>PVKV010001773.1:0-164315 GCA_004027835.1 Alouatta palliata
TTTTTTTTTTTTTTTTTTTTTTTTTTTTTTTTTTTTTTTTTTTTTTTTTTTTTTTTTTTTCCGTGCTGAAGCTCTCTAGTTTAATAATGTCCTATTTGTCTTTTTTGATTTTCTTGCATTTACTTTTGGGATTGCTATTATAAATTATATGCCTAGGACAATGTCTAGAAGACCATTTCCTTAGTTTTCTTCTAGGATTTTGATAGCATGATGAATCACATTTAAGTCTTTAATCCACCTTTTTTTATTTTCTTTTTTTGAGATGGATCTCAGCTCACTGCAACCTCCACTTCCCAGGTTCAGGCAATTCTTCTGCCCGAGCCTCCCAAGTAGCTGGGACAACAGGCAGGTGCCACTATGCCCAACTAGTACTTTTTTTTATTATTAGTAGATATGGGGTTTCACCATGTTAGCCAGGATGGTCTCAATCTCCTGACCATGTGATCCACCTGGCTTGGCCTCCCAAAGTGCTGGGATGACAAGGCTGTGCCACCGCACCTGTGTCACCCGTTTTTTTTTTTTTTAGAATTTTTGTATATATTTTCTTGAGGGATATTGGTTTGTAGTTTCCTGTTTTTGTTTGTTTGTTTTGTTTTTCTTTCTTCTTTTCCTGATTTTGGTATCAGGACACTGTTTCATAAAATCAACCAGATTTGATACCCAAATCTGTCAAAGAGAGTCAAGGAGGAGTCCCTCTTCCTCAATTTTTGGGAATAGTTTAGTTTTCGTATATTATAAGGAGTAGAGGTACAGCTTCATTTTTCTTCATATGATTGGCTTGTTTCTCAGCACCATTTATTAATAGGGTACCCTTCCCCCATGATTTATTTTTGTTGTTGGTGTGTGGCTTTATTTCTGTTTTTTGTTTTTTTATTGTGTTTTGTTGGTCTCTGTATCAATTTTTTATCAGTACCATGCTGTTTTGGTTACTGTAGCCTTGTAGTGTAGTTTGAAGTCAGGTAATGTGATGCTTCAGGCTTTGTGATTTTTGCTTAGGCTTTCCTTAGATATTCCAGCTCTGTCTTGGGTCCAAACTTACAGACATCTTTCATCATCTTTTTTAGATGCATTCATAAACATATTAATTTTTACGGCTATTTTAAATGAGATTGTTTGGTCTTAATTTGGTTCTTAGCTCAAATGTTATCGTGTATAGAAATAACTGATATCATACACTGACTTTGTATCCTGAGACATCGCTGAAATCATTTATAAGGTCTAGGAGTCTTTTGGTACAATTTTTGGATGTTTTACATATAGAGTCATATTGTCTGTGAAGAAAGATAATTTTAATTCCTCTTTTCCTATTTAAATGCCTTTTATTTTTTTCTCTTGCTTGATTTTCTAGCTAGGACTCCCAGTACTATATTGAATAGGTATGGTAAGAATGAGTTTTCTTATTTGTTCCAGTTCTTAAGGAAAATGCCTCCAGCTTTTGCCTATTTTTTATGATGTTGGTTATGGGTTTGCCATAAGTGTCTCTTATTATTTTGAGGTATGTTTCTTTGTTGTCCAGTTTGTTAAAGGTTTTTATCATTAGGGATGTTGGATTTTATCAAATGCATTGCCTGCATCTATTGAGATGATCACAGGGTTTTTGTTTTTAATTCGGTTTATGTGGTGAATGACATTTGCTTATTTGCATATGTTGAATCATCCTTGCATCCCAAGACTAAAGCCCACTTGATTATGATGAATTAACTTTTTAATTTACTGCTGGATTTGGATGGATTGCTGGAGAGTTTTTTTTTTTTTTTTTGAGACTATTTGTGTCTATTTTCCTCAGGGATATTGGACTGTAGTTTCCTTTTTTTTTTTTTTTTTTTCCTTTGTCAGATTTTGGTGTAAGGATGATATTAATTCAGAGAACGGGTCTGGAAGCAGTCCCTCCTTCTCAATTTTTGGAAAGTTTCAGTAGTTTTGGTGTCAATTATTTTCAGTAGGCTAGGTTTCATTAATCTTTTTATGGTTTTTTGGTTTTAATTTCATTTGATTCTGCTCTGACTTTAGTTATTTCTTTTCTTCTGCTAACTTTGGGATTAGTCTGTTCTTGTTTTACTAGCTATTTTAGGTGTGTTGGTAAGCTGTAATTTGATATCTTTCTATTTTCCTCATGCAGGCATTTAGTGTAAAAACCTTTAATTTTTAGACTGTTGTTGTATCCTAGTGGTTTCGGTGTGTTTTGTCTCTTTTTCATTTATTTCAAGGAATTTTTAAATTTCTTTCTTAATTTCACTGTTTACCCAAAAGTCATTCAGGAGCAACTTGCTTAGTTTCAATATACTTGTGTGGATTTGAGCGTTTCCCTTGCTATTGATTTCTATTTTTATCCACTGTCATTGAGAAGATGATTTCATTTTTTTTGAAATAATTGAGGCTCTTTGACCAAGCATGTGATTAATCTTAGAGTGTGTCCCATGCAAACATGAGAATAATGTATATTTTGGGGTTGTCAGTAAGAGTCTTCTTTAGAAGTTTATTAGGTACAATGGATCAAATGTAGAATTTTAAGTCTTCGTTTTAAAACAGAATTTTTGTCTTGATTTTCTGTCTCAATTATCCCTGTAATGCTGTCAGTGCAGTGTTGAAGTCCTGCACTATTATTGTATGCCTGTCAGTCCTTTCTTAAGTCTAGAAGTAATTGTTTTATAAATCTGTGTGCTCCAATGTTGGGTGCATACATATTTAGAATAGTGAAGTCTTCTTGTTGAATCAAACATATTAACAATGTCATACCCCTTTTTTGGTATTTTTTATGATTATTAGTTTAATGTGTACTTTATCAGACATAAAACTACCGATCCCTGCATTTTTGTGTGTTTTTCTTTCCCACAATATAACTATTTCCATCTCTTTACTTTGATCCTATGGGTGTCATTACATGTAGATGGGTGTCTTGAAGAATAGCAGAAGGATTGCCATTTTCTTCTTCTAATTTCCCACTCTATGTCTTTTAGGTGAAGGATTTAGACTATTTATGTTCAAATTTAATATCTGATACGTGAGAGTGTTATTAGCTAGTTGCTTTGCAGTCTTGATTGTGTTGTTGTTTTATGGGTTCTGTGGGTTATGTTCTTACATGTGCTATTACGGTAGCAATGTCATTCTTTTGTTTCCATGTTTAGAACTCCCTATAGCATCTCTTGTAATGCCAGTGTAATGGTGACAAATTCCCTTAAAGATTACTTGTCTGGAAAGAACGTTATTTCTCTTTTGTTTAGGAAGCTGAGTTTGGTAGCATATGAAATTCTGAACTAGCATTTCTTTTTCTTTCTTCTTTCTTTCTTTTTTTTTTTTTTTTTTATAAGACAGTGTCTCACTTTGTCACCCAGGCTTGAGTGAAGTGGCGCAATCTCAGCTCAATGCAGTCTTAACCTTCTTGGCTCAAGCCATCCTCCCACCTCAGCCCCTCAAGTAGCTAAGACTATAGGCACGTGCCATCATGCCCAGCTAATTTTTTGTATTTTCCATGCAGATGAAGTTTCTCCATGTTGCCCAGGCTGGTCTCAAACTCCTGAGCTCAAGCAAACCACCCGCCTTGGCCTTCCAAAGTGCTGGGGTTACAGGCATGAGCCACCACATCCATCCTCTTTATTTTTGTTTTTTAAGAATGTTGAATATCGGCCCCCAATATCTTCTGGCTTATAAAGATTCTGCTTAGAAGTTTATTATTAATCTGATGGTTTTTCTTTCATAGGTTACATAATCCTTTTCTCTAGATGCTTTCAGATTTTTTTCTTTCATGTTGACCTTCAATATTATGATAACTATATGACTTAAGGAATAATATGGCTTGGATATTTGTTCCCTCCAAATCTCATGTTTAAATATAACCCCCAGTGTTTGAAATATGGCCTGGTAGGAGGAGTTTTCATCATGGGGACAGATGTCTCATGAATGACTTAGTGCTATCCCATTGGTGATTAGTTAGTTTGTGTAAGATTTGGTTGTTTAAAGCCTATGGCATCTCCTTCTTCTCTATCTTGCTCCTTCTCTCGCCATTTGACGTGCTGTCTACCCATCACCTTCCGCCATGATTACAAGCATCCTGAGGCCTCACCAAAAGCTGAGAAAACACTTGAGCCATGCTTCCTGTGCAGCCTGCAGAACCATGAGCCAAGCAAATATCTTTTAAATTACCAAGTCTCAGGTATTCATTTATAGTAACAGAAAAACAGGCTAATACACAGATAGTCATCTTATATAGTCTCTCACTGGAATTCTCTGAGTTTTTGTATTTGCATGTTGACTTCTCCAGCAAGAATGTGTAAATTCACCTTAATTATATCCTCAATGTGTTTTGCAAGTCACTTAACTTCTTTTCTCTCTCAGGAATGCCAATAAGGTGTAGGTTTACTTGGTTTGCATAATCCCATATTTCTTGAAATCTAAGTTTATTTATTTAATATTTTTTAAATTTTGTAGAACTAGGTTGATTTGAAGGATGGGTCTTTGAGCTTTGAATTATTCTACTTGGTCTACTCTGGTTTTACGGCTTCTGTCTGTATTTTGAAATTCCTGTAGTAAACTTTGCAATTCCAGGAATTCTTTTTGGTTCTTTCCTAATACCTATGTTGTTGTTTAAATCTTGGATCACTTTTTAGTTTTCTTGCTTCTTTGCATTGGATTTTGACTTGCTCTTGAATCTCATTGAGGGTTTTTTTGCCATCCAAATTCTGAATTCCATATCTGTCATTTCAGACATTTTATTCTGGTTAGAATCTATTGCTTGAGAACTAGATCCTTGTGCTCCTTTGGAGGTCATGAAACACCCTGGCTTTTTGTATTGCCACAGTTCTTGCACTAGTTTCTCCTCCTCTGAGAAAGCTGGCACTTATTTATTTATTTATAGTTTGCAATTACTTTGATGGAACCTATTGAATTTTTATTCTCTTTTCACTTTGGGGTATGATGGTTGTGTATATTGTGTGTAATGGAGTGGCTTCATTCTAGATGTTTCAGGATACCATGACTCTGTCCAAGTTTCTTGGTTGCTGATAGGTTCATGCAGTGGCTTTCTCAGACATTGCTTGTTGAAGCAATGTAATTGTGTTTGGTGCTATGGTTCAGGCTGCAGTCCAATACAGTGTTTACGACTAAGAGCTGATAGGTGGGGATAGAGATGGAGGCAATGAATAAGTGTCAGAAGCATCATCCCCCAGTATATGTTCACCTTCAGTGGGGCTGGCACCACTGGAGAAGCCTGAGAAGTGGCCCCTGTTAGCCCATTCTCCCCAGGCCCCAGTGGGAAGAGTTGCTACTGAGTCCATGACAACACATTGAGGTGGGGAAAGAAAGAGCGAGAGATGACCCCCTCTCTGTAACTGTTCCCACACTTTGGTGATGCCACCTTCCATGGCTGGCACTGCACTCCTGTTTTTACTGATCCAAGGTGGGATTTGCTAAGCTGTGCTTCCCTTTCCCATATTGGAGCTCTGTGCTGAGGATTAGACCTCCACAAGTGTGGTATACCTCCCTCCCACTCCTCAGAGCTGGTGAAGGACTATCCCCCAAATGACCAAGGGAGCAGGCTGAGGCACCCATCAATGACACACTCACATCAGTTCCAAGTCACAGGGCTGTCCTTGGTTGCAATTGTCACTTCCCAGGAGAAACCTTGGTTTCAGCAATTCTCCTCCCAGTCCGGTCATGTGATAGGAGAGAGCCTAATTCCAGTGCCTACTGCTGGGAGACTTTCTGCACTCTCCATTTAATTCCAGTTGTGGGGATCTTTATTCCATTCTGGAGCAAGTGTTCCAATCTCTGATCCAAAACTAAATGAGCTGTTGTACCCACTACTGCCAGGTGGCCAAGTAATGGCTCCAAATAATACCTGCTCTGGGCTTGTGACCAGAGAGGGTGGGACCCCTCTCAGGTGAGCAACATGAGCAGGAAACTGTGGGAAGTGCAGCCTGTTTTACTCTTGGTCTCACAGCAGAACCTAGCAGGTCATTAGATGTCCTTGGTACTCATGTGAACACCTAGCTCCCTGCTCCTCCTTGGCTAAGTGGCAGCTGCATCCACACCTGCCCAAACTCTGGCCAAGGGTTGGGTGCAGCTCAGAATTAAACTCTCAAAATGAAACCTTGGGCCTGAAACCAGGGAGGGAGGGAAGCTGCTCAGGCAGGCAGTGTAGGCAAGATGTGGGGATTGAGTTCTGATCACATCTCAGTCTTGCAGCAGCCCAATGCAGACCAGTGAGTATTGTCCTAGCTATGTGTGTAGTAGCCTGGTTTCCCTGTCAGCCCTTGGCTGCGTAACTGTTAGAGTCACATCAGTCTGACCTGAGGGCAAGCAGAGTTCAGACTAGCATTAACATCTCAAATGGTGCCTTGAAACTGGGGCTAAAAAGGGTGAGGCACCACCAATAAAGGGTTATTAATTGATATTTTTATGTGCATGTGTTACATTTCTCTTTTCTCTTATAATGCATGATCTGTGAGTACAGAAATGATTCATTCTTATTCCAAACTCAGTCTTACAACCAGAAACAGTAACTGGAGTATCACAGGGCAATCAACAGTGATTAAATTAACAAATGGTTGAGAGTTGGTTACATGTGGGATTGGAAAGAATGGAAATTTAAGACTATGTGATTACATATGTATTTTAAAATAATGGAACATATCTGTTTACATATAAATGGTATGCTATATAACATATATGTTATAGTATATATATGCTCATATATATAGAAATGTATACAATTACATATACATATGGAAATAAATATGATATTATTTGTCTGTCATGTTTAATTCCACATATATAATAAAATGTTTTTAATGATATTATATTGTATGTTTTAATTACTTTCCTTGCAAATAAATATCCTTGGCTGTTATTGTGAACATTGTAATCTTTTTTAGTAATTCTTAGGGAAAGTGGAGTTTACTGGAAATATTTAAGTGTAAAATCAAACCTAAATGTATTATTATTTTTTAGACAAAAATATATAATATACTATACCAAGGCAATAAAACAGGTTAAACTTTACACTTTGCCTCATTTTCTGATACCTACTTTTTGAATCTCCCTTTCAGTTGAAGCATAATAATAAATTGTCAGAATTCTAAAGTTTTAAGATTACTCTCTGAACTTGTCAACCATATGGCCACCTAGAACTTAATAAGATCATGTCTACATTTACTCCTCTGCCTGCCTTCCTGCAACCTCAAACCTATCTGTTCCAATTTTCATTTGATCTTTCCTGTATCTCTATATATTTTAAGATGATGATTAGTCAATCTATGGGAGCTGTGACATTATCATTTTTGTTAAAATTTGAGTAATCACAAATTATTTATTTCTAATAACTGTGCCTGATTTTCTTTCCAACAAATTATCCATTTGAATGGGAATTTTGATGCTTACATTTTTATTAATAGTTTTAAAAAATAACAGTTTATTATACATAAAACATCAATTTACGTTCTTACATGCAAATTTTGTGATTGTATTTTTTTAGATATTTAGGCTAAAACATTACATTAAAGAGCATGTCTTGCTTTTTCCTATGTAGAACAGTCTACTGCATTTACTGTGACTAGATTTTCTTGGAGGAAATTCAAAGCAATATATTCTGACACTAGAGATTTGTTAAGGCAAATTTGATATCTGTCAGGTTCGCTGTCATATCTCCATAACGCAGCACAGTTCCTGGCTCGTAGTTGATCTTCCATAAACACTTGATAATTGAATGACTTTAATTATTCTCCCATCAGCTCATCATTTGGCACAACTTTCAGGGCACTGCCTCGGTCATACATAGGGATGAGAAACAGCAGGATACAGTTATGAAAAAGAAGCCAAATCCAAAAATCTGTTAGGGTAGGAGAATTCTGGCAGATTCCATTGGTGGGCATACAAAAGATTGATTATATAGAACTAAATATGTCTAAAAGTATCAAGTGGGAAATGTTGAACAAGGTAAGTAAAAAAAACAAAAATCAGTTTAGAAAAGTCAGGAAAGGGCAAATAGCTACCCATACACATATCTACCACTCTGTTTCGGTAGATTTGGACAAAAGGACAATAGTAATTAGAGGAAAAAGATAAATTTAAGAGGTTACTACCAAAATTATACTTTCAGACCTGTCAAATTACACATTTAAGCCTGTAGTTTAAGGCTAGAAAAATCACATACATTATTGTTTATGTCAAAGCCAGTCAAGTTACACAGATGAGTCCAAGTATTCATTATTTGTTAGCTGACATACTTTGTGAAATTCTTCCCATTGGTCCACATAAAGAGAGCAGAAAAAATTGTAGGAATGATGACATTCACAATATTCTTCTATGGAAAACAAGATTTTCTGTATTAATGAAAGGCAATGAGATAACAATTGAATGTATTTCAGTCAAAGTATTTTTATTAGAGATTTAAAAAATATAGGACGCATTATTCGGTTTCATGATAGTCAATTCTATGATCACTAAAATAAATAATATAAAATAGAGAATACAGGAAAAATTGCAATAGATTCAAGATATAAGCTATTAGGCAATGGAGGGCAGTGAATTCTAAAATGTGGAAAATGAAGTGAGCCCCACAATTGTCCCAGCCTACTACTCTGTGAATATTTCCAGACCACGCAGCCAGGATAGGAATTCAGTTTGGAGGTGAGTGAGGTGCGGTGATACTGGTAGAGTATAGGAAAACAATACATTTAAATGTTGCAAGGCAGAGTGCCAGAAAAGAGAGACATGTACAGAGAGAAATATCCAAGATTCATAGAGGATTCCTGTCAAATATTCAGCAGTGCACAGATCAATGCAGAAATTTGAGGAAATGACCCTGGTGGGTAAAAAGAAAGGATTTCAAAATGCTCATGATTCATGGTCATTAGATAGAGTATTCAGAAGGATCTAACTTCAGCTGAAGTGAATAATTAGCTCTACATGACAACCCGTTGTGAAACCACCTAACAAACTTTAAATGCAAGCTTCAAATGAATGTTTCCAAGCAACCTAACCACATGGCAGAACAAGCTCCATGGTACTTAAGGGGATACAGAAATATTCTTCATCTAATCAGGAAGAATTCACAATATTTACCATTAAATAATAACTTACCTGGCATGCAAAAAAGCAATAAAATATAATCTATATGAGGAAAAATGTAAATAATTAGACAAAGACTCAAAGTGAAACATGTTAACATGTGTAGTCTTATCTGATTTGTTCAAACTAGACGGAAGTTGAGCATGTTAAGTATAGATTTTGAAGATAGATACGAAAAACATAAAATTGCTAGAGATGAAAACTGCAATATTTGAGATAAGAAATATACTTCTTAAGATTAACAGCAAATAAGAAACCACAGAAGATGAGTTATCATAATGATGCAGCAAGAGAAACCCAGTCAAAATTCTTCACAGAAAAAAGAATGGGGAATAATAAACAGAGAATTCATGAGCAGTGTGCCATATCTTCAAATGGACAATATGCATTTGTAATTGGAGTCTCAAATGAGGACGTTATAGGAAGAGGCAGAAAAACTATTTAAAGAAATAATGGCCAAAATTGTCCAAATCCGATCAAAACTACAAACTCAAATGTATTATCTGAAACTCTCAAAGAACACCAAGCACAAGAAACATGAAAGAAATCACACTAAGAAAGATCATTGAATTTCTATCCCTGAATCACCAGCCTGTTTTTATTAAAAAATTCTAGTAGGTCTTACTGATCAATCTTTCCTAATCACTATATTTATATTTCTCTACTGATTATCCTTTGACAGGAAGGTTATGTAGAAGAGTTTTTATATGGTTTGGATCTGTGTCCCCACCCAAATATCATGTTGAATTGTAATCCCCAATGTTGGAGGTGGGGTTTGGTGGGAAATGAAGTGATTGGATCCTGGGGGTGGATTTCTCATGAATGGCTTAGTACCACCTTCTTGGAATTGTCCTTGTGATAGTGAGTTCTTTTGAGAACTGGTCATTTAAAAGTGTGTGGGACCCCCACCCCTCTCTTTCTTGCTCTCGATTTTGCCCTGTGATGTGCCTGCTTCCCCTTCAGCTTACACCATGATTGCAAGCTGCTTGAGTCCTCCCCAAAAGCAGATGCCACTGTGCTTCCTATACACCCTGCAGAAATGTGAGTCACTGCAACCTCTCTTTGTAAATTACCCAGTCTCAGGTTGTTCTCTATACCTATGCAGGAACAATGTAATGCAGTGTTTTTAATGCAGTTTGAGATTTTTTTTTCAATGTTTATTCTCTACTCTTTTGTATTATGGTTAAAGATTATAGCTTTATTGCCAAGAAGCTCTCTCTTTCTTTGTAACTTCACGTTTTAGCTGAATTATTTGACTCTTGTGTATGTGTTAGATTAATACAAGTATTGCCTTAAATTCTCTTGACTTAATTTATTCTGACTCTTCCCATTAGGTGACCTTTCAATTTCAGTTCTACCTGCTTCCTTCTGCAAGTCCAGCTACTACACTGATTCACGGAATCTGATGATGCACCAAATGCAAGGACTGGCATCTAACTTCCCAGCAGCCATAAAGGGAAAGTGACATGACACAAAATTCTAGAAACATCAACTCCCTGATGCGCATACTGACCAATGGCAGTAGGAGACAGAAAGAAAATTTATAAAGTGTCTTCTTCATTCTGCTTTACAAAGAAAAGGGGTACAGCTTGTTTCTCTGCTTTTGACCAAAGACATTCTGCCTAGCTGAAGATGCCTGCTATGTCTGTTTCTGAAGCAATGGTTGCCTGGAATGCATCATGTACCACTGCTCCCTGTCTATCCCTGACTCACATTCTATGTCCAAGACATTCACAGCTCTAGGTTTGTAGCACCCAATAAAGCATTGCCACTTGAGCAATGCTGGGGCAATTGAAGTACCATGTAGTAAATAACTATGGAAAGTTGGCACAAAAGTATGCTTTGATTAATTTATCAGGTCCATATGTTAAATAGTCTCAGTTTCTCTATTTTGAAGGTGAGTTAGAAAGTAAGTACTGTTAAGTGTGAAAATATGTGAAATAAGTTTGATTAGAAGCACAAAAATTAAACAATCTCTTTCATAGTTGATCAGAGACCTTGCTATTATGTCTTAATATTGCGATTTCCATTAATACTGATAATGAAAATGGTTTTTATTATCATCCTTAATGTAATCTTTCTATGTAATTCCAGAAATGTGGTGTCATTTATATTTTCTCTTTTACAACAACTATAACAAATTTGTTGTGGAAAAAAGGAGGCTGACCCAACATGGCTGAATAAGAGTAACTCTGGAGTGCAGTTCCCAGTGAGCAAAGCACAGAGAGTGAGTGAATACCACATTTCCAAATGAGTTATTACTACCCACAGACCAGGAGATGCCTGGGCTGAAAAGCACCACAAATTTCCAACATGGCTGTTTCAGCCAGCACAGTGGGTCTCCACACAAAAACTCACACAAATCTGGGTGGCCATTTCAACTGGCACCTGGAATGCCTGGGAGGCACAGCCACCCATTCAACTGAAAAAAAGGGAGCTGAAACAAAGATTCAGGTGATCTGGCTCCATGGGTCCCACTCCTACAAAGACTAGCAATCTGAAACATTCTGGATTGAGAGTTTCGCAGCAAGCTCAGCTGGACCCGGGATGGTCCAGCTCTGTTTCAGGAAGGGCATTTGCCATTACCGAGGCAGTCCGTCACTACCAAGGCTGTCCACCATTATGAAGACAGTCCGCCATTACTGAGACAGTCACATTACCGAGGCAGTCCGCCATTACAGAGGCCATCCACTATTACTGAGGCAGACCACTATTTACCAAGGCAGTTCTAACTATACATCTATAAACAAAACCGCAAGGAAGTTCACGCAGCATCTGGGCAGAGCCCATGGAAGCTCAGCAATGCCTCTGCTTGTAGACAGTGACCAGGCTGCCTTCTCACTGGGCAGGGCAGTTCTGAAAAAAGGCAGCACATTTCCAGGACAGAGCACCTGGGAAAAAAGGCAGTTATGAGTTCCACTGCAGCAGACTTAAACATACCTGCTCAGCAGCTCTGAACAGATCAACAGAGCTTACAGCTCAGCACTTGAGCTCCTATAAAGAGCAGACTGTCTCTGTCTCCTCAAGCAGCTCACTGACCCTCATATATCCAAAGAGTCACCTCATAAAGGAAAGCTCAGGCTGACATCTGACAGGTATCCTTCTGGGACAAAGATAACAGAAGAAGAAACTGACAGCAACCCTTACTGTTCTGCAGCCACTGCAGGTGATCCCCAGGCAAGCAGGATCTGGAGTGGACCTCCAGCAGCCCTACAGCAGAGGTGCCTAACTGTTTGAAAGAAAACTAAAAAACAGAAAGAAATAACTTAATCATCAACAAAAATAACATCCATTCAGGGACCCCATCTGAAAGTCATCAACTACAAAGACCACAGGCAGATAGGAATCCACAAAGATGGGAATAAACCAGCTCAAAAAGGATGAAAACACCCAAAACCAGAAGGTCTCTCCCCTTCCAAGAGATCACAACTCACTAGCAGCAAAGGAACAAAGCTGGATGGACAATAAGTCTGATGAATCGACAGAAACAGGCTTCAGAAGGTGGGTAATAACAAACTTCTCTGAGCTAAAAGAACATGTTCTAACCCAATGCAAAAAAACTAAGAACGTTGAAAAAAGGTTTGATGAAATACAAACGAGAATAAACAGTTTAGAGAAGAATATGAATTAATGGAGCTGAAAAACAACACGAGAACTTCGTGAAGCATACACAAGTTTCAATAGCTGGATCAACCAAACAGAAGAAAGGATATTAGAGACTGAAGATCAACTCAATGAAATAAAATGAGAAGGAAAGATTAGAGAAAAAAGAGTGAAAGGAAATGAATAAAGCCTCCAAAAAAATATGGGACTATGTGAAAAGACCTAATGTACGTTTAATAGGTGTACCTGAATGTGACAGAGACAATGAATCCAAGCCGGAAAACACTCTTGAGGATATTATCCAGAGGAACTTCCCCAACCTAGCAAGTCAGACCAACATTCAAGTCCAGGAAACACAGAAAACAACACAAAGATATTCCTCAACAAGAGCAACCTCACGGCATGTAATCGTTAGATTCACCAGGGTTGAAATGAAGCAAAAAAATACTAAGGGAAGCCAGAGAGAAAGGTCAGGTTACCCATAAAGGGAAGCCCATTAGACTCACAGCGGATCTCTAGGCAGAAACCCTACAGACCAAAAGACAGTGGGGGCCAATATTCAACATCCTTAAGGAAAAGAACTTTCAACCTAGAATTTCATATCCAGCCAAACTAACCTTTATAAGCAAAGGAGAAATAAAATCCTTTATGAACAAGCAATTGCTGAGAGACTTCATCACCACCAGGCCTGCCTTACAAGAGCTCCTGAAAGAATCAGAAAACACGGAGAGGAACAACCAGTACCAGCAACTCCAAATACACATCACGTGGTAAAACACATTGACACAATGAAGAAACTGCATCAAATAATGGGCAAAACAAACAGCTAGCATCAACATGGCAGGATTAAATTCACACATAACAATATTGTCCTTAAATGTAAATGGGATAAATTCCCCAGTCAAAAGACACAGACTGGCAAATTGGATGAAAAGTCAAAATCCATGGTGTGCTGTATCCGGGAAACCCATCTCACATCCAAGGACACACATAGGCTCAAAATAAAGGGATAGAGGAAGACTTACCAAGCAAAGTGAGAGCAAAGAAAAGCAGGAGTTGCAATCCTAGTCTCTGATAAATGGACTTTAAACCAACAAAGATCAAAAGAGACAAAGAAGGGCATTACATAATGGTAAAAGGATGAATGCAACAAGAAGAGCTAACGATCCTAAATATACATACACCCAATACAGGAGCACCCAGATACATAAAACAAGTTCTTAACGACCTACAAAGAGACTTAGACTGCCAAACAATAGTAGTAGGAGATTGTAACACTCCACTGTGAGTATCAGACAGATCAACGAGACAGAAAATTAACAAGGATATCCAGGACTGGAATTCCAATCTCAACCAAGCAAACCTAATAGACATCTACAGAACTCTCCACCCCAAATCCATGGAATATACATCCTTCTCAGCACCACATCACCTCTACTCAAAAATTGCCCACGTAATTGAAAGTAAATCACTCCTCAGCAATGCAAAAGAATAGAAATCATAACAAAGAGTCTCTCAGACCACAGTGCAATCAAATCAGAACTCAGGATTAAAAAACTAACTCAGAACTGCACAACTTCATGGAAATTGAACAACTGGCTCTTGAATGGTGACTGGATAAATAATGAAATGAAGGCAGAAATAAAGATGTTCTTCAAAATCAACAAGAATGAAGACATAATGTACCAGAATCTATGGGACACATTTAAAGCAGTGTCAAGAGGAAAATATATAGCAATAAATGCCCACATGAGAAGCAAGAAAAGATCTAAAATTGACACTCTATCATCAAAACTGAAAGAGCTAGAGGAGCAAGATAAAATAAAAATCATAAACTAGCAGAAGACAAGAAATAACTAAGATCAGAGCAGAAATGAAGGAGATAGAGACACAAAAAACACTTTAAAAACTCAATAAATCCAGGAGCTGCTTTTTTGAAAAGATCAACAAAATAGACAGACCGCTAACCAGATTAATAAAAAAGAAAAGAGAGAAAAATCATATAGATGCAATAAAAAAATGATAAAATGGGATATCACCACCAATTCCACAGTAATAAAAACTACCATCAGAGATTACTACAAACAACTCTATGCACATAAATCACTAAACCTGGAAGAAATGGATAAATTCCTGGACACTTGCATCCTCCCAAGCCTAAAGAAGAAAGAAGTTGAAACCCTGAATAGACCAATAACAAGGGCTGAAGTTGAGGTAGCAATTAAGAGCCTACCAACCAAAAAACAAGCCCAGGTCCAGATGGATTCACAGCTGAATTCTACCAGACATACGAAGAGGAGTTGGCACCACTCCTTCTGAAACTATTCCAAACAATCCAAAAAGAAGGAATCCTTCCCAGATCATTTTATGAAACCAACATCATCCTGATACCAAAACCTGGCAGAGACTCAACAAAAATTGAAAACTTCAGGCCAATATCCATGATGAACATAGATGCAAAAATCTTCAATAAAATACTGGCAAACTGATTGCAACAGCACATCAAAAAGCTTATCCATCAAAATCAAGTAGGCTTCATCCCAGGGACGCAAGGCTGGTTCAACATACGCAAGTCTATAAACATAATTGGCCACATAAACAGAACCAAAGACAAAAACCACATGATTATCTCAATAGATGCAGAGAAGGCCCTTTGTGCTAAAAACTCTCAATAAACTAGATATGGAAGAAATGAATCTCAAAATAATAAAAGCTATTTACAACAAACCCACAACCAATATCATACTGAATGGGCAAAAACTGGAAGCATTCCCTTTGAAATCTGGCACTAGACAAGGATGCCCTCACTCACCACTCCTATTCAGTATAGTATTAGAATCTCTAGCCAGAGTAATCAAGCAAGAAAAAGAAATAAAGTGTATCCAATTAGGAAGAGAGGAAGTCAAATTGTCTTTGTTTGCAGATGACATGATTGTATATTTAGAAGACCCCGTCATCTCAGCCCAAAATCTTCTTAAACTGATAACTTCAGCAAAATGTCAGGATATGAAATAAACGTGCAAAAATCACAAGCACTCCTATACACCAATAACAGTAAAGAGAGCCAAATCAAGAACGAACTCCCATTCACAATTGCTACAAAGAGAGTAAAATATCTAGGAACACAACTAACAAAGGATCTAAAGGACCTCTTCAAGGAGAACTACAAACCACTGCTCAAGAAAATAAAAGAGTACACAAACAGATGGAAAAACATTCCATACTCATGGTTAAGAAGAATCAATATTGTGAAAATGGTCATACTGTCCAAAGTAATTTATAGATTCAATGCTATCCCTGTAAAGCTACCTATGAACCTCTTCACAGAACTGGAAAGACAACTTAAGCTTCATATGGAACCAAAGAGAGCCTGAATAGCTAAGACAATTCTAAGCAAAAAGAACAAGGCTGGAGGCACCACGCTACCTGACTTAAACTATACTACAAGGCTACAGTACAAAACAGCATGGTACTGGTACCAAAACAGAGATATAGACCAAGGGAGAAGAATAGAGACCTCAGAGGCAACACCACACATCTACAACCACCTGATCTTTGACAAACCTGACAAAAACAAGCAATGGGGAAAGGAATCCCTGTTTAATAAATGGTGTTGGGAAAACTGACTAGCCATGTGCAGAAAGCAGAAACTGGACCTCTTTCTAACACCTTACACTAACATTAACTCCAGATGGATTAAAGACTTGAACATAAGCCCTAACACCATGAAAACCCTAAAAGAAAACCTAGACAAAACCATTCAGTACATAGACATGGGCAAGGACTTCATGACTAAAATACCAGAAGCATTGGCAACAAAGCCAACTAGACAAATGGGATTTAAATAAACTCCAGAGCTTCTGTACAGCAAAGGAAACAATCATTGTAGTGAACCGGCAACCAACAGAATGGAAAAAAATTGTTGCAATCTACCCATCTGACAAAGGGCTAATATCCAGAATCTGTAAAGAACTAAAACAGACTTACAAGAAAAAAACAAACAAACTCATTAAAAAGTGGGCTAAGGACATGAACAGACACTTTTCAAAAGAAGGCATTTATGAGGCCAACAAACATGAAAAAATGCTCATCATCACTGGTCATTGGAGAAATGCAAAGCAAAACCACATTGAGATACCATCTCACACCAGTTAGAATGGCAATCACTAAAAAATCTGGAGACATATGCTGGAGAGGATGTGGAAAAATAGGAACACTTTTACACTGTTGGTGGGAGTGTAAACCAGTTCAACCATTGTGGAAGACAGTGTAGTGATTCCTCAAGGATCTAGAAATAGAAATTCCATTTGACCCAGCAATCCTATTACTGGGTATATACCCAAAGGATTATAAATCCCATTATTTGGTATATATCCAAAGGATTATAAATCATTCTATTATAAAGACACATGCACACTTATGTTCATTGTGGCACTGTTTACAATAGCAAAGACCCGGAACCAACCCAAATGTCCCTCACTGTTAGGCTGGACAAGGAAAATGTGGCACATATACAGCATGGAATACTATGTAGCCATAAAGAACGGTGAGTTTGTTTCCTTTGTAGGGACACAGATGATTCTGGAAACCATCATTCTCAGCAAACTGACACAAGAACAGAAAAACAAACACCACATGTTCTCACTCATAGGCGGGTGTTGAACAATGAGAACACATGGACACAAGGAGGGGAGCATCACACACTGGGGTCTGTTGGTGGAGAATAGGGGAGGGACAGCAGGGATTAGGGAGGTAGGGGAGGGATAACATAGGGAGAAATGCCAGATATAGGTGACGGGGGATGGAGGCAGCAAACCACCTTGCCATGTGTGTACCCATGCAACAGTCCTGCATGATCTGCACATGTACCCCAGAACCTAAAATGCAGCAAAACATACACATAAAAAATAAATTTGTTGTGGAAAATACATTCTCTGATGCTGATAAAAAATAACAATAATCAGGCCACACACATTTTTGGCTTCTTAATTCACATAGTAGTTTGGAATAGCAAGTGAAATGTATATAATTTTCTAGGAGCCTGAAAATTCATTTTGACATATTTAATTCACACTAATGATGAATGACACACTCTGCCTCAGAGCATTTTTCGGTACTTCTAATGTTTGCACAAAGTAGGCTTCGTGTCTACAAGCTGTCATACAGGGGTTACAACAACAGTTTGTCAAAATGAGATCAGAAGTGCTGCTTCATTTATCCAAATTTCAATGTTTCTTTCAAAAAATTTATACAATATAACATGCTACCTTCCATTATTATTATTTTTATATTCAAGCTAATAAGTTTTAGTCCATGTAGAACAGCACTAATTATCTACAACCACAAGATTAACACCTGAAATCCCAGTCTACGTATTATTTTTCTTGGCTTGTTGATGACCTTTATTTCGATTATTTTAATGAACCAGCAGGTTATTCGTATACCTCTGTTTCTTTAGGATGACTTTCTGGACATTTATTCTGTTTATTTCATAGGACTATGTTCCCTTATTTCTTCTTGTGTGCCTTGTAACTTTGCATTGGGAGCTGCATATTTGAAAATGTCGCCGTTTGTCTTTTTTTAATGAATGGGTTTTATCCATGGAAACACCTTCAGTAATCAGCTGGGCCAGAGATCTTGGTACACACAAACATTTTCTGCAGATGTATCTTTTCTGAATTTGTGCATATAAATTCCCAGTTAGAGGGGTTTGTTGGTTTCTTTTTTCAGATGCTCATAATCCTTTGTCTTTTTGGGTTTCTGTTTGGGGTACTGTAGGTTCTCTTGAGCTGCACTGCTTCAAGCTTTATTATGTCCTCAGCTCCTTCCAGACTTCTAGATTCTGCAGGATCTTATCGTGGTTCTGCATCATATGAGGCAGAAACCAGTCCCTTATGCAGCTTCCTGAAAAGCCAGAACATTGGACCTCTGTTCCACTCATCTTTTTGACTCCTATGAAAGAAGCCACCGAGCTGTACCAGAATCTGCTGACCATACTATGGGTTGTCTGGAGCAAGCTTCTCTCTTTTGTTTTTAGTGACCTCCAGGAATCTAAAATATACAGGTCTTATCAATTCCCTAAGACAGGTGAGACACAAACCAGACCTTCAGGCAGCCCTCTGTAACCCAGAGTATTGATCACATTCTCCAACTCTTTACCTCTGCAGGGAGATATTGAGGGTTGGAGTTTTCCCTTGCTTATTTTGAGCTGAGCCTGGGAAGTGGAATTTTTTTTTTTCAAAGACAAACAGCCCAAGCAGAGGCCCATTTCCTTCTGAACCCCCAGAAGACAAGAAAAACCATGAGACACTAGATAAAAGAGACATCACTGTAAAAAGACACAGGCAGAATTTACTACACATCTGTCAAAAATACACTCTTAAGGTTAAAAGTAGAGACAGATGTTTAGCCAAGGCACACTGCTCAAAAGTGAACAAATGAGAGTCCAGGGAAGCTTTGGGCTTTTTGATGCTGTTGATGATCAGAGACCTATAGAGCTGGATCCGGAAGAGGCCACTGTGAGGCAAGTGCAGAGCAGAAAAAAACCACCATGAGGCAGGAGATGAGCCTGGAGTGTCCTCTAAGAGACAGAAGATAAATCTGCAGAGGCCGTGGTGAGGCACAAGCTGGTATAAGAAAGGCCACCTTGAAAAAGAAGCCAAATCTCGAGAGGCAGGTGTGACACAGAGGATGGGGCTGAAGAGGCCACTATGAGGCAAATGAAAGGCCTGCCAAAATGGTTGAAAGACAGGTAGTAACAAGGCCAGAAAAGGCCCGTATAGCAAGTGAGTGCTGTACTAGTCCAAACCTTTCCTTTGTTCTCAGTGATCTGAAATATTATGTCCTTTCTCATTAATGTATAGATTCAGGCAAGACAAAAACTAAACACTTAGATGGTCCCCTGAAATGTCTATACACTGAAGGGACATTGCAGCCTCCTAATTCTTTCACAGGAGGAAGCCAGGAGCTGGGAGGTTTCTCCCTGTTTTGCTGTGCTGAGCCATGCTGAGGTAGAATTCGGCTGTGAAGCAGTCTGGTCCTGGACTTTTTTTGGTTGGTAGGCTATTAATTGCTGCCTCAATTTCAGAACTTATTATTGGTCTATTCAGGGATTCGACTTCTTCCTGGTTCAGTCATCATCAAGAAAGGTGAGACATAAATCAGACTGCAGGCAGCCCTCTGAAACCCAGAATACTGATCACACTCTCCAGCTCTTTCCTTCTGCAGGGAGATGTTGACGGTTGGAGTTTTCTCTTGCTCATTCTGATCTGAGCCTGGGAAATGGGCTACAAGGCAAGTGAGTGCTGTGCTAGTCCAAACCATCCCTTTGTTCTCAGTGATCTGCAACATCTTACCCTTTTCCATTAATGTGTAGATTAGGGCAAGACAAAAACTAATCCCTTAAGAGATCCCCTGAAATGTCGATACATTGGATGGATGTTTCAGTCTCCTAACTCCCTTCACAGGTGGAAGCCAGGAGCTGGGAGTTTTCTCCCTGTTTTGCTGTGCTGAGCCATGAGGGGGAATGACGATGCGTATGTGTGACAAATTCTCCTACCAACTGGAATGCAGCTGTTTTTGTACATGAGGTGCAGTGGCCTCTCTGAATTGGTTTCTAGATTTCTCACAAAGTGTACTAGTCTGTGTATTGTTGTTGAATCAGTGTGACCATGGAGAAAGAAGAATTTGGGGCTTCCCATTCCACCACTTGCTGAACTCTCTAGTTTAAAGCCCACATTTTGTGACCCTGTCTTTATAGACAATATAGCCGTATAATTTTATTATAATGTTGTAAAAGCTGTTCAGTGATATTTATGGCAGCCAGATCTTACATGACTCTCCAATTATTATAATCCTCACATCTGTTAGCTATCTTGGAGATGGACCAAAATATGACATTTTAAGCAGAAAACATAAAAACCAGATATGTTTCTCCTTCTTCTCAATTTAAAGGGTAGTAAGGAATAATACTTTTACACAACGTGATTATCTGTGTTATTCCACCAATTTTTAGATGTCCTCTTCAACATATACCTATGCTGAAGGTGGCCTTTTACCCATGATAAGAGGTTGCTTAACATTTATAATTCTACGAATTCCCATACCAATTTAAAAATCATGGGTTCCAAATATATGAATATTTGTAAGCATAGCAGGCAGTTAGGCCTCTATAAATACTGCTTTATTTTGCCTTTTTAAAAGCAGAAACAATACCTTTCATCCTTCATGATCTGGGAAAACACACACATACACACACACGTTGTTTACACACTTCCAGTTTAGGGCATTCATGAATGACATTTAGTGTTTTTGAGACCCAGAAACTAAAGGACATAGTCCTGGACTAGCTCTCAGACATCCAGTTCTTCCCTTACTCTGGAAGAGCAATGCCTGTCCTCATTGGGTAGACAAACCTCCATTAACACAATGCCAAGGATGACAAATGACTTCTGCATTCACTTCTCCATAGTCTGCTTGATCATTATCTTAACGTTCGTTCTATTGTGCCTCACAGGGTGGTTATCAGGCATCTTCCACATAAAGATCTGGTTAGGTTTTGCTCAAGTTGGAGGTCAATATTATGCCCTTGATTACTGAATTGATTCTCTGAATTCATTCCCTTTTTAAATATTAAGATACTACTTTTTTTTTTTTTTTTTTTTTTTTTTTTTTCCCGAGATGGAATCACTCTCTGTTGCCAGGCTGCAGTGCAGTGGCAGATCTCGGCTCACTGCAACATCCGCCTCCTGGGTTCCAGCGATTCTCATGCTTCAGCCTCCTGAGTAGCTGGGATTACAGGCACGCGCCACCACACCCAGCTAAGTTTCGTATTTTTAGTAGAGATGGGGTTTCACCATGTTGGCCAACATGGTGTCAATCTCCTTACCTTGTGATCCGCCCGCCCCAGCCTCCCAAAGTGCTGGGATTATAGGCATGAGTCACCGCTCCTGGCCACATTTTTTTAAGTAAGCAAAGTTTTAAGCTATTGATGTCTACCGTTAGGCAATAATTAAAACCTAGTCCCCTGAAAAATTATTATTAGACATAATTTCACAGTATTCTCTCGACTGTATCACTACTTCCTGTGTTTTGCTGAAATATATATAATTTTAAATTATATAAGTATCACTTTATAATATGTTATTACTGCTGGGCATGACGGCTCATGCCTGTAATCCCAGCATTTTGGGAGGTTGAGGCGGATGGTGAAACTGAGGTCAGGAGTTCAAGACCAGCCTGGCCAACATGGTAAAAACCCATCTCTACTAAAAATACAAAAATTAGCGGGGTATGGTGGTGTATGCCTGTAGTCCCAGCTACTCAGGAAGCTGAGGCAGGAGAATCTTTTTAACCTGGGAGGTGGAGGTTGCAGTAAACCTCGATGACAGTACTGCACTCCAGCCTGAGGAGACAGAATGAGACTGTCTCCAAGTTTGTATATATATATACATATATGTATGTATGTGTGTGTTTGTGTGTGTGTGTGTGTGTATATATATAAAATGAATATATAATATATATATACATATATATGTATAACATGTGTGTATAATGGATAACATATACATATACAATGTATATATATCTATATAAGGTATATGTATATGTGTGTATATATGTGTATGTATATATAGTGTGTGTATGTATTCATAATGTGTATTTATACATTTTATATATGTAGTGCTCTTACATTTTTAAAGAATTTTGTCTCAACTACCACCTTAAGAAGAATTATCTTATTGTTAAATATAAAAATTTATATTCTATACAGTTTTATATTATACAAATTTTGTTCTATGTTAAATGCCTTACTTCTTGTTATATTTTAGTTTATTTTTTTGCTGGAATAAATTATCAAATGCCTTATTATCCAGAGATATGTTGAGCCAAGAACTTTCTAAATTTTTCAATAATTGAAAATATCTTAATTATTAAAAATTCTAAATATAAAACATTTTTCTAAGTGTATTTTTCCTAAATTTACAATAATTTTTAAAACATCAAAAATGCTGACTTTTTTCCTATTATCATCTTTTATTACAAATGAGGTACTTTTGCTGATATTATTCTATTGATCTTTTAGACAAGCATTGATTGGTTTTTGTGTGTTTGATTACAAAAGTTTATAAGATTTGTTTTATTCTGAAAGAAAATATTTTCCCAAAATATGAATAGTATTATTTATTTTATTTCATTGTCACTAAGTGAATTTTTTAGTCTAAAGGTTTGAGTATTTCTTCATCAAAGGGATTTTATTATTTTTCTATTCAGTGCTTTGTATCTTTTCATTATATTCTCACATTTCTTCAATTACATTATATTTCTCACATACGAAATCTCTGCTGGATTAGTGGAAACTTCCAGTTATTTTCAAATACATTTATTTTCCATTTTTGGTTTATCATTTATTCTGAAGTAATCTATTGACTTGTTCTCAGATCTCAACATACTTGATTTGCAGCTGGTTTCTCTTCTTTCACTGAGTCTCTCTCTCTGTGTGTGTGTGTGTGTGTGTGTGTGTGTGTGTGTGACGTAAGTATGCTTAATTTGTAAAAGTTTTGACTATTTCCAAATGAGGTTGTTTTATCTTTAATTTTTCTTTATTTTACATATTTATTTAGTCTTTTACATAAACAGTCTAATTACTAACATGTATGTCTGTATGTATTTTATTCTGCTAATTTCTGGATTAGCAAAAATTGATTCTATCATAAACCAAAAGGAATGGAAGTGAATTGTCCTCCAGCGACGTGAGAATGGACCAGACTGATGACAAACTGATTTTGCCTTATGAGACCCCAGGCTGAGCTGAGCCACTTTGACTACTGCCTTGCAGAACTGTGGTAGAACAAGCAGATGTTATTGGAAGCCACCATATTTGTGGTAATTAA
Organism: Alouatta palliata; assembly: GCA_004027835.1. Classification (NCBI taxonomy): domain Eukaryota; kingdom Metazoa; phylum Chordata; class Mammalia; order Primates; family Atelidae; genus Alouatta; species Alouatta palliata. The sequence goes on from PVKV010001773.1 coordinate 23,559, forward strand.
TTTTTCAGTAATAGAAAATAAATACATATTATTTGTTTCTATGTATTTGTATTTTTAGTGTACATTTGGAATTATAAGCTTCTTCTCTCCAATAGTGGTTTGAGTTACCTTGAAAACTATTATATTCTATAGTCTCAACATTATTTTGTTATAAATTCTACCCGAAATAGCTTTTATGTATTTATGTCAGAAAACACTTTGAGAGCACTGGTCCACTAAAACTATTCTACTGTTCTGTAATTATTTATATTGTCCACACTCCCTAACTTCCAACACCCCATATTTGGAGTCATGCTAGGAAAAAACTGACATTTTTTGAGATTCTCATTTTCATCCAAATGTGCTTGTGTTTTTTTCAGCTCCACTGAATTTTATCGTGAAATGTTTATTCTTTGTATACCATGCAGAACCTCCTATTTGTATATGCTGCTGCCTCACTTTCTTTGTCTGCATTGTTTCATTTTAATTTTATTTTTATATTATTTCCTAATTTTTAAACGTTGACCAACAAAGAAGTAATCTTATGTGTTTAATTAGGCATTTACAAACTCAAAGTCATATATATGTGTATGTATATATGGCTCATATATATAGTGTATATATATATTCAGATAACTGAAATTAAATTAATATAGTTTCAAATGAAATGTATTTATGATACAGGTAGACTGTGACAAAACTAGATAGCAATAAAGCCAATAAATTATTATTTTTCAACCTCCTGTATATATATGTATACACAAATAGATGTGTATATATATTTCAACTATTTTTCAACCTATATGCAACTATTTTCAACTTGTGCATATATATATATATTCAGATAACTAAAATGAAATTAATATAGTTTCAAATGAAATGTGCTTATGACACAGATAAACTATTCAAAACTAGATAGCAATAAAGCTAATGTATTTTTATTTTTCAACTTCATTTTTTAAAAATATTCTCTTCTACCGTTGAAGTTACTTTTTTTTGCATATATAAAACATATGGCCAGAAATGCTCTTCTAAGACTGTGTATATGTATTTTCATTTTGGATTTATCATTATTTTACTTTTTGTTTCAGTTGTTACAAATAATGCAGTATGGCCTTTTTCTTTTTTACTTCCCACTGATGTTTTTTATATACTACATACCTGTTTATATTCAAAACAATCTTTTAGACATACTTATGGAATTTTTTATCTTTGAGTCTGAAATAAAAGACATTTTTATTTCCAATGGTAAATAGATCTGACAGTATATTTAGCCACAAAGTCAATATGATTAATAATATCTTTTGAAAGAAAATTAAAAACATTATTTTTCATCTACAAAGAAAAATCAAATTACTATAACAAATACATTAATGTAGTTAATCTATTACATTTATGGATTCCATTATGTAAATTCACAGATTTTTATCCAACATCATTTGTTGAAAATATTACAATCTCAGAAGCCATAAATTGAAGCGTGCTAATGGACTCAGTTATTCGTATATTTTTTAAGTGCTGAGGAGTACAAAAGCGAACACTATTGGTCTCCAAGTAACTCAGATCATCCACCCGTGAATAAAGACAAAAATACATCAAAACAATAAAATGGCAATCAACTGTAAATAAATATTGGAATATTTTTCAAAAGAGCACTACCATGTCAGAGAATCCACAGTTAATGTCAATGCATGAGAAGATGTTTGATAAAGGTTTATTATGAGTTATTTATTCAGTCTACTAATGAGAGCTTTTTGTGAATAGCTCTTAGGTTTTCTCCCTACACTTTATTTTTGTTTCTTATATTTGTTTTTGTTTTCCAGTATTAAACTTAAGGTAATTACAAAATTTTTAAAGTGATTAAACATTGAAAATAAAAGAAACGAAAAACCTATTATTTATTTTCATGTTTCAATCAGATCTTGCCAGCGAAATAGCTAATGTCTCCAATTATCCTTGCTGTAATCTTCACTTATCTGCTAAATATTTAATGTAGTTCCTAGATCTTGAATCCCTTAGTCTGAGTATCATTTTATTTATTTAAAAAAAAATATTGATTTTACAATTCAGTATAATTAATATACATAATTGTCAATAATGAAAAATAAAAGTTAAATGTTTCTTTTCAATGTGCATATATTCTCATTTAAAATTTGCACGCTAGTTCAGAGCAATATTTCTCAAGTTATTTGGAGGAATGCTAGTCGGAAGAAGCAATATAAAACAAATGTTCCTATAGGGTAGTATCCACAAAAATGTTTGCAGAGGGATCTGAGATGGGTTATTAGTATAACTGATCTAAAGAATATTCAGTTAAAACACAATACCCTTCTATGGTTCCTCTTGAATCACGGACATTACCGTAGTTCTGTGGCTCTCAGAACATGCTTTAGTAAGCATAAACTCATAATAAAAGTTGCTTCTTTTTTTCGAAGTTGACTATCTTAGGTAAGGAAAGTACCTATTATATTACAACCATGTGTAAATTTTTAGTGTGCATTGGGTGAGCACGCTACTAAGTTCATCTTTCTTTTAGTTTGGTAACCAAAAGGAACAGAACAGTTGGTCTGAGTGGCTCACACCTATAATTCCAGCATTTTGGGTGGCTGAGGTAGTAGAATCACTTGAGCTCAGGAGTTTGAGACTAGCCTGGACAACATAGGAGGACCATTCTTTATATAAATTAAAATTAAAATTAAAAAATTAGCCATGCATGATGGCACATACCTGTGTTTTCAGCTACTTGAAAGGCTGAGGAGGATGGACTGTATGGCCCCTGGTGGTCAAGGCAGCAAGGAGCTATGATCTCACCACCACACTTCAGGCTGAGTAACAGAGGGAGACCTTTTCTCAAAATATTAATAATTATTTAAAATAAATATTTTAAAAAGAAACAGAATAGATGTTATTTCATTTAAAAAGAAAAGTTCAACACTGTGCAGAAATTTTAAATATCTTGTAAATTATAAATTTGCTTAAAAGATATATTTACTAAATAATTAGAGTTTAAATTCAAGTGTTTTAAAGGGATGTTTAAATAAAATACCACATTTTCTCACTCATAAGTGGGTGTTGAACAATGAGAACACATGGACACAGGGAGGGGAACATCATACAATGGGGCCTGTTGGGGGGCAGGGGGACCAGGGGAGGGATAGCAGGGGGTGGGGGGATAGGGGAGGATAACATTAGGAGAAGTACCTAATGTAGATGACGGGGGATGGGTGCAGGAAACCACCATGGCATGTGTCTACCTATGTAACAATCCTGCACGAGCTGCACATGTGTCCCAGAACTTGAAGTTTAATAATCAGTCAATCAATAAATATCTGAAGACACACCTATTTTAAATAAGCCTAAATGAATATATATGCACTGTATTCAATAGGTTAAAATTACAGATTCCTTTTACAAACATGACTTCTTCCTGTCTACATGTGATCACTGAAAGCCCAACCTAATGTAAGAGATGAAAAAGCTTTCAATCTGTGTTAATATTCTGAGGTTTAACTAACATGTACTCTTTTCCAGAACTTATTATTGCAATGAGTAAGTTGATCAGACCTAAGAAGAGTCTACTTTAAGATTTGATGGAGATCCAGATCTGTAACTTCCTAAGTCAGTGATCTTGGATAAATTATTTATCTTAATTTCCACTATGATGTAAAATTTGGACTAAAAGTCGTATATGCTTGTACTGGTTTAATTAATCAAAGAAGCAGATACTACAATGATTTAAACATGCAAGGAAGTTAGAAAATGTAGGTTTTCTGGGGCAATCATCTAAACAATTCAATGATGGCACTGAGAGAAGAAAAAAATTAAAATAGATTGGGCAGAAAGTCTATTCACTTCTACGCAATGTAGAAAATAGCTACAAGGCCACTGGTGAGTCTTCAAGTCAAAGACAGCTGTCAGGGGTATCTGTCTCCCAGTAATGGGTCTGCAGTAGTATCCTGGCTGGATTCAATCAGTGCCAGGAGCACCCTAAACAAGTGAAGCCTTAACATAATTTCAGAGATGTTTTTCAAATTGCAGCACCTAGGTCCTGAATCAATTATGCTCTCTGTAGTTGGGAGTTTATGAGGTGCACTCTTGCGGCCACCATATTACCTCATAAAGTTATGCAAACATTATAGAAAGAATTCCATTGAAAGCACTTAAAACAGTCTTAAGACTATGCTCAATAAAAGTTTGCTGTCATTTTGAGACGTAAAGTACTCATTCTTGAGTAATGAAACAAGCTACACTCACTATACTTGCAGACACTTTGGACTTTGAAGATTAACACTATTCAGAATTGCTAAGCCAGAATACCCCAGTACAGGCGAGGGACACATAGGCTGTATATCGTCAGGAGCACAAATCTTTTCCTTAACTGCCAGTAATGTCATCAGGTGCAAGATCAGCCTTTTAGAAAGCTGATAAGGAATAACAGAATAATTCAGCTGCTCCTGTCACAACACATTCACCAATTATAGAGAATATATTGCACTGAGGCAGTTCTGGTGGGATCCCAGAGGCTCAACATGTACCTCAGCCAGATTACAGTAGCAGATTTCTAGAATGGCAGTATGAATACACAGTCACAGCTGCCTGAGACACGTGAGCAGAAGAATCTTATAACACTTTTGTGAAGAAGCAGGGTATATAATTTTCAAGTTCTGACATAATTAAACATTTAAATGACTTAAAACAATACCTTATTTTTATCTGACATATAATAACGCAATCATTTTAAGCTTAGATTGTAATTCAAGTACAGATTCCTCCCTGTGCCCACATTTTTCTCAGGCTCTGTGTTGCAGGATTTGGATAAGCATTTTATCTGTGTTCTATGATATTTCAGTCACAACAAATATACTACGTCCGGATTTAGGCTATGCTCATAGAGTTGCATTAACAAACTTGAAAGTGTCTGTACGAGGACAAGAGGGGCACTCAGGGACATGAACAATATGAGAACTTAAAACTGTATGACACTCAGAACACTGGGAGGCTGATGCAAGCGGATCACTTGAGGTCAGAAATTTGAGACCAGCCTGGCTAACATGGCAAAACCCGTCTCTATTAAAAATGCAAAAAAATAATAATAGTAATTCACTGGGTGTGGTGGTGCCTGTAGTCCCAGCTATTCTAGAAGCTTAGGCAAGAGAATCACTTGAACTTGAGAGGTGGAGGTTGCAGTGAGCCAAGCTTGTGCCACTGCACTCCAGCCTGAGTGACAGAGTGAGACTCCATCTCAAAAACCAAACAAAACAAAACAAATAAACTGTACGACATTGACTGGCAAGTAGGCCAGTTTACAGCACAGAGCACAAAGATACTTCAGGAGGTGAACAGACCCAAACATTTGTTTTTAAATATCTACAGATTGCCACATGAATAACTGATTAAAATTTCATGTGTTGTTTTATTTGTGTATATTTTTTTCATAGTGGGAATTATCAGGCTAAAATGTTCTTTCAATAAGCAATGAAATAAGGTATGATAGTCAAGACCATTGCCAACGAAAATTCTCTCTGTGCCTCAGTTTTCATTTCATATTGCTAATTAAGGTAGAAATTATCTCTTAGCAATGTTTGAGCATTAAATTTATCATATTGATAAAACATGGTCCACATGTCTAGGTCAAAGTACAAAACTGGCAAGAACAAATCTTAATCTCATAGAATGGACCAACCCAGAAAGAGGCAACACTGCTTTTATAAAAGGTATTCGCATGCCAGGCGCGGTGCCTTACACCTGTAATCCCAGCACTTTGGGAGGCCGGGGTGGGCAGATCATGAGGCCAGGAGACGGAGACCATCCTGGCTAACATGGTAAAACCCCATCTCTACTAAAAAATACAAAAATTAGCCAGGCGTGGTGGCAAATCCCTGTAGTCCCAGCTACTCAGAAGGCTGAAGCAGGGGAATCGCTTGAACCCAGGGAGGCAGAGGTTGCAGTGAGCCGAGATTGCACCAAGGAATGCACTCCAGCCTGGGCAACGGAGTGAGACCCCATCTCAAAAAAAAAAAAACCTACAGTCACAGGACAAATTTTAGGACTGTTTATTTCATTGAATATGAAATCATTAGAAAAGTGTTCACTTCTGTTTAGAAAGCTCTCCTAACAAGTTTCACATCACACAATTAAAATTTGAGTTAATTGACTATCCCTCCAAAATTTTCAAAAGTTTTACCTCCAAAACTCACTTATTTCCTTTTCTATCCTTTTTTTTTCTTTTATTCACTTTCTTATTACAAAGAAATAATTTACTGAAACATGAATGTAAGACTTGAAATAAATTCTTCTAAGATCACTTCACACTCCTATAATTCTCTCAAGAGATATATATTTGTTCGAATGATGTTTTTCAGCCTAAAGAAGTTAGACATTAACATACTGAAAAATGATGTTATAATAGTTTTTGGCTTATAGAAATAATAACCCAAATCTTGTGGATTTGTTGCTTTGTAGCAAATTAATCTAACCTGTCTTTTAGCTATTGTGATATTCTTATTTTTACATTATTTCCTTAATTATTTCTTCGCATACCTGGGGATATAATCATTGTCTTTCTGCTGGTGCCTAATTAACAAATAGAGAAAAAATTTAACCTAAGCCAAACACCAAACTAAATCAAACGAAAACAAAGTCTGGGAATAATTTGCATTTACCTATTTTTCTTCTTATCTTCCCTCCCATCCTCTCTTTCCTTCCTTCTTTCCTCCCTTCCTTTCTTTCCTCTTTCTTTGCTTTCTCCTTTCCCACAAAGCCTCTCTGTCATCTTCCATTACTTTCCTTCGCATTCAATATTTCCTTTGTCTTTTTCTTCTTTTTAATTTTTCTACCACTAATATTTGCTAACTGAGTCCTAAATGAGAATATTTCCAATTTTGTATGCACTGAAACTACTTATACTTAATACCATTGCAGTGTTACTGTCATGTACTGTACAGTGCTGTACTTTACCTTATTGTCTAATTTCTAAGATTAAGTAACAGACAAAGGTAAGGGACTACTTTACTGTATAAATTACGAGCATACTTCCTATTTATTTATCCTGAAAAAGTAAATTAATCAGACAGTCGGGTAATCTGGGAAACAGACTCTGAGACTTCACATGCAGGAGCAAAGATTTGTGAAAGGTGGGACAAAAAGAATTGGGAAGAGGGAGAATCTGAACTCCAGTGTCCTTTTCTAGACAATACCCATAAAGGAAATCATACAGTATATGGCCTTTTATGCCTGGCTTACCTCAACATGATATTTTCAAGGTTCATTCATGTTTAATTTGTGTGGGTACTTGATTCCTCTTTATAGCCAAATAATATTTCACTGTGTGGATATGTCAAATTTCATTTATGCATTAGTCAGTCAATGGACATGTGGATTTTTAATATTTTCTGGCTATTGTGAGTAATGCTGCTATGATCATTAATGTGTAATTTTTTTGTGAACACACATTTTTAGTTAGTTCTTTTGCTTACATAATTAGGAGTGAAACTGGCTGAGCTATGTGGTAACTCTATTACATATAGACAATGTGAGGACCTAAAAATGTGTCTTCCAAAGAGGTTGTACCATTTCACACACCATCAGTGAATGAGAGTTTGTGTTCACTCAGTTCATTTTTCTACATCTTTGCTGATACTTGTCATTGTTTGCCTTTTTTATTTTAGCCATTTGCTGGAGGTAACAAATAAATAATAAATAAGTAAACCTTATTCTTACTTTGGCTCGCATTGTTCTAATGACTAATGAAGTTAAGTATCCTTTTTGGACTTATTGTTAATTTGTTTACCTTCTTTAGAAAATTGTCAATTTAAATTGTCATTTTTATTTGTGTTATTTATCATATTACTGAATTGTAAAAGTCTTTTATATAATACTTGACTTTTAGGTCGCTCATTAGAGCAACAATTTGCTAATCTTTTCTCTCACTTTGAAGGTTTTCTTTTCATTTTCTTGATAGGATACTTTGAAGTAGAAACATTTTTAATTTCAAGGAAATTCAATTTATCTACTTTATCTTTTGTCTCTCAAGGTTTTCACACATTGAAGATTGATTGCCTTACCCAGCACCCACCAGGAAGATTTAATGTATTTGTCTCAAAATTAGTTTATAATTTTAAATTATGTATGTAAATTTAAATCTACTTGTAGTTAATTTCTGCTATTTATCTGCTTTATCTTTTATCTGGTATTTATTTAATTTATCTACTTTATCTTTTGTCACTCATGGTTTTTACACATTGAAGAATGATTGCCTTACCCAACACCCACCAGGAAGATTTAACCTATGTTGTCTTATAACTGGTTTATAATTTTAGGTTATGTATGTAAGTCTAAATCCACTTTGAGTTAATTTCTGGTATGAGGAACAGAGGCCTCATACATTCTTTTACCCATTGATATGCAGTGTCCCAGTACCAGTTGTTGTAAAGACTGTTTTTTCACATTGACATGTCATGACACCCATATTGAAAATTACTGGTCATAAATTTAAAGTTTATTTATGAATTTTCAATTATATCCTCTTAATCTGTATGTCTCTACTTATGCCAGTGTAAAACTGTCATAAATATTTTGGATTTCTAATAAATTCAGAAATCAAAAAATATGAATTATCTTACAATTAAAAAAATGATTTTACTTATTCTGAATTCCTTGCATATATATAAATTTTATGATTAGCTTCCAATTTCTAAAAAAAAAAATGCCAGTTGAGATTTTCATAAACATTATGTTGAATCTGTAGAAAGTTTCAGGAGTATTGCCCATTTAACTATATTCTTTCTTTTTACTTTTTATTTTACTTTTCAAATTGACAAATAAAATTGTATACATTTCTTGTGTGCAATGTGATGTTTAAAAATATATACATATACATTGTGGAATGGTTAAATTTAGCTAATTACCATATACATTAATTCACAAAGTTATAATTATTGTGATGAGAACACAAAATCTACTCTGAATGTTTTTCAAGAAGTATTTTAGTACAAGCTATGTGTGTTTTCCCATTTGTTTAGTTCTTCTTTAATTTTTTCAACAACATTTTGTAGTTCATTATATGACTCTTGTAATTCTTTTGTTAAATTTATTCCTTGCTTTGCTGAGGCTCTTGTAAATAAAATCATTTCTTAATTTTATTTTCAGATTGTCCACTTACTGGTATCTAGAACTACAGTTGATTTTTTGTACGCTGATCAAATTCCTGAACTCACTTATTGATTATAATAGTATTAGCAAATTCCTTGTATTTTGTATATACAAGATCATGTTAACTGCTAATAGTTTTACTTTCTCACATATGACCAGGAGGCTTTTTACTTTTTTTCTTACCTAAATCCTGTAAATAGGACCTTTAGCACATTGTAGAATGGCAGCTCTGAGAGTGAAAATTATTGCCTTTCCATGGTAGTCCATTTTTACAATTAAATATGGTAACAGGTGAATATTTTTCACAGATACTCATTTTCAGTTTTGAGCTGCTCTGTTCAACTCCTGTATTTTCATGCTTTTAGTATGAGAGTGTTTAATTTTGTTAAATGTCTTGCTTGTGTATCTTGAGACCTGCATGTATATTTCTTCTTTTAATATAGAATATTATGGTGATTAATTTTGTTTTTTTTGTTTTGTTTTGAGAAGAAGTCTCACTCTGTCACCCAGGCTGAAGTACAATGGTGTGATCTCGGCTCACTGCAACCTCCTCCTCCTGGGTTCAAGCGATTCTCCTGCCTCAGTCTCCTGAGTAGCTGGGATTACAGGCACCCACCAAAATGCCTGGCTAGTTTTTGTAATTTTAGTAGAAATGGGGTTTCACCATGTTGGCCAGGCTGTTCTCAAACTGCTGACCTCAGGCAACACACCCTCTTTGGCCTCCCAAAGTGCTGAGATTACCGGTGTGAGTCACCACTCCAGGCCCAGTGATTAATTCTTGATTATTAAATTTTGCCTTCCTGAAATAAAACTCACTGATCAGGGTGTATGCTTCTTTTTGTCATATATTTGCATTTTTTGCAAATATTTTATCATAATTTTTGTTCCTATATTTGTTAGATGTAGTTTCCTGTAATTTCTTTTTTTATATGCTGCCACTGTCTGGTTTTGAAATTAGGGTAATTCTGGTCTCATAAGTTGGAAGGGAATCTCTTTCTTTCTCAGTTTTTTGAAAGAGTTTTTGTAGGAGTTGTGTTACTTATTCATGAACTGTTTGACAATGGTACATAGTGGGTTTATAGTGTTGTTCAGGTAATTATTTTCTTATTGATGTTTTGTGTAGTAGTTTTATTCATTTTTGAAACTGAGTATAAATGATTCCAATTATGATTTGTCTGTTTATTCTCTTTGTTCTGTTAGTTCTTGCTTCCATGTATTTTGAGGGTCTTTTATTATATATGCAAGGTTTTATTATTGATGTGTCTTATTAATGGATTAATGCTTTCATCATTGTAAACTTATTTGTCTCTACTCATTTATATTTAAAGTTTATATTGTCTATTATTAATATAGCAATCTTAGCTCTTATTTTTATTGTTTACATTGTACATTTTTTCCTGTTCTTTTTTTCTCCAACTTATTTGTATCTGAAAACCTAAAATGTGTCTTTGGTAGACAGTCTATAGATTGATCATAGAATTTTTATCCATTCTTCAAGTATCTCCAACTAAAAATCAGAATGTTTAATCTACTTATGTTTATTGTAATTACTGATAAGATTTCCACCTATTATTTATTTTCTATATTTCTTATGCCTCTTTCCCCTCTACTTCTTAATTTATGCCTTCTGTTAAATATATTTTTTTCTACCATAGAGTTGTAATTACCTTTTCTTGTTTTAATTTACTTTTGAAGGTTTTTTTTTTTCTGGTTTGGTTTTGTGTGTGTGCATAGGTATTTGTTCTCAGCCTGGACATTTCACTTTACAACTTACAATAAAGGAATCTAGTTCTGATTAATATCAACATAATTTTACTAGTATATGACAACTTGTTCCAATACACATTTTTCCCTTTTATGCCTTCTTCTAAAAATGTTACTTATTTATACAAGATAAGTTCATCAACACAACTCTATAATCGATGCCTTATTTTTTAAGTTTTTATTGTGGTAAAATATGCATAACAAAATTTATTATTTTAATCTTTTTCATGACTACAGTTAGTGGTAATAACTACATCCACATTGTTGTACACCATTACCACTACTCATCTTTAGGACTTATTTGCATCTCTCATGCTGAAATCTGGACCCATTAAAAAATTGTCTTTCATGTCTCCCTCCCCAAGCACCTGGATACCAACATTTTGCTGTTGTTTCTATAAATTTCACCACCTAAGGTAGCTCATATAAGTTGAATTATACAAGTCGATCTTTTGTGGCTAGCTTATTTCACTTAGCATAATGGTTCAAGATTCATTCATGTTGTAATATATGTTAAATTTTCCTTCTTTTTCCTTGCTGAAAAAACATTCCATTGTATGTATAGAATACATCTTGTCTATTCAATTATCCACTGATGAACACTCAAGTTACTTTCACCTTTGGCTACTGTAAATAATGCTCCTATAAATGTTTTTATACATGAAACATGGGTATACATACAGACATTCCTGTTCAAGTCCTTGGGTATATACTCCCATATGAAATAAATGGATTATATGATAGCTCTAAGTTTCTATTTTTAAGAAACTGCCATACCATTTTCTACGGTAGCTGTTTCATTTTACATTTTCACCAGCCATGCACAAGTGTTCCAATTTCTTCATATCCTCACCAGCATATATGTTCTGTTTTATTTTGTTTGTAACAGCTATACTAATGAGTGTGAATTGGTATCTTGTTGTGAAATTGATTTGAAGTTCCTCAACGATCAGTGATATAGAACATTTTTGTATGTGTTTATTTGCCATTTGTAGATCTTCTTTGGAGAAACACCAATTCAAGTTTTTTGCTCATTTTAAAATTCATTTTGTTATTTTTGTTGTGTTATGGGGGATCTTTATATATTCTGGATATTAATCTCTCATCTAATATATAATTTTCAAGTATTTCTTCCATTTCATGAGTTACATTTTCACTCTGTCCATAGTGTTCTTAGATGCACCAAAGTTTAAATTTTGCTAAAATCTAATTTATCTGTTTTCTTGTTTAGCTTTCACTTTTAGTTTTATGTCTTAGAAATGATTGCCAAATTTAACTTCATGAAATTTTTCCCTTTTGCCATCTTTAAGAGTTTCAGCTCCATTTTCAGTTAAATTTTGTGTACTGTGTAAGGTAAGAGTCCAGCTTCATTCTCTTTTGTATGAGTATGTCTAGTTTTTCTAACACATCTGCTGAAAATGCTGTCCTTTTCCCAATGAATGGGCTTGCTTCTCTATATTACTTTGAGTTACCTAAATATCTAACATGATTTAAGGTTACTTTAGTAAATAGATTAGTCAGAGTTTCACAGGGAAACAGAATCAATAGGATATAGATATGTGACATTTATTATAAAGATATTGATTCACACAATTTTGATGCTGAGAATTCCCATGATCTGCTGTCTGTAACCTGGAGACCCGGAAAACCCAGTGGTGTAATTTGAAGACGTAAGAGCTGGAGAACTAATGGTGTAAATTTTAGTCTCAATCTGCAGACCTGTTCAGGAGTGCAGAAGGAAAGCAAAAGATTGATGTATGAGCATCGTCAGATAGAAATAAAATTCAACCTTTCTTCACCTTCTTTTGTTCTGTTCAGGCCCTCAGAAAATTGGATGATACCCATTGTATTAGGATTCTCTAAAGGGACAGAACTAATAGGATATATGTATATATAAAGGGACGTTTATTAGGAGAATTGACTCACCATCAAAAGGTGAAATCCTACAATAGGCCTTCTGCAAGCCGAGGAGCAAGGAAGCCAGTTTGAGTCTCAAAACCTCAAAAGTCTGGAAGCCAACAGTGCAGTCTTCAGTCTGTGGCCAAAGGCCCAAGAGCCCCTGACAAATCACTGGTTAAGTTCAAGAGTCCAAAAGCTCAACAACTTGGAGTCTGATGTTCGAAGGCAGGAGGCATCGAGCCCACGTGAAAGATGAAGTCTGGAAGACTCAGCAAGCCTCCCCATTCCATTTTCTTCTACCTGTTTTATTCTAGCCACGCCTGCAGCTGATTAGATGGCACTCACACAGATTGAGGGTGAGTCTGCCTGTACACTGACTCAAATGCTAATCTCCTTTGGCAACATCCTCACAAACACACCCAGGAGCAATTCTCTGCATCTTTCAATCCAATCAAATTGACACTAGATATTAACCATCAGTCATCCACATTTGGGAGAACTCTCTGCTTTCCTAAGTACAATTCACATACAATTCTCTTTTGGAAACATCCTCACAGATACAACGAGAAATAATGCCAGCTGTCTAATCATCCCATGTCCCAATCAAATTAACACATGAAATTAACTATAACAATAAATAATGTGTTTTATAGGTTACAATTGTTTTTTCACCCCAAATTATAAACATTTATGGCATAAAATTGAACCTCAAGTTTTTAAAATATGCAATTTACTTTGAGGCTTTGTGTGTGGCATTCAATCAATTTCATTTTTTATTTATTTTTCAAGATAGTTGAAATTATTGGTCATAGACATCTGTTCCGTGGGCCATATAAAATTAGATCTATGTACATTTTGAAACAAGAGGAAAAACATTTTACCAAGGTTGATAATCCTTTTAACTGACACGAATGTGAAAGATCTCAAAAGCGTAAGTAGAAAAAATGTACAATATAGACATGTCAGTTTATGAAATGTTACATTTGTTTGTGTCAAGAGCCTCTCTCATATCTTTGGTTTGCTGTCTGTAAAGAACCAGTGAATTTTACAGATCCCCTATTCTAAGACTTTGTTCTGCTAGAAACGGTTACTAACAGGCTGGAAGAAAGTGCAGGTAACTGAAATTTTCACAGTAAATTATTTCAACTATTACTGCTTCTTTAATCACACACTGCATGTCTGCCACTTCTAATAACAGCTTGGTATCTGGCAGGCATTCTGCTTTATCTCTGAATTTCACCGCTTGTGTGATCCTTTGTGAATAGATTAGTCTAGTAGTCATTATGTGCAGTTTAGATTAACATTCACTCTATTTTTAATACTTCCATGTATTTTTTTTTTTTTTTTGTTAAGAACTAACTAGCACTGACACTTGGTCTGATCTGACCCATGCATTTCTTCTGCTTCTGGTGAAATTTCCATAGACCAAGTATTACCTGCCATGTTTCTTCGTAAAAGTTGCTCCTTGGTTTAAAAGCAAAACAAACATATTTTCTTTTCTTTCCTGCATGGTCATATTGAGTGTGACTTTATATGTCTATTGCTAAACTATTTTATTTATTGATTTGATGGTCTCTTATTTTTCAGTCTGAATCACCGTCTATGACTCTATAACTGTTTTACCCTCTATAACTGTTTTTCTTTCCTTAGTTAAAACTGTAAAAGTAGCATATTTTATTATTTTTATAAAAATTTAGATGATACCTAGCATTCCTTATTCTTAAGTTAGAGTTCAAATAAAAAATGCTATTTATATTTCCTCCATAAAAGAATTTTAACTTCTGTGATTCTCTAAACTATGAATTAAAATATTTCTTCTATCCTTACTCTATTAAAATTTCCTGCACAATTTTCTTATCAAATTGAATAAAATGTTTTCTGAAGAGTAGTTGCTGTAACTTCATGAGAAGCCTAAAATGTATGCATCTTATTTATTAAATAATTTGTCTAATATAATTTGCTTTAATGCCACACTGTTAGATAGACATTTATTCCTCTTAGATAAAATCCATCTATCCATTTTATAAGTAATTTTCATTTACTATATTTCTTCCAGTATGGTACATTTATTAAAATTTATTTTCTAAGAATAATAATTTAGGCTGGGTGCGGTGACTCACGTCTGTAATCCCAGCATTTTGGGAAGCTGAGTCAGGTGGATCACTTGAGTCAGGAGTTCAAGACCAGTCTGGCCAACATGGTGAAACCCCACCTCTACTAAAATTACAAAAATTAGCTGGCCATAGTGGTAGGTGCCTGTAATCCCAGCTACTCAGGAGGCTGAAGCAGAGGAATCACTTGAACCCAGTTCAAGTTCTATTTTTATTAAGGCTCAGAAATCTCAGCTTTTGCATAAAAGTTAAAGAATTTGTCCCTGTTTTGTCTAAACCATTATGCTCAAGTTTCAAGGCATATAAACATTGCTTTATGCTTTATATAATAACTGGCATTTGTTGTTATAAACTATTTTTTTAGTCTCTGTGGATAATATCAAAAAATTGCCAATGTCGACTATATTACAAGTCCTCATGGTGAGGTATTGAAAAAAGTTTTCAATTAGCAATAATCACTTCTTAAATAAATCTCTAGCTATCATACTGCCAGTGTGCAAAGCTGTTATAAACTATGTGTATAAGA
Source organism: Alouatta palliata (assembly GCA_004027835.1). Classification (NCBI taxonomy): domain Eukaryota; kingdom Metazoa; phylum Chordata; class Mammalia; order Primates; family Atelidae; genus Alouatta; species Alouatta palliata. The sequence goes on from PVKV010001773.1 coordinate 38,988, forward strand.
TTAAAAATCCGGTGTGTAATCTATTTGTATAACATGTTATTTTGAATTGTTTTGTTTAATAATTCTGATTAAAAGAAAAAATTCATTGATTATATTAGGAATTTTCAACATATTTCTAGCTGGATGTATTATCTACAGATTGAAGCTTGAATTTTCAACATATTTCTAGCTGGATGTATTATCTACAGATTGAAGCTTGAAGAGAGGAGATTTCTATTGGAAAGTTGTCTTATTCGTATACCACTATTTGTGTGTTATATCATTTTACTTTTAAAAATGTAATGTAATTAAATATATAGTAAGCTAGAAAAACTGTTCTACAATTTCATAAGAAGCACATATTTCTATGGTTATGCATTTACTTTTACATTAGGGCTAGTTAAGTTCTATATTATTAATGATAAGAAGAAAGATAAGGTGTTATAATGTCACATAAGTAGTGTATATATATTCTTTAATCTTCAACAGAACATAAGCATTTGATGCAGAAGCCTTCATTCTTACTGTGGTGTATGGCTTTTGCTTTTCCACAACAAGATAGTAACTGCATAAAAGATAAGTCTGCAAGAAATCTTACACCGTAACAGTCAATTCAAATGCTTTGTGCTGCAAATGTAACTTGGAGCCAGCTATTGAGAGCAAAAGACAGCGTTTGCCTGGGAAACTCCATTTAGCACTTAAGAAATGAAATATAAAAGACAAGTTAACTGATTCCTACAGTAACAATTGCATGTCTATATTCTAACAATGAAGAGAAGACTTTAGCAGTTGCAAAATTAATGTAGTCATTGTTAGAAGGGAACTTAAATATCAGCTTTAATTTCTATGTATATTTTACTAGAAATGGTGTTTTATGGTAATTATTTCATATATATTACAAATAATATTATATCTAATATATTATATGTATTATTCCATATTCCCCCATATTATTACTTGTATATAGTGAGACAACCTGACTCTTGGGCTTTTTGTAGCTGCAAAGTTGGAAAAACATGGGTCTATTCCTTGAACAAGTAAGTGACTGTCGTCAAACCCTTTATCATGTAGTAGTATCGTGAAATGGTGTTTGTGGCCTGAGATACCACCTTAGATTTCTACCATATGATTAATTTGGGTAATTAATAGTCATGTCCCATAGCACTTTTAAATAATCAAGTTTCTAAAAAGTGTTAGGTATTAACAAGGAACTGTAGGCATTAAATGATGACCAGAAACGAACTGACGATCATTCTCAGTAAAAAAATGTTGCAATATGTTTTACTAGATAGTAACAAAATGTATGATAAAATGATATTCCATTTTAATTAAAAATCTCCCTTTTTTGTTTACATTAATAATGGTCAATACTGGCAAAGATCTGGAAAATGAGTATTTATTTCTTCGTGGCAGACTCAAATACCATCATGAAATTGGAAAAGCATTTGCTAGATGTGTCAAAGTGAGATTTTTTAAAGCGGCAGTTATTTTATGTGTCTCATGACTAGCACTGTGTCTCAATCTGAGTAATATAGTAATAGGTATTTTTATGCTTATATTTTGGAATTTCTAAACTTTATAGACTGACTGTATATATTGCAGTGATAATCAGAAAGCCAACACTCACTGAATGTTATCTTTAAGAAAAAAAAATACGTATCTAGTTTGAAGATAACTTAAATATAATGTTTCACTCATCTTCTATAACTCTAACTTTATACCTTCTGACCAAAACCTCCCTGCTACTCACCCCTCATCCCACCACCAGCCTCTGGAATCCACAATTCTGTTATGTTTCTATCTGTTTAGCATTGTGGTGATGGTTTCCCAGGTTTCACTTAACTCCAAACTATGTACAGCTTTTTTTATGTCAACTATCTCTCAATAGTAAAATTAAAAATGGTAATCTGGTCAACCCTAGTGACATTAATAAAGGCTCTATTAGTAGCAGGAGTCCTGAGTCATTTCAGAGCTGAACAAAGAAAAAGTCACGATCCTGTGGTGGCAGCAGCACACACAAACTTTATTGGAGAATTTTTTGGTTTGCATGTTCCCCAAACCCTGAGGTTAGGGAACATCTAGAAGAGAAGGGCCAGTGAACTCCCGAGAAAAGGGGTATTGGAGAGGGGACATACATATCTCGGTAATGTTCCCCACTAGCATGATAGAGTGTCTCTGCACCAGAGGGCTCTAAAGAGCAGAAATAGCTAGTAGATATTGGGCACAGTTTCGTGAGGACAAAGAGGCTAAAAATCTGCTTATTTGTTGTTTATAAACCAACCTTTTCGTGGTATTTTGCTGTAGCAGCCCAAATAGACTAGGAGATTACATCTTTATAAAAATGAATATTGACAAGAATAGTTTTTCCTTTGCTGGGAAAACATTTCTGAAGCCATTAAAACACAAGAAACATTAGATTTATAAAATTCAGTCTTTGGCACTAGCAAATTTTGAGTGAACAGGTCTCAGCATGCTGCGAAGAAATAAACAACTTAGGCGCTAATACACTGAGACCGTCTTTGACTCATCTTTATAACACATTGAAGTACTTTACTTAGAAAAGATGCTCAGTAAATCTTTCATTTGCAATGAAAGAAATACTGATTTAACACTTCAGAAAAGAGAATTCAAAGACAATAAGAGACTTGGTTAAATTTACTTAACTGGCTGGGCAGAGTTAGTTATATCACTGGGTTCTTTTTATTTAGAACCAACTCATCTTTTCATCCTTATTATTTCCTCAAACATTGTTCATAAAGTTAATAACTTTACACATGTAGTTCCAAACCCTCAATGTATAAATGTGCTTACCTAATTCAGTTTCCACTTTTTGTGTTGGAAAAAAATCAAAGGCATGCTGATTGATAGTGAATGAAAGACAATCTTATTTTCCACAAACTTCTAAACATGGCAAATAAATTTTTTAATTGGCTAACTTTTAATTTTCTTCATGATGTACATATATTGATATACACATACATATAAATGTATAAATGCATTCAGAGTATTCTTTTAGGTTTTATTATGGGACTTTTTTTATTGCAGTTTAAGTTCAGTGGTACATGTGCATATCATGCAAGTTACTTAGGAATACACGTGCCATGGTGATTGGCTACATTCATCACCCTGTCATCTACATTAGGTATTTCTCCCAATACTATGCCTTCCCTAGTCCCCCGCACCCTGACAGGCCCCAGTGTGTGATGTTCCCCTCCCTGTGTCCTTGTGTTCTCATTGTTCAACTCCCACTTATGAGTGAGGACATACAGTGTTTTGTTTTCTGTTCTTGTGCTAGTTTTCTGAGAATGATGGTTTCCAGCTTCATTCATGTCCCTGCAAAGGACGTTAACTCATTATTTATGGCTACGTAGTATTCCATGGTATATATATGCCACATTTTCTTTTTCGAGTCTATCATTGATGGGCATTTGGGTTTTTTCCAAGTCTTTGCTATTATGAACAGTGCTGCAATAAACTGTCCATACTTGTGAATGTGTCTTTATTAGAACAATTTATAATTCTTTGGGTATATACAGTAATAAGATTGCTGGATCAAATGGTATTTATAGTTCTAGACTCTAGAGGAATCATCACACTGTCTTCCACAAAGGCTGAACCAATTTTCACTCCCACGAACAGTGTAAAACCATTCCTATTTCTCCACCTTCTTTTCAGCATCTGTTGTCTCCTAATTTTTTAATGATCACCATTAACTAGCGTGAGATGATATCTCAATGTGGCTTTAATTTGTATTTTTCTAATGACCAGTGATGATAAGCTTTTTTTCCTATGTTTGTTGTTTGCAAAAATATCTCCTTTTCAGAAGTGTCTGTTCATATCCTTCATGCACTTTTTGATTGGATTGTTTGTTTATTTCCTGTAAATTTATTTAAGTTCTTTGTGGATTCTGGATATTAGTCCTTTGTCAGATGGGTAGACTGCAAAATTTTCTCCCATTCCGTAGGTTGCCTGTTCACTCTTATGAGAGTTTCGTTTGCTGTGCAGAAGCTCTTTAGTTTAATTAGATCTCATTTGTCTATTTTGGTTTTTGTTGCCATTTCTTCTAGTGTTTTAGTCATGAAGTCTTTGCCATGCCTATGTCCTGAATGGTATTGTCTAGGTTTTCTTCTAGGGTTTTTATGGTTTTAGGTCTTATGTTTATATCTTTAATCCATCTGGAGTTAACTTTAGTATAAAGTGTAAGGAAGGGATCCAGTATCATCTTTCTGCATATGGCTAGCTGGTTTTCCCAACACCATTTATTAAATAGGGAATCCTTTCCCCATTGCTTGTTTTTATTAGGTTTGTCAAAGATCAGATGTTTGTAGGTGTATGGCATTACTTCTGAGACCTCTGTTCTGTTCCATTGGTCTATAGATCTGTTTTAGTACCAGTACCATGTTGTTTTTGTTGCTGTAGCCTTGTAGTATAGTTTGAAGTCAAGTAGTGTGATGCATTAGTTTTATGATTAAAGAAGGAAATGTAGTGTTCATATATCACTGATGTGATATGTGAAGCATATTGTTAGATAAAAAGAATTCTGAGCTACAGGTTCTTTGATATGTATTCCAATTCTTGCTCACCCAATAACACAAACATTTATGTATTAGTTCATTTCCATGCTGCTAATAAAGACATACCTGAGACTGGGTAATTGTTGACTCACAGTCACACATGACTGGGGAGGCCTCACAACCATGGTCAAAAGCAAATGAGGAGAAAAGTCACATCTTACATGTTGACAAGAAAGAGAGAGCAGGTGCAGGGGAACTTCCCTTTATAAAACCAGCAGATCTCATGAGACTTATTCACAATCATGGGAACAGCATGGGAAATACCCACCATCCCCTACAATTCAATTACCTCTCACAGAGTCCCTCCCATGACACATGGGGATTACAGGAACTACAACTCAAGATGTGATTTGGGTGGGGACATGTCCAAACAATATCAACTGATTACATTAGAAAATGCCAGAACTAAATTTTAAATATATTCACTTGCAGGATATTTGTTTACATGCAGAATCTCACAAAAGATGATAAAACTTACAATTTGGTGCATTAAATTTACCATTGCCTGAAATTTATGAGCCTTTATATTGCCTTTTGTAGCCGCAAATATTAGTGAGTATGGGTTACATAAATGTGACGTAAAATTGATTCATTAATTTCTGTACCTTTGTTTATATTTCTTTGAATGTAAGTAATACTGTATGTCATTGTTAGAAAATCTTTATTATTCTAAACTTCATGGCTTGCTGAAGACTCAGATGATCATGCTTTAACAATAAAGTATTTTTAAATTATGTACATTGATTTTTAGATATAATGCTATTTCTACAATATAATGTAAACCATTAATATGCATATTAAGAAAACTATAGTGTAAATGTAACTTTTCTATGTACCAAGCAAACAAAAAAAATATGTTTGACTTGCTTTACTGTGATACTTACTTTATTGCAGTGGTCTGAAATTTAACACACTATATATTTCTGTGATATGCCTGTATTCTTTATTTCTCATAGAGAAAAAAAAAATTGTTAGAACTCAGCTGAATAAACTAGCATAGTAAAAATTTTACTTACTTTTTTGAATGATTGCTATTACTAAACATAATTGTTCCCATGAAAACTATTTATTATAAAAGAAAAGAGATATTTATATAAAATGGCACCAAAAATATCAATTTTGTTTACACTTAATGAAGGCAAGGAGAAAGGACTCCAGCAGAGAAATTTAAGTTTTGAGTATAAAAAGGAAAACCAATGGTTATTCAGAACAGTGGGTAATGTCTTACTTGTTGAGGAATGCTTTAAACAGTACACAATATGAAGCTGATATAAAATACTGTGTCATATCTGAAACAGACATGGTTTATATGTAATCATGAAACACTTGTATATATCTGGACATTTAAAAGAGGATAATATGAGTGTTGAAACAATATACATCTCACGCTTTTTAACTTGAATATATTTTTCAATTATGTAAATTAACTCAATAAAATTGTTAAAACTCTCTGACCACATTGAAACAACTAACAATGGTAGATAGAAGTTTTCCTAGGATAGTGATGACATAAGTCAAGTCTCAATTTACATCTTTAAAAACTATACAGTTCAATGAAGAGGGCAAGTAAAACCACTCATCATTCACTTCTACATAAGGCCTAAGAGGACAGAGAATCTAGTCAAACTTCACTTACACATAAATGGAATGATAAACAGCCGAAACCACAGGAGCAAGCTCAAGTGCCCATAACAGAGCACAGAGTGAGGCAGGATAAAAGTAAAGCAGGTTAGAGTTGTAGTTATAGCAGGCATGGATATTATCCCTTTGAGAAGAGTCTGTTTCTGAAAGAAAAACAATCAGAATAGGAGCCAGGCTTTGCAAATACAATCCCTGGCTACTGTGTAATTGAAGTAGGTTCTCAATTGCTCATGGCATCAGAGGTGCCATCCCAGGGACAGCAGTGCAGGGGACAGGAACATGGAAAGGAGAGACATACCATGTTGACTTTGTATAGAAGAAAAGAAAGAATACAGCCTTAGAGTCCTACAGTAAAAATAAAAAAACAGAAATAAAATAACAGTTGTGAAAACGATAGTTGTTTTCAATGGAAGTATTTATTGAAATAAACACACTTTCTTTTACTAATAGTAGAGTTGATCTTGTATTAAGAATCTCAGTAAGCTGATAAAACGTATTTCAACATTAAAGGAACAATTGTTACTGCCTTTCAGTAAAAGTTCAAAACAGTTACACACACACACACACAAAAGCCATATATAAAAAATTATCACAATACAACATAGATAAAATTTACACATGATGAAAATATTAATCTAGCAAGAACAAAACTGTGAAATAGAACTCCAACATAAACTACGTATCTTTAAACTGTCGATTGCAACTATGAAAGCACAAAATGCATCAGGGAATTTTAAAACTCACAAATTAAAACAAAAAAAAAAAAACAAACTAAGATGGGAGAACGTAGTTCAGAACATTCACTAAACAAACTCACAAAATCAAGCCAAAAGAAAAACAGACTTACAACATATCCAGAAAATAACATCTCACTGTGAGGGAAAACACACACACACACACACACACACACACACACACACACGCACACACACACACGAGTAAGTAAATTAAAAGACTATGCCAAAAATATTAAAAATAAATAAAATATTTTGAAAACCCTAATGTATTATTTACATAAAGATCTGAAGGAAGAATATATGAAATAAGCATATAGAAGTAACATTTAAAACCACTATTGATAGTTTCAATATAAACTGAATGTTTTAGCAATAACTAAGAACATTTTACTGTGATTGACAATTGTAGGACATGTCCTGATGAAATTATTAGACCTAAAATTCACATGAAAAACAATGACAAAACCTCCAGGCAGAGACCAAGGCATTTGCTAAGTAAAATATAAAAGTGAAAACAGGTCCACATCAGCTTTCTTGACAACACACAATATAAGACAACAGTGAAATAATACTTTGAAAAACACAAAGAAAAAAGGTAAGCAAAATTTTAAAATTCAGGTAAGCAATCATTCAACTATAAAGGATAGGAGAATAATTAAACATTCAAGAATGTAGTCATAAGTTCTTTCTGAGAAATCTAGATTTGTGAAACTTAATGAGGAAAATGGTCATCATCCAATATATTTAATTGCAATAATAAAATTCAAAGATGGGAACAAAATTAACTAATAATATTTAAATTTTATAAGTTCTATAAAAGTGGAAATAAATAATATGACAGAAAAGAAACATAAAAGTGAAAGTAAAATAACCTCATTGATGTTTGCAGAGGTCATGGGTGAGAGTCAAGGATATTATACAATGCTAATAAAATATAATGCAGTAACCTAAATATTGAAAAAGGAGACTAAGGACATTATGAAATATATTAATATAGGTAACTATTTGAATGAAAACAAATCTTTAAATATAAATACCAGAACTAGCAAAATAGAGTAAAGAGAAAACATTATACAGAGATATACTTAATACTACATGAAAGAAATTAAGATCTCATAAAAAATGAAATTAAGCATATCAGTCATGTCAACATTGTAAATCAGCTTAAATGTTCTGCTTTTGGATTTATTGACTAATCAAAATCTAAGTTTATTTTGTACAAGGATTTATGTAAAACAGACATATACATAAAGCCTAAAAGGATAGAAAAAGGATACCAAGCAAATACAATAAATGAGAAAGCAGGGCTGTAATATTAATATCAGACAAGGTTCTCAGGAATATTTTTTGAATGCAGGAATGCATGACTTTGTGAGAGATTTATTCTTCGAATATAAGAACTCATGCCCTCACTCAACAAATGTGTATATAGGTATAGATAAGAAATAAATCACCAGATTATATATGATTAAAGTAAATGAATATTCTGATTTATTGAATAAGCCACCTGATAATATATATTAAAATATGTTTTTACTAAATCATGGATTTCAAAGTGATCAGAACACATGAAATAATGTTTTATTAGTTCAAACAAATTAGTATGATTGTAGAAGTTTTTAATAGTTATTTGTTTTGGTTTTAATCAAGTAAGCATGACAAATATATGCATAATAAGAGTTGGAAGTAGGAAATTGAAGAGATTTAGAAAAATAACTTCATGGTAAATACACACATGATAATTACACATTGGGTGTATTCTGAGTTGTTTTTCTGCTAAGATGTTACAAATAAGAGGTATTGCTAATATAAAGGGGGAAATGGGAACAATTTGTATTGCTTCTTAGTATTACAGCACACTTATGGTCAGATTAGGATTTATACTTTCAGAACGTAAATTTATACTTTCAGAATGTTCAAATGTGCTCAGCACTGGCCAAATGGTCCATGTGTAAATATAAGATGCATCTCTGAAATAGATGATAATGACTACTTCATATTCAGGAAAACTCACTAATATTAATGCAGTGATGAAAATAAGAGTGTACAAGATAATGAAGATGTTGGGGGCAGAGTGGCAACGCCTTACTGGCAGTGATGAATAGGGCTTACTCTCTATAAATGCCACAAGCTTGTTCAGTGTGGGTACTCATGCTGAGTTCCTTCAGCCAGAAAATTGGCTGTTGAAGGGATTAAAGTGAAAGCAGATGTTTCACTAGTATATCCTCAAACTGACAACTTATGACTAATGTAGGCCAACAGAGTCACATCTGCCTATTGACTACAGGAGGCTTTGACATACACAATTTAAAACTATTTTGATTGTTGGTGGCACCGTGTTTCCAGGATAAGAGGGAAAAAATGATTCCTCAAAAGAAAAAGGCAGAAAGGAGACAAACCAAAGTTGAGTGAACCCCCAGAACCATACAGCAAATTGTATTTTGTCTATTCCTACTTTGGCTCTGTTTCAAAATTTTATTTTTGTAAAATGTATTGCCAGGTACAGAGAACCAGGACAATGTTATTTTTAAAACAATTTAATGTTCACAGTCTAAGAAAAACTGGAGAGAACTTCTCTACCTACAAGTCAGTAACATTTCACAGATGATTTCTGTCCTGATTTAAACTGGCTGACATGTAAGAGTTCTCAATAAATGTCTAGTGTATGACGTGAACAGTTCAGAGTGGTCTCTTTTGAGGGGCCAAACAAGTAACTAGGAAAATTAAACTCATTATTTTTCAACTATTATGATTAAATCTATTTTTTATGTACTCATCACAGTGGAAATAACTCATTTTCTGTGTCTTATTGTCTGCAATTCAAAGTCAATTTGATTGTAATACATCTTGATGCTTCTATGTACTATATTACATTGAAGTCGGGGCTATATATGAGGGCATATGTGCATGTTTCCATTGTATTCAAATAAAATTATTGTCACTTTATCTCATTATATTTAACAAGGGGCCATAGTACTTATTTACAATGAGTTTTAAAAGCATATCATTACTATTAATTGCTTTTTGTTACTTGTGAATTTTTATTTCATTCTATTTTTGTTTCAGAGAGGTATTGTTAGATGTTCTTTACATTTGATTTTTAATTATTTTCTCCAATTTTGAAAAATGAAAACAAAGATTTTGGATCTCAGATAATTAATCTTCTAATTTAATTTTGATACTTGCTAGAACCATGAAAATTATTTACATTTTATTTGGTCTCTATTATGTTCAGTATGAGAAATATAAATGATATTTAGATACAAACATTTTGCAGGATTTTGAAATATATAGTTAATAAAATATGAACAAAAATATAGGCAGAAAACCACGTGTCATAAAATAGTTACAAATCAGAGTCATGTATCATTTAGAGAATAAATCACTTTGTCACAGGTTGGGAAAGATCAAAAAATATTTTGGATTAATTGAGATAGGCTTTAAAGTGTAAGCAGATTATGGTGAAGGGAGAAGAGTGAAGTCTAAAAAATATGTGTGTAGAAATAATGGAGACATGGAAAGCCCAAAAACATATAAGCAGCAGCTTAGTTTGCATAGGTCTTTGACTTCATTAAAGGAATTAGAAAAAGATAAAGCATATTTTGAAAAGAAGGAAATTTTGTCATTTGCAACATGATGAAACTGGAGATTATATTAAATGAAATAAACCAGACATACAAATACAAATATTGCATGATCTCCCTTACATGTGGAATCTAACAAAATTGAACTCATAAATCAGGGAGTAGGATGGTGGGTGCCAGGCCTGGGGTCGTCCGGGGGAATGTTGGTCAAGGGATACAAAATTCAGTTACACAGGAGGTTAAGTTAGACAGTTGCATTTGGGAGATCAACTTACAATATGGTGACTATTATGAGTAACAGTGTATGTAGATCGAGTGAGTAGATCTGAAAAGTTCTTCTCATACAAAAGTGATAAGTATGTGAGGTAACGAATATGTTAATTACCCTGATTTATCCTTTCTCCAAATATACATATATTGAAAAATCGCATTGTACCACCTAAATATACATATTTTTCATTTGTTAACTAGAAAAAATTCAAAAGATAAAAGATAAAGCTGAGAATGTTGACTGAAGTTAGTTTAAGCAGAAAATTAGATATCAGGAAACTACAATCCAGGTGTGAAAAAAAGACACTGACAAATTTGTTGCCATTACTTCTCTTTGTTTGTTTGCTTGGGAAGTGAAATACTATAAGATCCTGTGGGAGAGCTATGAAAAAGAAATAAAAGAAGAGTTTTATGGATATTCGAGGCAAAACACACCGAGAACAGGAATGAAGGAATTGGCAGTAGAGCTGTATCGAAGAACAGTCTTGGTTGTATTTTAGAATTGTCTTTATCGCTCCCTAGGACAATAAAATAAAAAACATCTGGCATTTTTCTGAATGAAAAGTGAAGTAAAAGTCTCAACTATTTTTCTAATTTGAATTAAAATATGCACTAAATCACAGTTAATATTGTACTGGTCATTGAGATCAAGTAATAAAAATATTACAATACCCACATAATTTTCATATATTGTGTCCTCTAGAGAATTTCAGTTTTCTGATTTACTTTTAAGAAAAAAAAAAAAAAAGTCACATCAAAATAAAATGTCCCTCTGTCTTTGTCCCACTCTGATTTGATGATGAACAATAAATTCTTCTTAGAGAGGACCAAGGCTTATTTATGGCATAAGGATGTGAAAATGACCTCTTGCTTTCCATCACACATTGAGACATAACTCAAAGACAGTCACTTCTCATCTTATCAAACAACAGCTGTCACTGCTCTTATTCCAAGGAGGTTATCATCAGTATATTTCTCACAATTTAATACACTTTAAAGGAAATTTTGAGGGTATACACTGAGTGAAAATACCTTGTCTTAGAGCAATGTAAACAAAGGATTAATATAAATGACACTATTTTATTGTTATTCATAATACACATTATATGGTTCCTTAATGAATATGCCTAAACAAAGTAACCATGTAGCTAGGCTTAAGCGAGTTGGACAATTTAAAACAGAAGCAATTCTACAATTATTCAGTCCAAATTATGAAATATATTAGTTGATGAAGGTGAGGTGCAAGGGTGTAGGGAAAAATCAAATTGATTTCAGATTTTTGTAGAACCAGGGAAATAAAAGTGCCATTTTGGAACTGGGTAGCAAAAAAAGCACAGCCTACTTTTGGATAAGGTATTTTCAGGAATTTGATGATGAAATTCATGTTGAAGGGTTTTGAATTCTAAATGCCATTGTGTTGTTAGAAAATACAAAGGGGGATTTGGGTTGGTTCCAGGTCCTTGCTATGATAAACAGCGCCGCAACGAACATACTTGTGCATGTGTCCCTATAATAGAACGATTTGTAATCCTTTGGGTATACACCCAGTAATGGGAATGCTGGGTCAGGGTGTGCACATGTATCCAAGAGCCTAAAGTGGGGCGGGGGGGCGGAGAATAAAGAACAATTTCATGCAGTCTCTTCCAGGTAATAGAAAAAAACATTCCCCTCCCCCCACTAAAAAAAAGAAAATACAAAGGAGGAAACTTTATTATAAGTAAGATCTGATTAAGGATTACAGAAGAATTGTAGAGTATTTGTTAGGAACCAATAATGCTAAGATGACTAGAAATTCTACAATAGCTTGTTAGGCTTTTAGCTTCGTGGAGGCAAAACCTAACTATGCCTATCCTGAACATTCAGAAAGTGCCCCTTTTTTCTTCTACAGAGCTTATGTGGCACAAGGACATAGAATAAATCTGAGAAAGTACTCTTTCAGAGACCCACAGAAAGAGTATTTTTCAAAAAAGTGGAACTATTAGATAAAACAAGTAGAAATAAAATAAAAAATGAAAATAAATAGATGAGAAAAAATGGAATGTGAGAATCAATATAAATAATAAATTAGTATATACTGATGATATATTGCAGTTTTATGTCAATCAGTATGGAATTAAAGTATCTGCTTTCACAATCAGAAAAGATAGATGGGTAATACCCATCTATTAGATACCCTTCTATAAGACAGAAGGCGTGTGTTAAGACCCTTGAGGAATGAGTGAGATAGTCCCTCTAATTGCATGAACAAATAATAAAACAGAAAAATAGAACTCACATCTCCAATTGTCCCACCACAGGTGCAGAATTAAATTTAGTATATTTAGGTGATCTTGCTAGCACAGTCTTTTAGTTTTGTAGTCATAGCACTGACTGCCAAAATTTTAATTCATCGAATGTTTGCCCAGGTTACTCACCGACTTACAATTGAATTCAAACCATCACTGTCGCTCTGTTGAAAAAGTTAAGAGAACAACTGAAAAAGAAAAGAACTCAAAAAGTAAAGCCAAAATATTTGGCACACACTAAAGACCTAAAAGCTTCTCTCATACCAAAGTTCAATAAAATGTTTTTATTCACATAGGGAGTCACGGTTTTAATGAAAGGAAAACTAACTCTTCTGCTATTGGTCAAATGCCCGTGGACACATGGAATCAACCTGCTCTTAGACTACAGTGAAGATATTGTGAAGGAATCAGACTCATAGCCTAAGGAGTGTTATTAGTAATGGTTTAAAAGGATATTTGAGCCAGGAAGATGGGAAACAATTTCACTGAAAGCCAAAATTCAAATTTCTACGTAACAAGATAACTGGTATGAATTTTGTTGAAGTAAACCAAAAAATACGATATCACCAGATTGCCATTTGATTTATATAAACCTTAATCTAACACTGGTCCACCCCAAATGGCATCTAAAGCTTAGAAATAGTTTGTCAAATGTAAGAGAAAGGATATTAAAAGTTAAATACCAGTTTTTAATAACTATGTGTACTAGTTCATTCTCCCACTGCTTTAAAGGAATACCTGAGACTAGGTCATTTACAAGAAAAGAAGTTTATTTGGCTTAGGGTTCTGTAGGCTGGACAGGAGGCATGGCTGGGGAGGTCTTAGGAAGCTTACAATCAAGGTGGAAAGTGAAGGAGGAGCCAAGACTTCACTGTGGCTGAACCAGGAAGAAAAGAGGTGGGAGAGAAGTGCTACACACTTTTAACCAGATCTCGTAAGAACTCTATCACAAGAACAGCACTGGGGAATGGATGGTGTAAACCATTAGAAACTGCCCCCATGATCCTATCACCTCCCACCATCCCCACCTCCAACACTGGGGATTACAATTGAACATGAGACTTGGGTGGGGACACAGTTCCAAATCATATCACCAAGTATGTCTCATAAAGCCACTTTTGAATATGTCCCTGAAGCATCTTTCTTCCCCAAGTTATGGTGAAGGATAGTTTGAGCTACGGAATGCCAGAGTTTTTTGTTTTGTTTTGCTTAATTCTGCCCTCTTAGAAATTCTTGGGGCAGCATTACAATTACAGTGGTTTTTTTCTGATCTCAGCAATACCAGTGAATAGTCAAAGTAGGAATGACTCAACATGGTGGTTCTACATTTTTCTAAGTTCATGGCACATATAGAAAATATTATTTGTAAAATGGGTACAGCATGTCAAGGTAAGGCAAGAAACTGGCTTGTGTCCAAAGGAGGCTTGCAGTGGACGTGAATTACCTCAAACCTTGTCTGCCTGACTAAAAGAACTGAGTATGTCCATATTACAGCACAACAGCAATCCATTTGAGACTTAAACACTGTGATTTAACAACACTATTGCCCCACAGATCTGCCCTACCTATAGATACTCCAAAGCCAGAATGAACATAGTGTCATCATTGTGATTGAAAATAGGGTGGAGTTAATAATCACATCTGCAGATAAGACAAGTATACCCAATTTTCACTGGTGATTTATGATCAATTATTGGGATTTTTGAAAAGAAGGAAATTAGAAAGTTATATTACTTATTTGATTCACGTAAGAATGAATCCTACCAAACAACTTTAGTTTTGAAAAGCTGAGACCAGAGTTGAGCCAATAATCTAGAATCTTAGGTCTTGTCCAATTTGAGATAAGCTGAGAGACACTTGAATGAAGAACTGGCCTATACTTGAAGGACTCCAAGCTAATATCACAATTGTGTTCTGTAAAATTTCCCTCCAGAATATTTTAAGAAAAACTGTGTCATGTAAACTGGTGACACTGCCCTGCCTAAGCAAAAGGCTATGTCTAAGACTTTCAGAAACTGAATCTGAAATCCATGGACATACCAATTACTCCTATTTATGACTGGTTTAATTCATTTATATAGAATGTTCTTACATAAATCGAGAATCTTATTTTTAAGATTGCCATAATAAGTAATTTTTTTAGGATTGTTGCTTTTTATGTTCACTTTAAAAATACTTGTTTACCTATAGATATAAAAAATAGGGTAGTAGGTTTTAAAGTGTTCATAAATTTGCTTTTTATGTTTAAGTTTAATATATTGCAAGATGATTGTTACACTTCTTGACAATTCTGTTTTTTTTTATTTGTTTTTCCTTGAGATGGAGTGCCCCTCTGTTGCCCAGGCTGGAGTGCAGTGACACCATCTTGGATCACTGCAATCTCTACCTCTCAGGTTCAAGTGATTTTCCTGCCTCAGCTTCCCAAGTAGCTGGGACTACAAGTGCATACCAACACACCCTGCTAATTTTTTGTATTTTTAGTAGAGATGGATTTTCACCGTGTTAGCCAGGATGGTCTCAATCTCCTGACCTCCTGATCTGCCTGCCTCAGCCTCAAAAAGTGCTACGATTACAGGCATGAGCCACATCTTAACAATTCTTAATTATTTGCTCATTCATATATATGCTGATATTATTTTGTCAAATTCCAAAAAAGCATATTGAGATCATCACTGAAATTGTATCCAGTCTGTAGTCCAATTTTGGAAGAATTGACATGTTTCCTGTACATGAACATGATGTATCTCTCATCAATTTAGCTTGTTTATTATGTGTTTCTATAAAATGCTGTTGTTGTTAAAAGAGTTTCTGATGTACCTTGTTAAAAATATTCTTTAGTACATTGAACTTTTGTTGTATTTGTGCAACTATTTGTGCAACTATTGGCATTATATTGCTATTATATCATTTAAATTATGTTAATTTTATGTTAAATGTATGAACAAGTGAAATTTATGTTGGGGGTATTTATTTTATTTTAATCAAATTTGTACAAATCCCTCCTATTATAATAATTTGTTATTCTAATTTTACTGAATTTTGTCAAATACATTTCCTTCAGCTGCTGAGGTGATCACGTGATTAACATGATGATTCAAAAGGATTTATTGGTACACTAAATTAATATTCTGTGAGTAAATATTGTACTTGATATTTTAAAGTTTGAATAGTTCAAAATCACTACTGTTAATTCCCTCCAATTGAAAGACACTACAAATTCTGAAGTCTGATTACCACTCAATAGTTTATACGTTTTGTTATACATCATTGTAGTACTATTTACTACTCTTTTTAACCTCACAATTACAAATATCATTGTTATTCTTTCTCGTTCCTACTCCTCATCATTTGTACACTTGTATTATTCAGTCAGTATACAAATTTAGGCATTTCTTGAAGTGCATTCATTAAAGTGTCTTCCTTTAACATTGTCTTGAAAAACAAAATGTTTTTGATTATTTGCAATGTGCTTTTTACACACATTATTGGAAAACAATTTCAGAAGCAGATAACCTAAGTAGACAGTTATTTACTTCCAGATCTTTACAGTTATTATCCTATTTTTCTCCTACATTATTGTTTTTAAAATACTTCCTGTTCATCATATTGTTTTTTGTTGTGGTGGTGATTAATCTTCCTTTATTCCATGATTGAGTTTAATGTACTATTTTTGCCTTCATGTTGCTAATGTTTTAGCTTAGATTTGCATACAAAATCATTTTTTGTGCTTGTATGCAAAATAATTGTATACAGAAAACGATTTTTATTTATTTTCTAGTGTGGGCTGTTATTTTAGCTCCAGTTTCATATCTTTTATTTAGTCTAGAAAATTCACTCATTGACTCTCTTTCCTTTTCAAGCCTTTTTAATTCCCAGTCCTTTTCACTGGTCTCTTCTTTCATATTTAAAGTTTTTCCTTTTCTTCAAACTGTATTCTCAAATATATTGTCAATTAACAAAATTTATATTCCTTTGTGATGAATCTGGTGCTTCGTCCATTAGTTGATGTTTGTTTCTGAGTTACCTTTCATATCCAGAGTTATGTATTTTTTCTTCTTTCTTCTGCTTGCTCATTGTAAATGGTTCTATTTTCCCATGTTGTCAACAAAGTTTGTTTTATGTTTACTTGTTTTATCCATGGTTATTTTATACTCTGTTTTTGAAAATAAAAGGCTTTGACAGCTTTGACGATGAGCAGATTCCTGTTTATTGGTTATATTGATTCCCATGAATAATAATCTGTGTTTTTGTGATTAGTGAAAACTATTATTAGATCATGTTTAATTAAATTTAACATGTGAGAATCCATAGTTTCTGTACTGAGGATTTTTTTTTTTTTTTTAATCTAGAGAAGTATTTTACTTGTGTCTGTTAAGCACCAGAGTTACAAATTGCCTGGAAGAATTTTATCTCTCAGCCTGAGAATGCTCTATCCAATTAATAATATAACTTCATGAATGGACAAGTTAGCTCATTCTTGGTTGAAAGTCTGTGGAGAAAGATAATGGGACATGTGTAACAGACAATGAAGTCTTTCATAACTATTTTAAAAGAATAAATAATATGAACCTGTGTGCTAAAGCATTTCTGGATACATGTGGCCTGCCATATTTCCCATTAACACTGGGAACGTCATTGTAGATAACTAATCACATAATTTCATACTAATATTGTGTTGTATTTTTTTACTCACTAGCATTGCTATCTTGAATAAACCAAGAGTTGGAAATATAGGAAGCTATTACTCTTTGTGTCCTGCATTAGCCAGTCCGCGACCAGGGCACCTTAAGCATCTATCTGCCTTTACTTCTATTCCTACATTTGCAACTGTCCTAGAAGGTAGGGCATCCTTAGAGGAGACTAGAAACCTGCAGTCAGCATTCGGAAGAGAAAACAATGTTATATGTTCCTGATCTCTCTGGAATTATGGTAATAGATCTCACAGATCCGTGGTGAGATGCACTCAGCTTAATCAAGTTCAGATACTAAAAAGAGGATTTGGCTTTAAAGATTGAGTTTTCAGGAATAATTAATTAAGCCCAGGCCAGGGCACATTTCATTTCTAAAATGAATAGTTTCCAATAAGGCTTCCAATTTACCTGAGAGAACTTTGAAGGATCTGATTCAGTTCTCCATCAATAAAGAGTTTCTGTAGAAGAAGTAGAAAAACTGGAACACAAGTAAAATCCTAATTTGGAGCAAGAAAAAATACTCCTGAGGTGTAGCCAACATTTCGGACAAATTTCCTAAGGCTAAGGAGTTAAGAAGAAGCACACAATTATGTCTCTGAAAAAAAATTATGATAATTACTTGATTAATAGGAAAAGAACCACTGAGATAGATTGCAATGATGAAAAGATTTCAACAGATTCTCCCTGTGAGCTCTAACTGGGCAAATTCAGCAATGAAATAAAAAAATATCCACAATATTAAAAAAAATCTAACAGCTTTCTTGATTAAAGTAAAAACTATTAAAGCAAGTAGAGTCATAGGAAGACATAAAGAAGAGACATTCTCACTTTATTTTCTACTAAGAGATAGCCACTATCTCTGTAATACTCTTACAGTATTTTAGAGAATTTCAGTAAGTTTTCCAAGTTCTTTTATTTAGGATATGAATAGTAGACCTTGAAATTAACTGAAAGCTCCAGATTACACTCTCTTTTTCATGAGTTTTACTGAGTCCGGGAGAATTCACTGACATTGTAAAGCCAGTGTGAGAAATAGTAATATTCTACAATTCATTAATTGATGAAAACATAACCTGGGGTGAAATGTAAAGTTACATTTTTTCATGGATGTACCACATTTTATTTATCTATTCTCCAGTTAATGGACACTAATTTCAGACTTTTTTATTTTTTATTTTTTTATTATACTTTAAGTTCTGGGGTACATGTGCAGATTGCGCAGGACTGTTACATAGGTATACACATGCCATGGCAGTTTGCTGCATCCATTCCCCCATCACTTACATTATATATCTCTCCTAATGTTATCCTTCCCCAGACCCCCAACCCCCTGCTATCCCTCCCCTAGTACCCCCACCCCTCAACAGGCCCCAGTGTGTGATGTTTCACTCCTTGTGTCTTTGTGTTCTCATTGTTCAACTCCCACTTATGAGTGAGAACATGCGGTGTTTGATTTTCTGTTCTTGTGTCAGTTTGCTGAGAATGATGGTTTCCAGATTAATACATGTCCCTGCAAAGGAAATAAACTCATCCATTTTTATGGCCATATAATATTCCATGGTGTAGATGTGCCACATTTTCTTTATTCAGTCTATCATTATGAGCATTTTGGTTGTTTCCAAGTCTTTGCTATTGTAAGCAGTGCCACAATGAACACATGTATGCACATGTCTTTGTAATAGAATGATTTATAATACTTTAGGTATATACCCAGTAATGGGATTACTGGATCAAATGGTATTTCTATTTCCAGATCCTTGAGGAATCACCACACTGGTCTTCCACAACTAATTTACACTCCCACCAACATTGTAAAAGTGATCCTATTTGTCCACATCCTCTCCAGCATCTGTTGTCTCCAGATTTTTTAATGATCATCATTCTAACTGTCATGAGATGGTATCTCAATGTGGTTTTGATTTGCATTTCTCTAATGACCAGTGATGATGAGCTCTTTTTTGTATTTGTTGACTGAATAAATGTCTTCTTTTGAAAAGTGTCTGTTCATATCCTTCGCCCACTTTTGAATGGGGTTGTTTTCTTTTTCTTGTAAATCTGTTTTATTTCTTTGTAGATTCTGGATAGTAGCCCTTTGTCAGATGGGTAGCTTGCACAATTTTTTTCCCATTTTCTTGCTTGCTAGTTTACTCTAATGATTGTTTATTTTTCTGTGCAGAAGCTCTTAAGTTTAATCAGATCCCATTTGTCTATTTTGCCTTTTGATACCATTGCTTTAGATGTTTTAGTCATGAAGTCCTTGCCCATGCCTATGTCCTGGATGGTATTCCCTAGGTTTTCTTCTAGGGTTTTTATGGTGTTAGGTATTCTGTTTAAATCTTTAATCCATCTGTAGTTAATTTTTGTAAAAGGTGTAAGGAAGGGATCCAGTTTCAGCTTTCTGCGCATGGCTAGCCAGTTTTCCCAACACCACTTTTTAAACAGGGAATCCTTTCCCCATTGCTTGTTTTTGTCAGGTTGGTCAACAATCAGATGGTTGTAGATGTGTGGCATTACTTCCAAGGCCCCTGTTCTCTTCCATTAGTCTATATCCCTGTTTTAGTACCAGTACCATGCTGTTTTGATTATTGTAGCCTTGTAATATAGTTTGAAATCAGGTAGCCTCCAGCTTTGTTCATTTTGCTTAGGATTGTCTTGGCTATACAGTCTCTTATATGAGGTTTAAGGTGTTTTTTCCCAGTTCTGTGAAGAAGGTCAATGGCAGCTTTATGGGGATAGCATTGAATCTATAAATTACTTTGGGCAATATGGCCATTTTCATGATATTGATGCTTCCTATCCAGGAGCATGAAATATTTTTCCATCTGTTTGTTTCCTGTATTATTTCCTTGAGCAGTGTTTTGTAGTTCTCCTTCACATCCTTCATGTCCCTTGTTACTTGTATTCCTAGATATTTTATTCTCTTTGTAGCAATTATGAATGTGAATTTGCTCATGATTTGGCTCTCTGTTTGTCTGTTATTTGTGCATATGAATGCTTGTGATTTTTTCACATTGATTTTGTATAAAATAATGCAGAAATTACCCTTTTATAACAAATACAATTTTAAATAGCAATTTATTATTAATATAATAATTCTGAGTTTGAATATGCCTCTCAAATTCATAATATCTACTTATCATGGCAAAGGAAAATTTTGAAAGGATGAATACAGTTTGTTATTCCCTGCTGTTCCCTGCCCCACCGTGTTACCTGATAACTGGATTGTTGACTGAAGTGACTGGTTGTTTTACTCATTAGGCAAACATAATCTAAATGCTATGGAAAAGAACATCAAATGTTTCCAGAAAGCAGATTTTAGAGTGGAATGCATGATGCTAATGCTATTTTTTTTCTCTCCATTTTCAGGCTGCTGCTCTGGAAAATTTGAAAGTGTTACATACATAACTAAAGACAGAGAGAAAACATGGAAAGCAATAGTTTCCAAATTTTATTATGCATTTTAAAGGACATAGTATGATAGCTGAAGAAAAATAAAACTACCTGCAAATTGATATAGAATATAGGACGGATATGCTTATTTTCTGGCATTCTTATATATTCATAAGATTTAAACATTTGAGCACTATATACCACAATTGGATCTTTATACCAAGAAATTATTTTTATCATAATTATAATTAATTTTAATAATTAATTATTAAATAATTATAATTAATTTTATCATAATTATCAAAATTATTATTTTATCATATATTGCTCTATACCACATATCCACTTTTCATAACACTTCATGAGCTATATACAATTATTATCCCCATTTTAGAGATGAAAAACCTAAGACTGAGAGGTTAGATATTTTATTTATAGTCACATATTTATGACATAGCAGAGCTAAGTTGTAAACATAGTTAACCGTTATTCTATATCCCTTCTCTAAAAATGCTTGTCTTATTAGGAGAAGAATAATTAATGCAAAAAAATCTGCATTTTGAAGCTCTTTGCCAAAACTGTCTTATTATTATCAAAATAAATATCCTTAATTATATTATATGATATTTTATGAAAAAATATATAAATGTGAATTTTATCCATACATATATTTGATAATTTTGTTTGCTATTTCTCCTCTGATTTGGGAATGGGAGGAAAACGTTGGACAAAGAATATCTTAAAAATAGATTGTTAAAAATATGCAGAGAATGATCAGTTCTCCATTTATAAAAAGAAATAATATAAGAACTTTTAATTTCCAAAAAATCAAAATATTAAATGTTTCAATTATTAAAATAAAGTATATTCTAAACTCATTTGATACCTAATACAAGTATTTCATTTAGATGCATAACAGGCTTTTCATTGGTACCATTTAAAATATGAACATTCATAAGCATACGGAATTATTAGCTATTATACATATCCCGTTGGGGATATTTTATTTTGTTCACAGGAAAATGCACGCACAACCTGTCTTTCTCACTTGTGATATCTCTGAGGCATAACTTATGATAACTAATATATACCTATTAGAATGGCTAAAACAAAACAAAACAAAACAAACCTAGTAATACAAAATGTTCCCAAAGCTGTCAAGAATGTAGAACAATGGGTTGTCATACTTTTTGGTGAATAGAAAATGGTATAGTCAACGTGGAAATCAGTTCATCAGTTTCTTATAAAGTCAAGTATATACTTAGAATGTGACCAGAAATTCTACTGAAACAAAAACAAAATTATGTCACACAAAAACCTGTATTTGGATGTTCACAGAAACACTATTTCCTCCTCCAAACTGGAGATAAGATAAATGTATTTTGATAAAAAAATGAAGAAGCAACTGTTGCTTATACATTCGTTGGAATGCTATTCAGTAACAAAAAATGAACAGAATATTGGCCCAGACAATGACTTGGAAGGGCCCATGTTTATGGGAAAATGGTGCTGATAGACTTGGTCAATGCAGGGCTGTCAGAAATCTTCCATTTGTTAAAAATGTAGTATCTGTGAAGCACAATAAAGCAAAGTGCATTAAAATAAGTTATGCCTGTATGACTTGTGGTTTTCAGTTACAACTCCCTAATCACTAATAGTAGGTGACATAATGCTAAGTTGAAGAAGGCAATCTCAAAAAGTTAAATATGGTATAACTCAATATTTATGAATTTCCAGAAATGGCAACTCTATAGAGATGGAAAACAATCCGTGTTGCCAGAGGTCAGTGGTGAAGGGAGAGTTTGGCTATGAAGTGTTAACATGAATGAATATTTTGAGTGAAGAAATATTTCTGTATCTGGGTTTATGGTGATGGACACATGACTCTCTGCGTATGTTAAAACTCACAGAGGCCTGGTGCAGTGGCTCATGCCTCTAAACCCAACACTGGTAAGCTGAGGCGGGTGGATCACCTAAGGTCAGGAGTTTGAGACCAATATGGCCAACATCAGGAAACCCCGTCTCCACTCAAAATACAAAAATTTGACGGGTGTGGTGTTAGGCGCCTGTAATCCCAGCTACTCATGAGACTGAGCCACAAGAATTGCTTGAAACCAAGAGACAGAGACTGCAGTGAGCTGAGATCACTCTACTGCACTTCAGCTTGGGCACAGAATGAGACAGGTTTAAAAAAAAAAAAAAAACCTCAAAGAATTGCATGCCAATCATAAAAGAATAATATTATTTTAAACTATAATTTAAAAATTAAAAAATATTTTAAGGGATTTGAGTATAAAATTAGTATATATTTATAGTATAGAGCATTGATCTAGCCTCATTCATGTAGATTATGTCTACTAGAAAATTCATATTTTTAATTTTAGTATTTTTCATTTGACAGTGTAGGAGCAGTATTCTGCATTAGGTTTTCCAGCTCTAAATTCAGCCTACGTAGAAATTAATGTGTTTTGGAAAGAAAAAATTGCACAGATGTCATGTTCCTCAAAAGCAAGCAAACTATGAATGTAAATAATGCAGTGTTTTGGTTTTGAGCTTCCAGAATCACTTGGAATCTGAGATATTGAAATGTCAACAGATCTGAGACCATTTTCTGCCATAAAGATGAGTAGATTGATAGCCCCTTATTTGCAACTTGCATTCATTAGAAAAAATCCTTATGTATAAAATTTGGCAGAGTTTTCTATATCTGTTATTGTTGTGCTATTATACTGTTTTGAAAAAGAAAACAACTCAAATATTACAGTTATGTCAAATTTATTATCCATAATCACTGATATCACTGATATTATATTGAAATATTAAGAATATTAGGAATATAAATGTAAAAAAAATAAACTCAGAATACAGTTGCAGGCATAATTCGTGTATATTGAGGGCTCAATTCCAACCCACCACAATGTAATGAATATGATAATACAGCAAGGCATATAATTTTTTTTTTGGTTTCCCAGTACACATAAAAAGCTGTTTACACTGTATTGTATTTTATTAAGTGTGTAATAATATTATGTCTAAAACAACCAATCCACATACCTTAATTAAAAGTACTTCACTGCTTGAAAATGCCAGCAATCATTTGAGTCTTTAGCAAACTGTAATCTTTTTGTTAATGGAGGGTCTTTCCTTTGTTGACAGCTGCTGAATGATCAGAGTAGCAGTTGCTGAAGGTCAGAGAGATACAGCATCTTCACCAGAAGCAAATGTCATCTCAAAAAAAAAAAAAACACTTTATTTGCTTATCTATCAAAAGCAACTCGTTACCCATTCAAATTTAATCATGAGATGACAGCAATTTGGCCCTATCTACAGGCTCCACTTTTCATTATAATTCCGTTGCTATTTTCACCACATCCACAGTAACTTCCTACATGGAAGTCTTGAATATCTCAAAGAGATTCATGAGGACTGGAATCAACTTCTTCAAAACTACTGTTAATTTTGATAATTTGAACTTGTCCAGTGAATCACAAATATTCTTACTGATATCAAGAATGTTAAATCCTTTCCCAAAAGATTTCAAAGGATGTGGCCCAGATCCATCAGTCACTATTCGCTGGTAGCCATAGCCTCACAAGATGTATTTATTAAATAATAATTGGAAGTCAAAATTATTCCTTGATCCATGGGCTTCACAATGAACTTTGTGTTAGTAGGCATGAAAATAAGATTAATCAACTGGGCTCATGCCTGTAATTTCAGCAGTTTGGAAGTCCAAGGTGGGTAGATCACTTGAAATCAGGAGATCCAGACCAGCCTGGCCAATATGGTGAAATCCCACCTCTCTACTGAAAATACAAAAATTAGTCAGTTATGGTGGCAGGTGAATTTAATCACAGTTACTTGGGAGGCTGAGGCAGAATAATAGCTTGAACTTGGGAGGCAGAGGTTTCAGTGAGCCCAAATTGCACCACTTCACTCCAGCCAAGCAACAGAGTAAGACTCTGTCTCAAAAAAAAAAAAAAAAAAAAAAGGAAAAGAAGATTAATTGCTTTGTACAACTCCATCAGAGCTCTGTGCTGATGATGTATGCTGTCTTATATGGCTGTATTTATGGGACCCCAAAATAATTACAAAAGTAACATCAAAGACCGCTGAACACAGATCACCATAACAAATACAGTAATAATGAAACATTTGAAATATTATGAAAATTACCAGAATGTGACACAACACCACAAAGTGAGCACATGCTGTGGGAAAAATGGTGCTGATAGACTTGCTTCATGCAGGGTTGTCAGAAACCTTCAATTTGTAAAAATAGAATATTTGTGAAGTACAATGAAGTGTATTAAAATAAGATATGCCTGTATTATTTGTGGTTTCAAGTTACACCTCCCTAATCACTAACAATTTTGTGTACCTTCTCATGTACTTACTTGTTTTCATCTTTCTTCTTTGGTGAAGTGTCTGTTCAAACTTTGGCTCAATCTTTTAATGGTTTTTTTGTTTTGTTTCGTTTTTGCATTGACGAATTTGAGAGTTTTTTAGGTTCACAACACAAGTTGTTTACCAAATATGAGATACGCAAATTTTCTCCGAGCCTGAAGCTTGTCCTTTTATTTAGCTTTGCAAAATTATACAATACATGTAGATTAAAATATATGAGACAGCTTATTGAGGGAATGTGTTCTCTTTCAGTGTCCATGAGGGGTCATAGCTTTAAGAGCAAGAATTTACCAGCACCATGCCTCCCTCCCATCTCTCTCCTTCAGGGAGATTCAATGGTTTATGTTTGAATTTTGAAGGCACGGGAAGAAACTAAAGGTCAATCACTCCAGCGGAAATTCTAAGGAACTCCTTTCATTGGCCCAGGATCTTGGTGAAGGTGGGGGTTTCTCCCAGAATAAAAGTCTGTGTTCCCTCACCTGTGCCAAATTTCCAACTTTCTGGAATCCCCTCCCACGAGGTGGAAGCTCCCTCTGGCACCTCCCCTCTGGAATCCCCTTCCACACTCTTTGTGGAAGCCTTTCTCTTCTTTCCTTCTCTTTTCTCTACCTAAATAAAATCACCTTTCTGCAATGCTTTTTGGGTCCGATATTTGCTTTACGAGCATACGGCCCACCTGCAGTGGCCCCACTGCTTATTCCTTAAGAGGTTAGAGACCAAGAACCCACAACATCCAAGAGAAAAATCCGATTACATTATCATTGATTAAATAATACTATGTTTTCCTGTAGATAAACCTGTTTTATTCATTTAAATCCCAATGTCTATAAATACTATTCCTGAAGATTTACTGTGTAGGTTGAAATTTTGCATTTAGTTTAGAAGCCATATGACTAAAATTTAATTGACTTAATGCATTTTTGCAATAGTTAACTTATATACAAAATGGAATAAAAATAGTGACTAAACTATTAAGCTATTGAAATAATTTATGTAAAGGTACTTAGCATAAAGCTCAGCCTAAATTGTGTCCTCTATGGTTTAAATATTATTAGCACTGAGCTTTAAAAATAACTTCATGAAAGTAAGATCAAATTGACCCTTTCTGTGACTTTATCTCATATTTTAAAATATTTCCAGGCTGTTACTCCTTTATTATGTATTCTACTTTTATTTTACTTTACTGGATATCTTACTACTCTATAAAATGTTTTCTTCTGTATTCTAGCCAGTGATTAAATTGTTGCCACAATATATCAACTAAATTCTATGGTAACAACATTGTGTATAGCACTATTTAACATCTTGAGAATGTTAAGTCCACTCAGTTATTTCCACATTTCTTTTTATGTTTTTTATTCATTTTGTGTTTTTTATCAGTACTTCTATGTTATCAGTACTACTATTACTTCTAGTTCCTACAACTCAACATGAAATATATTCCTTTCTTTTGACTTTTGTATTTCCTAGAATAATCATGTAATAATGGCTGTTTTCTTCCCCCACCCATTTTTATTACAGTGGCTTTATACATGAGCAACAAACCTTTTTTTCCACAAAATAATTATTAGTGTTTTGGGGTGGAGGGTGTTGCATTTCAGAGCTTCTCAGAACTACAAGGGGGAAGCAAGTGGGTTGAAAAAAGATTTCTCCTGAAGGTCTGATATGTTATTTACTGAGGAAAACTTTCTAGACTCAGGTAAATGATGAAATAATATTTTAAGGTTCACTATTTTGCATGTTAAAATGAATAAAACATATGATTGCTAGATATTTAAAACTGGCAAAACCATCTATTGATTTGGGTCTAAAATATAAAAAGTAAAAAGATAAAGGTGACTTTACTACCCTACTTAAGATTTCAGATTATTTATTTTCTGTGTCTCTACTTGTGGCTATGAATGAATTTAAACTAATGTCATCTCTGAAATCCTTAGTCATTGGGTTCTCATTTACAATTGTTTGTATTGTTCTTGAGGGATAAAGCCTCAATTTAAGCCTCAAAATGACATGTGGCTAAGCCAGAAAAGCACTGAAAGTGGTACATTTCCTGTTTGTTGTTTAGCCCCTGGATAATCTCTCCTGCTTTGCACTCCCTTGTCATCTGTTCTAGGAAACATACTGGGTGGAAATTGATTCCTGAAAACCTTCTATCGTTATTTCCCTTCAGATTTTCTTCTATTTTCTTCTATTTTCTTCTATTCAAGTGATGAAATTTGGGTTTTCTATAAGGCAGGGATTGAGATGGAATTAGAACAACTAGTGTATCTAATTTATTTTACCAATGTCTCACAGTCTTCAGTGTTCAGATCTTTCACCTCCCTAAACATTTTGTCATTTTGATGTTGTTGTAAATAGAATTGACTTTTTCTTTCTTTTCCAGATGTATTTTTGTTAGTGTATACAAATGAAAAATATTTCTGGGTTAATATTATATCCTGCTATTTTACTGCATTTATATATTCCAGCAATTTTGGTGAAGTTTACAGAGTTAAAAATTGAATAAGACAAACCTTTGCCTAAAGACTAATTTAGCCAATATACTTACGTGGGTTTTGTTTTTCAGAGTTGCATTTGTATATGTTTAAAACTTTCTCCAAATACTTTAAAAGTAATATCTGAAAATCAAACATATCTGGAATATCAAGAAATATCTGGAAATTTTGGAGCTGAAATGGAGAAGGCCAGTAGAATTTAAACCTGGGCTATGGTTAATGTTATTTGTAGCTTGAGAATATGACTGAGGGAGACGGAACTTACAGGCTGCTTTAGCTGGGCTAACTCTCTCAACCTCATAGGGAGGTTGTAGTGAGGTCTTTCTCAGTGAGAGTGAAGCCCCTGGAAGTTCTGTTCCATTCTCTCATTATTCAGACCTCATCCATGTCATCTAATCTTTCAGTTTGTTGCTCCATAACATGTGGAAAAAAAAAAAAGCAACTTCTCCCATCTTCCATAAGCAGCTATTCTGAGAGCATACTTGGAAGTGCTTGCAGCTCTTTGGACGAGGGGGGAACTATTTACTGGTATTATGTCTGCCTTCCATAGGCTTACCTTGCCAATATCTATGATGTGTCCCTAGCATGCCCTGATGAATAAAGATCCTGAAGTGAAAAATGGAAAGCAATATGGTCTGTGGAGAAAACATCCATCACACACTGCCCCATCTGAGGTCCAAACTTTTGTCTGGCCCTGACTTCCTGCTGTCAAGTAGAGGAGATATATTTACCAGAGTCAGGATGTCTGGGTCCAGTGTATACTATCTGGAATTGCCAAACCCAAGACAAAAATCCTGAAGTAATCCTGAAGCTATTTCTGGCCTCAGGCACAGGGTTTATATTATATGAGCATTTAAGATTTCAGAGCACTTTTACTTTTTGACTCACATATTCCTTAACAAAATTCTAGCAGTAAAATCAGAAGCATGGCATATAATGACTGATCAAGTAATATTTACCTTTTATTTCTCCATATTTTCACTCCTAACTACAAATCTCTGGAGAGATCAAGCAGGGCAAAAACAAATCTATCTAGTCTTACTTGAGGTTTACTGGCTTCGGTGTGGTCTGGAAAGGAGATAAGTCAGTGCTCCTTTGGCATATGTCTCTCTGCCTCAAGTGAAACATAGGTTGGGCAGGATGTACCAAGGTTTCCAAGAGTCAGGTTTCCCACAGGAGGCTGTTAAGGGCCTGTTGTGTGCTTTGTTGGGGTCACCACCTGCAGGGGTCTGTCATGCAGACCCTGACTCAGTGATAGATGAATAAAGTACACTGACACACAGCTATTATGCTTTGCCATTTCAGCTGAGGATCCATGGCTGCTTACAGATGCCCTGGAGACTGCTGTGAACAGTTGCAAATCCCGGCCCCCACCAGCCAGTGAGAGTTGCATTTATTTAGTAAAGTTTAATTGACAAAGGCTTGAGTCAACACCACTAGAGCTTAAAGATTAAAGCACAGGTTCCCATGACCAAAGCAAACATCTTTAGTGGCTAATATCCCTGGTTGACCTCCCCACAAGAGGGCCATATGGCTCAAAGATTAGTGTGAAGACCACATCAGTAAACAAGCTGCTTAAGTGAACTATTCACATTCCTTTGTCTTTGTGCTCTAATCTCTCTGGCTCCTGCAAAGAGACTCTGGATGTCTTCAGCCAGAAACTGTAGAAAAATACCCCTAGGCCCTCCAAAAGGGTTTGAGACTATATTCTATAACTTTAATATTTTTCCATTAATATTTTTGCCACCTCCCTGAGTGAATCCCCACAGTGCTTATTTTGGCATAGCAGCGAGGAACTCTTTGAAGGCCTCAAACTCACTGAGCACCCAAAAATAAAAGGAATTAGTAACCAAGTTTAAAATTATGTTGCAGTGGTTTGCTTCAGTGCTGAGGCTCTCAACTGTGGCAACTCTACAAACACAGGTGGATTTCTCAACAAATAATTTATCTCTCTGGCCTATATGATGGGAGAAACATCAGATTAAGCGACTTTCTTTTCCCCCTTGGACTCTCAATGCCCATGCATATTCTCCTTTGTATGGTAATACTGCATTCATGCAGAAAGATATTTTTGCTTCAATAAATTAAAATCATAAGGATCAATTTATATTCTTTTTATTTTTTCCTAATGAAATATGAATATTTGGTTCTCTGTTGTATTGCTGTTACTCATATTCCTCAACCTTTGTTCAATGTGCAAAAATATTATGTGTAAAACAGACTAGTAGAAACAAAAAGAATACTGATTTTCATTTTTCATGTGATATAATTTCAGGGTTGTTTTAATGGTCATTTTCTGTTGTAATAAAACATTTTGTTTAAAAACAAAACAAAAAAATGAATAAGACACAAATAAATGGAAACATCTTATGTTTTTGGGTTGAATGAAATCTCTGTTAAATTCCAAAAGTACTTTTTACAGAAATAGAAAAAAATTCTAAAATTCATATGGCATAAAAAACTCAAATAGCCAATTAAATCTTGACAAAAGAGAACAAAGCTAGAAGCACCACACTTTCTAATGCCAAATGATATTTCAAAGTTATAATAATGAAAACAGTATAGCCCTGGCATAAAAACAGACACAGAACCGTGTGGAACATAATTGAGAATACAGAATTAAATTTACGCATATAGAGTTAACCAGTCTTTAACAATGATACCAAGAATATAGATATGGGAAAGGATAGTCTCTTCAATAAATTATCTTGGCAAAACTGATGTCCATGTGCACAATGATAAAACTGGACATTTGCCCAACTCTGTATACAAAAGTCAACTCAAAGTGTATTAAAAACTTAAATATAAGATCTAAAATCATAAAACCCCTAGATAAAAAGTAGAAAACAAAAGCTCTTTAATGTTGTTCTTGGCAATGATTTTTTGAATATCACATCAAAAGCACAGGTAACAAAAGCAAAAGTAGAAAAATGGAACTATATCAAATAAAAATCTTCTGCATAGCAAAAGAAAGAAACAACAAAATAAAATGATAGTCTATGGGATGAGGGGAAATATTTGAAAACAATAAATCTCATCATAGGTTAATACTCAGAATATATGAGCAACTCATGCAACTCAAAAGAAAAAGCAATGACAAAACTGAAACAACCCAAATAAAAATAGGCAAAGAAATTGGAGAGACATTTTCCCTAAGAAGATATACATGTGACCACCAGGTATACAAAAAGGTACTCGGTATCACTCATCATCAGAGAAATGTAACAAAACTACAATGACATATTACCTTACAACTGTTAGGATGGCTGTAACAAAATAGAAGAGATAACAAGTGTTGGCAAGAATGTGAAGGAAAGAGAAGCTTCATAGTTGGTGGAAATGTAAATTGGAAGAGCCATTATGTAAAACAGTGTGCAAGTTCCTCAAAAGATTAAAGTAGCATGAGAATTTAGTAGTTCTAAAAATAGAACTACTATATGATTCAGGAATCCCACTTCTAGGTATATATCAAAAATAAATAAAATTAGTATCTCAAAGAGATATCTGCACCCCCATATTCATTGTACCATTATTCCCAATAGTCAAGATATGGAAACCTGTGTGTCCTCAACAAATGAATAGATAAAGAAAAAAAATACACACACAATGATTACATATATGTGTATATATATAAATATATATGTACAAACACATTATATATATGTATGATATGCCATTCTGTGTGTATGTGTGTGTGTGTATATGTGTGAAATGAAACATTCTTCACTCATAAAAAAAGAGAAAATCCTGCCTGGATGAATGTAAAACATATGCTAAGTGAAATAAGCCAGCCACAGAAAGACAAATACCATATGATCTCACATCTGGAGTTTAATAGTCTAACTCACTAATCAGAGAATGGATTGATGGTTGCCAGGAGGTCAGGGCTGGAAGAAATGAGGAGATGATCAAAGGTCACAAACTTGGAGTTATAAGATGAATAAATACTGGATATCTAATGTAGTGCATGGGTACTTAGTTAATAATGCTGTATTCTTTACTTGAAATTTGCTAACAGAGAAGATCTTAAGTACCCTCACCATACACACATAAATGCACACACACAGGCATGGTACCTATGTTTGGTGACAGATGAGTTGATCTATTTGAATGTGGTTATCATTACATAATCACTGCAATATATGTAGCCATCAGCTCATCACATTGTAGACCCTGAATATACACAATTTTTATTTGTCAGTTAAATCCCAAAATGTCTCGGAAAAAACAGAATTGCAAAATTATATTGGGTAGTAATACTTGTGAAAAAAAAAAAAAGAAAGGAAAATAGGTAGAATTGGACAAAGCCAACAGTCAGACCATGACCCTGGCCCCCCAAATTCTGAGCCAGTCCAATCGAGAGTCCTCAGAGAAAATTTTGTTCCTTAAAGAAGCTCCTGTTTGAGGTGGAAATAGGCATATCCTTTTACTATAATCTTAGTTATTGGCTGTGGGCCTCCTTGATACCTGTATGGTTGCTGCTGGAAAGTATAGCAAAATTCTAAAGATTCTGAGCACTGGAGACTTTGAACCAACATGCACTTTTCAGGTGGACAGACGCTTTCTTTAATTAGATTATCCAAATCGTGCTTTTCCTTCTCCATTTGTGCCACAGCAAGCAAAGAAATATGTCCTAACTTTTAGTTAATTGCTTTAACTGACATTAAGGGGTAATATGAATAACACTGTACAGTAACACTTATGAAAATCAACTTACATCCATGTTACTTATAGTTATTAGTTCATAGTTACTAATAATTCAGTGTGTTATAAAATTAAAACATATATACTCTAAAAGTATTTGGTTTGAGAAACATGGGCAAAGAACAGAAGAAATAAAAAATCCTAGTGTATTTTTATAACTTCTAATGAAAATTTAATGTGAATAACTTTTAAAAACATAATTAGGTAGAGGAATATGAACTATTTTATAGTATGTTTAAATGTATGTATGTGTATATATGTGTACATATATATATATATATATATATATATATACCAGAATGTACAATATAAAATTATGACCTACTTTTGACTAAATGTCCCAAAGGAGCTAGCCATATAAAACAATATATTACTCATTTTAAATTTTAATTTACAACTTGACATATGCCTGCTTTTTCAGACTAGATGACAAACTCTCTTAAATATATAATTTTAACAATAAAATTTTATGAAATATAATTGTGCACATTGTTAAAACAAATATTAATTTTGGCAAATGAATCATTAAAAAGTCCTGATTAATGTACACAAAGGAGATTAGAATTATAACCAATAAATAATGTAGCATATTTTCATATCAGAAAATGAAACCAAAATTGATTCACCTTATACTGAGATTTTAAAAAAAGTATACAAATATAACCAACACATTTAAAAGGATAAATTTGTCTAAATGTTACTTTTCTATTTATTATATCTTTCATATAATTTTAGGAAGTAGAAGACATCGAAAAGCATTTTATACTTAGCACAATAAGTTAGCACATAGTATTACTAAATAACAAGTGAAGTGTTCCCTTTTGTCTATTCTACTTACTGAAAACTATAAATAATTCATATTTATTTATAATTATGCAATATTGGTGTTTTCACGTAATTCTCAGAGGAGGAGAGAAGCATAATAAATCATCAATGACATCAAACAGAGGGATATCTATAGAGTATACTTAAAGGCATATTAAGTTTATTGTTCTGGCTTATATCAACTATTAAAAATTGAACTATTTTAAGTAAAAAATAAGGTGTTGATATTGAACTAAGAATGATGCAAACACATTGGTATTCTTCCTCTCTGCTTTTGTCACTTATCAATTTTTTAAGTGAAAAGATAAAATTTTAACATATGTTTATACTAACATCAAAATAATGTAACAAAATAAATGCAAACGTTACACACTGAAGACTACAAAACATTGTTCAGAGGAATTACAGAAAATAAAAATAAGTAGAAAATTTTTATTTCAAATGCATGGGATGAAAGTATCTCTTGTCAATAGAGTAATTCTCAACAAATTGTTTATAATTCAACTCGTTCCTGGTCAAAATTGCAACAGACATGATTGTAGATGTTGACAAGTTGAACCTAAAATTTGTATAGACTTGGAAGCAACTTATAAAGACACAGTAGTCAAAATAGTGTAGCTCTGGAGCAAGAACAGGTATAGAGATAAATCAAACAAAATGGAATGTTCAAAGATAACCTTTACATCCATAGTCATACTAATTAATCACAGGTGTGAATACAAACAGAGGAAGAATAATATTTCCAAACAGTTGCTGGGAAAATTAGGTATGCATGTGTGCAAAAGAAATAATTTAGACAATTTGCACCATACATAAAAATTAACTCAAAATGATACAGAAACCTAAATGTAACTGCAAAAATTATAAAATGAATAAAAGAATACATATAAGAAAATCTTCATGACTATGGGTTAGACAAAGATTTCTTAGATAAACCACCAAAAGCATGATCCTTAAAAGAAAAGAAATTAATTTGACCTGATCAAAGCTAGAAACTCTTTCTACTTTAAAAGACATCATTATGAAAACTAATGAATAAGCCACAGATTATTAGAAAATATTTACACATCATATAGCAATAGAATTATATTCAGAACATATAAAGAACCATCTTAATTCAATGATTAGATGCTATCTAAACTAATTAAAAATAGATGAAACATTAAGATATACATTTTACCTTAGGATACTTATGCCTAAACATAATTTTATATGTAAATATAATTAATTTTGTTATTAACCTTTATAATATTTTTAATGAGTTCCATTGACAATAAGAACATTTCTAGCATTTTTAAACAAGCTCATGGTTTGTATAGATCTAAATAATTTTATTTTATAAGTGAAGTCCATGCTTTTCTAATCTGTTGGGGGTACACTTCATGATTGTGAAGGCAGGTAACAGGGAGATATTTAGATAGCTTTCTGAAGTTTAGTTTACCTTCTATGATGATGTGTTACTCTAATGCAGATATATAATTGGACTGAGAAAGAAATCATTTTGATCATGTATTTGTGATCATGAACATACTCTTCAACCTTTTTGCTGCAACAAGCAGATCCTTCATAAATGTAAGTCCAAGAAATCATATTTCTAATACAAGTAGAAAGTGTTTAAATAAGAAAAGAGTAAGATGACTTTAACAGCTTCAGCTGTTTTTTGATGGCATGGCTGCCTGACAAGAAAGCTTTCCAACACATAAGGTAATAAAACAATTATTGTATAATCACCTTTGGAAATGTTGTAGAACAGAGAAAAAAATACTCAAATGTCTACAGAGGTTAGCATACAACATAAATGAAGGAATCAAGCTAGATATAAGGTTAATGTCTTTAAGAATTATGAAGCAGATTGATCTTTTTACATTGTTCAGTTTTTATGGAGTCATGGATACTGTAAAAGTTTTCCTTTCTTCTTGATTTTGCCGCGAAAAACACACAAAATAAGTGTGGTAATTAATGATTGTGGACACTGGGCCTAAAGGTAAAAAAAAAAAAAAAAAAAAAAAAAAACAAGAGAAGGGGTGGTCAGTAGCAAAGTATTAAATTCTGTGATATATTTAATATGTGGCCATTATTTAGCTATGTAAGAGTGTTACAAATGTTCCCTACCCTCACCACCCCTCAACAGGCCCTGGTATGTGCTGTTCCCCTCTCCGTGCCTAAGTGTTCTCAACGTTCAACTGCAATTTATAAGTGAGAACATACAGTGATCTGATGGTTTTACAAAGGGGAATTTCCCTGCACAAGCTCTCTTCTCTTGTCTGCCACCATATGAGATGTGCCTTTCACCTTCCAGCATGATTGTGATGCCTCCCCAGTCATGTGGAACTGTGAGTCCATTAAACCTCATTCGTTATTAAATTGCCTAGTCTCGGGTATGTCTTTATCAGCAGTGTGAAAACAGACTAATACAGTAATCTTGTTAGATATTTTTAGAAAAGTGCAAATCTTAGATGTGGATTGAGAAGAGCAAGTTGGTGTAAAAAACCCTTCAGTGACTGTCTCCCCACAGAAATATCAATTTAAACAAGTATCCATGTAGAAGATTACCTTCACAAGGACTAAGAAAATCTAGTGAAAGATCATAGTACCTGATTTTAGCATAATAATAAGAAAAGACACATTGAAGAGGGTAGAAAGGATAGTGTTACATTGCTCACATTAACGCTTCCTCAGCATTAAGCATCACATCATGGAGAGAGATACAACTAGCTTAAAGAACCAAGAGGAAAGAGAGTACAGTCAAGCTATAGAAGCATGAGCCTTGGGCACAACCTGAGGATGCATTGGTCCTCATGACAGTGGGCCTCAGCCTTGGCAAACAAAGAATTGACTTCATTATCTCTCCCACAACCCTAAGAATGTGGTTCTCACTGTTGAGAGTGTCTTTGTCTGTTTGAAGAAAGGAGAGGAAAGTAACTGCATGACTTTGCCTAGAATTTATTGTTAGGCCTACCAAAATAAAATCCAACAGTGGGTAGAACCCAGTGGCCCCTGACCCCAGGATGGTGTCTATGGAAAGAGGCTCTGTACCCACCCTCATGCCAGGTGGAGATCCTCCACCCTGGTAGGTCAAACTCATGTTCCAGCCTGCATTGCCACCAGCCCTCTGAAACAGCCTCAAGTCACAAATAAGTCTCAGCAACAGGCAGGCTGCAGCAGCATGGAACTTGTGCATATCTCTGTGCTGTGTTGGTCTCTGTAGCTCTGGGTTTCAGGTACAATCCAGCATTATGGTGGTGGGAATAACAACAGAAATGCATGCTCTATCCCTTCCGCAAACCCAGATAGCACAACATAGAGAGAAACGTTGTTCACATGGGGGAAGGAGAAGGAAGTAGGCCCAGCATATGTTGCCTTGAACTCGAGTGGCAGGCCTACCACAGTGAGGCTCAGATGCAAGCCGAGACCCATAGCACCTTACCAAGCTGGTGAACGTAGAAGGGGCTTCTTAAAAATTCCTGGTCCAAAGTAGAAACTCATGGACCTAGTTATATGCACTATTCTCTTTAGGCCCTCCTTTAGACTATCCAAGTAGAAATAACACATCAATCATAGACTCACAGCAAACCTGGCCTTGGATCACTCTCTAGCACTGTAAAAGCTGCAAAACACCAACTATGGACTCATGGACTCATGGCAATTCTGATCTTAGGAATCAGAGTCCTCAAATAGCAGGAATGACCATGGGGTCAGAGAACATAATCATCAGCCTGTTTACAAGCTCTGGAAGAAGGCACACAAAGCCAAATTGTGAAGACTAGAATAAACACCTAACTCTGCAATGCACAGATGTTGTCACATGGCCCAAGCATCAGGAATATTCAGGTAACCATGACATCCCTCAGCAAATGTATAAAATCATGTGCCTACATAAAGACACCCTAAAGTGATAAAGATGTGCGATCTCTCAGACAGAGACTTCAAAACTATTTTTGAAAACTCAATGAATTTTGCTAAAATACCTGGCAAATAATTCAGTAATTTATCATATAAATTTAACAGAGAGGTGAAAATAATTTTTAGATAATCTATCAAAAATCTCAGAGACAAAAAATACAATGGATGAAATGAAAAATGCTAAAGAGGGAATCAATAGCAGAATCTGTAAAGCGAAAAATAAGAATCACTGAGTTTGAAAACAGGCTATTTGGAAATACACCACTGAAAGAAAACAATAATTAAGAATGCTTATGAGAACTATGGGACAACAGCAAAATAACAAATATTTGGATCATTGGGGTTCAAGAGGAAATTGAAAATGCCAAATGAGTAGAATGTATATTCAAAGATATAACAGAAAATTTCACAAATTTAGAGAAAAATACAAATATCCAGATACAGAATGTCAATGATTGCCGTTAAGATTAAACCCAAATAAATGTAATCTATATTATAATCACGCTCTCATCTGTCTTGAAGCCTTCAGAGAAGATTTGGAAAGCAGCAAGTGAAAATAAGGAAATAACATTTAGGTGGGTTCCAATTCACCTGGGAGCACATTTCTCAGCAGAAATCTTATAAGCCAAAAGAAAGTGAGTTGATTCTAAGTTCTCAATGCAAAAACCAAACCTACCAATCAAGAATAATGCTCCTGGCAAAGCTGACCTTCAGAAATAGAGAGACTAAAACTCCTAAACAAACAAAAGCTGAAAAAATCTGTTACAACCAGATTGGCCTTATAAGAAACGCTAAAGAAAGTCCTTGGTCTTACAAGAAATGCTAAAGGGAGTTCTGGTTCTGCAAATTGAAAGAAAGACACTAACATGTAATAAGAAAGCACTTAAATGTATAAAACTCATTTTTAATAGTAAGTATATAATTTCAGAATATTCAAATACAATAAAAGGTCAGTAAATCACTTATATTTTTAGTTTGAACACTAAAAGAAAAATCTATTAAAAATAATAAGTGCATTCATTTGCCAATAAATAAACAATACAAAAATATGTAAAATAGGGCATCAAAAATTCTAAATGTGAAGGAGTATAAAGTGTAAAGTGTAAATTTTTTTTTCTACCTACAATCAAAGTTAAGTTACTGTTGGTTTAAAGTAACTTGATATTTGTTACTACTTATTACTACATGTAACTTGTTACTACTCGAACATATTTTTGTAGGCCTCATAGTAATCACAAATCAAAAACCTATGATAGATACACAAAAATGTTTTTGAAAAGGAATTGAAACACACTACTAAAGAACATCATTAAACCACAAAAGATGACAGTGAGAAGTAGAAAAACAGAAAAATAAACACAATAAAACTAGAAAGCAAGTAACATAATGGCAGTCGTGAGACCTTACTTTTTAGTAGTTACTTTAAGTATAAATAGATTATATTATCCAATTAAAAGACAGCGACTGAATGGACAGAAAAATAAGACTCAACTATATGATTCATTCAAGAAATCCACCTCACCTGTAAGGAAACATACAAAGTGAAAGTGAAGAGATGAATAAAAGTTATTTCAGGCACATAGAAATTAAAAGAGAGCCTCTGATACTCTTTTTAAAAAGCCTCCTTTTATTTTAAGTTCAGGAGTACATGTTCAGTTTTGTTACATAGGTAAACACACGTCATGGAGTTTTGTTGTGCAAATTATTTTATCTCTCAGGTATTAAGCTTAGTACCCATTAATTATTTTCCATGATTCTCTCCCCTCTCCCACCCTCCACCCACCAATAGGCTTCAGTGTGTGCTGTTCCTCTCTATGGGTCCATATCATCAGCATTTAGCTTCAATTATAAGTGAGAACATGCAATATTTGATTTTCTGTCCCTGCATTAGTTTTCTAAGGATAATGGCCGTTAACTCTATTCATATCCCTGCAAGAAACATGATCTTGCTCTTTCTTATAGCTGCACAGTATTTCATAGTTTGTAACACATTTTCTTTATCTAGTCTATCACTGATGGTCATTTAGGTTGATTCTATGTCTTTGCTATTGTGATTAGTGCTGCAATGATTATATGTATGCATGTGTATTTATGGTAGAATAATCTATATTTCTTTTGGTATATACTCACTAATGGGATTGCTGGGTCAAATAGTGGTTCTGTTTTTTGGTCTTTGAGGAATTGCCACACTGTCTTCCACCATGGTTGAACTAATTTACACTCCCACCAACATTGTAAAAGTGCACATATTTCTGCACAACCTTGCCAGCATCTGTTATTTTTTGACTTTTTAACAATAGCCATTTTGACTGGTGTGAGATGGTATTAAAAGTAATTGCAAAAACTGCAATTACTTTTGCATCAACCTAACATCCCATTGTGGTTTTGATTTGAATTCCTCTAATGACCATTAAGGTTGAGTTTTTTTAATGATACTTGGCTGCATGTATATCTTATTCTGAGAAGTGTCTATTCATATCTTTGCCCCCTTTTTAATGACGTTTGTTTTTTCCTTGCAAATTTTTTAAGTTCCTAATAGGTCCTGTATACTAGACCTTTGTCGGATGCACAGTTTGCAAATATTTTCTCTAATTCTGTAGGTTGTCTGTTTACTCTGTTGACTATTTCTTTTGCTGTGCAGAAGCTCTTAAGTTTAATTAGATCCTACTTGTCAATATTTGCTTTTGTTGAAGTTGCTTTTGGTGTCTTTGTCATTAAATATTTGCCTGTTCTTGTGTCCAGGATGATATTGCCTTGGTTGTCTTCGTGGGTTTTTGTAGTTTTGAGTTTTACATTTAAGTCTTAGTTCATTTGAGTTGATTTTTGTGTACAATGTAAGGAAAGGGTCCAGCTTCAATCTTCTGCATATTGCTAGCCAGTTTCTCCAACACCATTTATTGAATAAGGACTCTTTCCCCATTGCTTATTTTTGTCAGCTTTGTTGAAGATCAGACCTTTCTCAGGTGTGTACTTTGCAAAAATTTTATCTCATCCTATAGGTCATCTGTTATTCGGCTGCACAAAAGCTCTTTAATTAGATTCCTTTTGTCAATTTTTGTTTTTGTTGGAATATCTTTTGGTGTCTTCATTATGAAATCTGGATGACAAATCCACAGCCAACATCATATTAAATGGGCAAAAGATGGGAGCATTTCCCCTGAAAACTGGCTCAAGGCAGGGGCACCCTCTCTTACTACTCATATTCAACATAGTGTTAGAAGTTCTCTTCATGGTAACATTCAAGAGAAATAAATAAAGGGCATTCAAATAAGATGAAAGAAAGTTAAACTATCCCTGTTTGCAGATACTATTGTCAAGAAAACCCCATCATCTTAGCTCAAAAGCTTCTGAAGCTGATAAGCAACTTCAGCAAAGTCTCAGGATACAAAATCAATTCTCAAAAATTGCTACCATAACTATACACCAACAGTCAAGCTGAAAACAAAATCACAAATGACCTCTCATTCACAATTGCCACAAAAAGAATAAAATACTAGGAACATATCTAATTAGGGAGGTAAAATATCTCTTCAATGAGAACTA
Source organism: Alouatta palliata (assembly GCA_004027835.1). Taxonomy (NCBI): domain Eukaryota; kingdom Metazoa; phylum Chordata; class Mammalia; order Primates; family Atelidae; genus Alouatta; species Alouatta palliata. Next base: position 80,016 of record PVKV010001773.1, read on the forward strand.
CATATACCACTACTCAAAAAAATTAGAGATGACACAAACTAAGCCAAAATTAGTAGAAGGAAAGAAATAATAAAGATCATAACAAAATTAAATAAATGGAGACTAAAATTCAATGCAAGAAATCAGTAAAGCAAAGACTTGATGTTTTGAATGAATAAATAATACTTAAAAACTTTTAAGACTAAGAAAAAAGGTGAGAAGACAAATAGAGACAAAAATAGGATAAATTACAACTGATACCATGGAAATCCAAAAGATCATCAGAGACATATGAACAAATATACATTAACACATTGGAAAACCTAGAAGAAGTGGATATATTTTCAGACACATACAAGTTACCAACATTAATTCATAAATGAATAGAAACACTGAACAAACCAATAATGAGCAATGAGATGGGTCAAGGGGTACAAAGTTATAATTAGGAGAAATGAGTGTTGATATTCTATTCCATAGTAAAATGGCTAGAGATAACAATAATATATTGTATACTTCTGAATAGCCAGAAAAGAGATTTCTGAATATTCCCATCACAAAGAAGTAATATATAAGGTTATGGATATGCTAATAAGCCTGATTTGATCATGTGCAATGTATATATTTATTATAATATATTTTATACTCTAATATGCACAATTATGTGCTAATCATAAATTAAAAACTCTGAAAAGTTTGTAATATCACATATTTGAAAAAAATTTAATTTCCTAACACACTCACACACATGCACACACACACACACACACACACACACACACACACACACAATGTTACTTGTGGAGCAATATTTTCACGGTCAAACAAAATCTCAACTTCGGCAGTATAGAGCAGATGAGTTTCCAGTTTGCAAACTCTAGGCGGTAGTGATACTTGAACTGAGTAGGTATGTACATTAAATGTTGTTTTGATACCCTAAATATATTGTAAATGACATAATTCTGAGTCTAAAATATCAATGATTAGGTGTAAACCTTTACCATCTATGATCCAAATGTAATTACTATTTTCATTTGCAATCTCAGTTTAAAACATGAATAAAGTATGTCTCTTGAAAGAAGAGATGTGTCCATTTTATCTTCTCATATGCTTATCAGAGAATCAATAATAGTAGGTTTGCTCTAAATATTTTGTAATAAATGAATAAAAACTCAATATAGCATTCTTTATATGCTTAATTATTACATAAGAATGGGTGATTATACACCTATGTAAGACAAAGCACCTAAAATATTTCCTTTTTCTCCTTTTAAATTTTATCTTTGTCAAGTATATATAGGGGACATTAAATTTGGAATCATAAAAACATCTGTTACACACATAAGAGTAAGGGAGAATGAGTCTCCATGGACTCTTCTTTCTACTGCTAAATGAATGTCATAAAGAAGTCACATCCATTATTAAAAGATAAAACAATGGTGTATTTCTTGAGATAAAACTTACATCTATAGAACCAAGAAGAGTTGAAAAATTATACATTTTCATTCAATACTTTAAATTTGAGGATGTTATACTTTGGAATATCTTTATGGTAACTGTTTCACAATTTCAATTAAATGTGGATGATAGGTGATCATCATTGTAATAATTCCATTAAATATGTTGGAAAAATTATAATTTATCAGTTATAATTATAAAAGTCTATTTAATATCATTAGACTACAAAGAAGACAACTATTTCAATGATTCCCATCTCCGCTTTAGTCAAACTGTCAAAATAAGATATAATACTTCTGGCCTGTGTGCTAGAGAATTGTTTTACTGGTACCGCGTATGTGACTGCTTATTTCCAAACAGTTGGAACAAAGTAAACAAACATTTTGAATATGTTTCTCCTTAAAGATTTTGCCACAAGAAAACGAATCAATCAAGAGCGAACACCCATTCACAATTGCTACAAAGAGAATAAAATACCTAGGAATAAAACTAACAAAGGATGTAATGGACCTCTTCAAGGAGAACTACAAACCACTGCTCAACAAAATAAGAGAGGACACAAACAGATGGAGAAATATTCCGTGATCATGGTTAGGAAGAATCAATATAGTGAAAATGGCCATATTGCCCAAAATAATCTATAGATTCATTGCTATCCCCATCCAGCTACCAATGACCTTCTTCACAGAACTGGAAAAAACCACTTTAAACTTCATATGGAATCACAAGAGACCCTGCATAGCCAAGACAATCCTAAGCAAAAAGAACAAAGCCGGAGGCATCACACTGCCAGACTTCAAACTATATTACAAGGCTACAGTAATCAAAACAGCATGGTACTGGTACCAAAACAGAGAGACACACCAATGGAATAGAACTGAGACCCCAGAAGAAACACCACACAGCTACAACCATCTGATATTTGACAAACCCAGCAAAAACAAGCAATGGGGAAAGGACTCCATGTTTAATAAATGGCATTGGGAAAACTGGCTGGCCATGTGCAGAAAGCAGAAACTAGACCCTTACTTGTCATCTTACACTAAAATTAACTCCAGATTGATCAAAGATTTAAACATAAAACCTAACACCATAAAAACACTAGAAGAAAACCTAGGCAAAACCATCCAGGACATAGGCATAGGCAAGGACTTCATGACTGAAACACCGAAAGCAAAACCAATAAAAGCCAGGATAGACAAATGGGATCTAGTTAAACTCCAGAGCTGCTGTACAGCAAAAGAAGCCATCATTAAAGTGAATCAGCAACCAACAGAATGGGAAAAAATTTTTACGATCTACCCATCTGACAAAGGGCTAATATCCAGAATCTACAAAGAACTAAAACAGATTTACAAGAAAAAAACAAACAATCCCATTCAAAAGTGGGTGAAGGACATGAACAGACACTTTTCAAAAGAGGACATATGAGGCCAACAAACATATGAAACAATGCTCATCATCACTGCTCGTTAGAGAAATGCAAATCAAAACCACATTGAGATACCATCTCAGGCCGGTAAGAATGGAGATCATTAAAAAACTGGGAGACAATAGATGCTGGAGAGGATGTGGAGAAACAGAAACACTCTTACACAGTTGGTGAGAGTGTAAATTAGTTCAACCATTGTGAAAGACAGTGTGGCGATTTCTCAAGGACCTAGAAATAGAAATTCCATTTGACTCAGCAATCCCACTATTGGGTATATACCCAAAGAACTATAAATCGTTCTACTATAAAGACACATGCACACATATGTTCATTGCAGCCCTGTGTACAATAGCAAAGACCTGGAACCAACCCAAATGCCCATAAATGATAGACCGGACAAAGAAAATGTGGTACATATACACCATGGAATACTACACAGCCATAAAAAACGATGAGTTCGTGTCCTTTGTAGGGACTTGGATGAATCTTGAAACCATCATTCTCAGCAAACTGACCCAAGAACAGAAAGCCAAGCACCGTATGTTCTCACTCATAGGTGGGTGTTGAACAATGAGAACACGTGGACTCAGGGAGAGGAGCATCATACACAGGGGACAGTTGCGTGGCTTAGAGGAGAGACAATGGGGGGTGGGGAGGGAGGGGAGTGTGAGGAGGGGAGAAATGCCAGATATAGTATGCACCTAAAGTAAAATAAATAAATTTTAAAAAAAAGATTCCCATTTTAGTCAGTCTCAGGCCTCTTTTCAATTATATAGCCATTGAAAAATACTTTTCAAAAGCCTTATCTTTGACATGAAATTATGAGCACTATGGTAAAAGAACTTTATTCTACTGAAAGTGGAACAAGATAGAATGAGTGCTGGTCACCCAGAGTAATTTGGAAGTATTTTTTAATTATATTTTATAAAGGAAATATATTCTATATAAAATTCCCTTTCAGCAAGTTCCATAATGAAGCAAATGTATTTATACATATGTATTTTAATGTATTTTTGTATCTTCAGATTTTTTTCCATTTAGAAAGCAGTCCTTTAACAATTTATTTTTAAAAAGTAGGATAAGAATCAGTCAGACATTAAAGAATAGTTAATGTGTGACGTTGCAATCCATAAAAATAGGAAAATATATATAGTAACTAGAAATAGGAGTTGAAAGAGTATTCTCCTGCTTCCCACTAGGCTATCATAACTGCAATTTATTCATTAACCAAAGTAAAAAGAGTGGAATTTATGTGGTTGCTTACTTAAAACATGGATTTTATTTCTCTGAAGTTTCTAAAGAGTCTGCATTCTGTTGTTTCTTATGAGAGAAAATCTTGAGCAATAACTAAATGGAAATATCACTCAGAGGAATATTTTTAAGCCAATAATGCAAATTGTGAGTGAATATGACCAAATTGTTTTTGCAACTCAAAAGAGAAAATTCTTAGCTGGGAGCAATGCAATGAAAAGTATAATCAAACAAGCAAATTAATTAATTGCTTGGAGCTTCCTTTTGGAAAAGTTTGAAAATTGCCTTGATAAGTGGATTTTAAGAAATAGATGAAAACTTCCCATCCCTGTAAGTAGATCTTCATCAGATATCAAAGAGAGCAGTTAGGTCCAAACAAAGTTACATTAGGATACTACTAAAAATGCATACACTTAAAAGTGTATCAAATGTGCTTGAAATAAATAAGAAAACTAAGATTAGGTGCATATTTATAATTAGATAAAACAATGGATATAACCTACTATGTGTATTTTTTCATCTCTTTTTATTTTAGTCATATTAATGGCTTATAATGGTGGTAACTAACAAAGTGCTTGATGGTAAATCTGTGTAGAACAAAAAATAAGTGACTATTCAGAGTGCTTGTAGCAGTTGTTGTAAACACAATGATTCGCAAAAAAGTATCACTAATATTAAAATCCTAGCTCCATTCCACCCCTCGTTGTTTCTGTTATTAATGATCCTAAGTGGGAAAAGTTTAGTGACTTATGTCTTATCTATGTGATTTTTCTAGTAGTCACCAAAATAAAGATTAAAATACTTGTAGAATATTTCAAATAAAATAAAATTCAAATCACTTACATATAAAAGAGAAAATCATAGTATTTAACCTTAGAAGAACATGGTTTAACATATGGCATACACCGAGTGTGGGATAAGCTGAGAACAACTTTAAATACTTTATATCATTTAATATTCAGCATATGCATATAAACTATGAATTATTTCAATTTTAGAGGTGGCAGAACTAAGGCTTAGAGAGGATAAGTAAACTGACCTGGCTAACCCCTAGTGATAACAAGATTTAATCGCTAAACTGCCTGGCAACAAAACAAATCCTTTCTGCATTACGTTCAACTGACTTCTCTGGTGGCATGGATGTTACAAATCCAGTTTTACTGAAAACTTTTTGTTGTTTGTGACTATTGGGGACAGAGTTGTGATGAATATAAATCTGTGCAGGGGGATTTTCTATGAGTTTACAAAGACACAGATAGCACTAGACAAGTGTGCAATCTCCTTGTTAACATCAGAGGATGACATAAGGAGAGGATGTCCAGAAATATTCATGTTGTCTGTCTATAATAAAAAAAAAAGTCTTCAATTCTTTTTTACATTTGATTTCTGAGTGACTTCAACTACTTTCCAGTAACAATATTAGCAACTATTTTAGCTCAGGCTGTCAGCTAACAAGTTAATTTAAAAATGTCCTCCTGTGAGTGCGTTCTCTGACTCATGCATTCAACTGTAGAGTGATATTGTTAGGATTGTACTAGCTGCCTTTATACATCTAGGAGAAGCATCATGTGGCCCTTATTCTAAACAGTGATGAGGAAGATTTACTTTGGCTGAGTGCTCATTTCTAAACCAAACACTTAACGATGTAGCATTGAAAACTGAAATTTATATATGTAGTGTGCATTCATCTGTGTGTTGCATGTGTACATCTTGATATCTGTGCACATTTGATGTATTTGTATATAAACAAAATATGATACACAATGTATAACATATATGGATTTGTGTATTTGTTGTCTAGTCTAGAATGAAAGTAATAATATAATTTGTTTCATGGGTTTCAGGCAACCAGAGCCAGAATTTCAGGGACAGAAGACAAATTAATACAATCTACAGGTGCATTTACAACCTCATGTATCCTAAACAGCCTACTTTTGCACAGTAACTGCCAAGAAATGTATATTGCCGAAGTTATTCATACAAGAACCAATCTGGTTTATTAAAAGGAAATTTCACCCAAAAAGATTCTATTTAAGATTATAAAGAACCAATGTTTCTTATTTAAAAAAATTAACATCCAATAGTGGTTAGATTTAGCTACATAAATGTTATAAAATTGTGTTGAATTTCTTCTCTCATGGTTCTGAAGCTATATTTAAGTCATTAAAATATTCATTATGTAAAAATGAAACTAATTCCCCGAGTTTTTTGTTGGCTGTTCTCTTGCAAAATATCTGTTAGTAAATTTTAAAATATATGCTTATACAGTGCTTGAATAATTAAAAAAAAAAAAGATTTTCATTACAGGCAAATACTCCTATTGCCTATAATGAAAATCTGTATGCAGATTCTGCCATTCAAATGCTCCTTTTACTTTATCATAGTTTACAGAACTTTATATCCAAAGGGGAAAAAGAAATTTGCAAATATTTCTTATTCGATGAATAAACATAAGGACCACCCTCGCAGCACCTTGCAGGTCGTGCTAAGGCGAGAGACTGGCGAGAAAGTAAAGGCTCCAAATGCTTTTGTTGCTCTAATTGTTTTGCATCTGCCAGCCTGGCCAGCCTGTGTGTGTTCTAGTCACCGACACCTGCTTCTCTGTTTCATTTCGCAAAATTCCACCCAATTTTCAAATGAGAGGGAAACAAACTTTAACATTTGAAGAAAATATAGTACATTTAAAAATAACAAAGAAAACCCTCTGGCATTGTGTCAGGATACAATACTTTACATTATACAAAGCCATCTTAACGTACATGTACACCTTAGGAATAATTCTTGCCTACCGCACAATGGAGAATTCATGTTCCATGAGTAGAATTTTTAGGAATTCCATCTGCTACCTAGTTAACTGATCAAGAATATCTAATTAGTTTTATAATCACAAAATATTTGAGGGGAGATAGATTTTTTTATGGCTAAAAAAAGATTATCAGCTATCTCTTTACTGGAAAAATATTATTTTAGCAGGAACTATTCTAGCCACCTGAATTACATCATTAAACAAAGCAAACAAAGATCTTGGCCTTCATGGAAGATATCTCATTGAAAAAAACTATATAATAAGCAATAGGGTGGATAATCACAGCCCTGTTTGCCTGTGATATCTCCAATGTATGGCTGTTGTCATGACATACTGTGCATAGCAACCTCTTTCATTCTTCAAATTTTACTCGTTCAGATAACACATTGAATGGTCACCTTAGCAATATACACAATAACTAGGTAAATTACTTAAATGTTATGTAATAAATACTCTGGGGAAAACATTAGCAAAAAGAGAGCCAGATCACGTAATTACTTATAGGCCATTGTAACATCTTTGGGTCTTACGCTAAGAAAATTGAGAACAAAACTGGATTGGTTCTAGCAGGGAAGTAACAACAGAATTTCTCCAATTGTTGTTGGAGACTTGACTGTAGGCACTAAAAACTGAAAAGAGAGACCCGTTTGGGGAATCCTCGGCTTCTTGTTTCACTGGTAAAAGTAGGTAATATAATGAATTGATTTAATAATGGTGATGTCTTTGGCATTTTCACATTTTTATTTTCATTTTTGTTTTGTGACAGTCTTGCTCTGTCTTGTCCAGGCAGGAGTGCAGTGGAGCCATCTCAGCTCACTGCAGCCTCCACCTCACAGTTTCAAGTGATTCTCCTGTCTCAGCCTCCCAAGTAACTGGACTGTGCCACCAAACATGTTTTTTTTTTTTTTTTTTTTTTTTGTATTTTAAGTAGAGATGGGGTTTCCCCATCTTGGCCAGCCTTGTCTTGAACTCCTGACCTCAGGTGATCCACCCACCTCAGCAGGTGGAGGATAGAGTTGACAACTAGGATCCTGTGTCAAAACCACTTTTTGCCACATTTGAGCTACATGGGAGATTTGGAAATAGTCACTCTCAGACTAAGTCTACCTAAAGTTCACTGTTAACTTCAATGTTATTTGTCTGTTACCTTAAAATGCTGGGCCAGCATTATTCAGTTAGGGGTTGTACATATATTTAAAAAGTAACAGTTACAACATTTAAAATTAAAAACAAAAATATGAAGTAAAATTTATAGTGATAGCATAGTCCCACTTTGCCTAATGGTTTTGAGCTACGAACCTACACTCAAAGGCAACAAATTAAATAAACAAATGACAATAATCAATTGGATGACACCTATTTTAACCATGTGGCCAGCTTTCTTATTTTGTGTATATGGGTCTCAACTTTCCAAGAGGAATTTATTTAGCTACAGCAAGAAATAATAGCAATAGCACAGCCTTTTTGTTGTTGTTGTTGAGACAAGTCTATACTCCAAGGCTGGAATACAGTGATGTAATCCCAAGCTCTCACTGCAGCCTCAAACTCCTGGAGTCAAGCAATTCTCCCACTTCAGCATCCTGAGTTGCTGGGACCACAAGCATGTATCCAGCTAATTTTTAAAACACTTGTAATAGAGACAGGGTCCCACTCTGTTGCCAGGGCTGGATAAAGATAGAAACCCCCAAACCCCTTTGGCACAACTCCCTCCTAGGTATGCTCACACTCTTTCTTGAGTGTTTTTCACTTTGTAATAATAAATAAATCTCTATACTTCCACTATTTTATGGCTTATTTTTAAATTCCTTCCTAAAGTGGTGTCAAGATCCTAGACACCAGATGGGGTTGAGGTTCTACTGGCATTTGGCGTCCTCTCCTAGCCCACCAATATCTCCGGTGGCCTTTGTGCAAGACTGTGTTTTTTGCAGAGACTTTTGCAACAGTTCTTGTTGCTAAGCATTTGTGCATAGAACCTTACCCTTATGGTCTTCCCTGGATCTACTTGTCAGAATTTTTAACACATGACTCCATTTTAATTCCGATGACTTCACATTGTACATGTACGTGTGCACTATCCTTAGTATGTTTAAATATGTTTTGTATATATTTCTATTCTCTTTGAGATTTTTGCATGTATTTTATAACAAATCTTGACTGTAGTTGTATTAGTCTGTTCTGCATTGCTATGAAGGAATACCTGAGGTTGGATACTTTATATAGAAAAGAGTTTTATTTTTTGCTCACATTTCTACAGACTATACAGGCATGGACAAACATATGATTGAAAACTGGTGAAACCTCAGAAAGCTTACAATCATGGCAGAAGGAGGAAGAGGAGGACATCACATGGTGAGAAAAGGGCAGGTCCCAGACTCTTTTAAACAATTACATCTAATGGTAACCCATTACTATGGCAGGGAACCAAGCCTTTTATGAGGCATCTCTCCTCATGACTCAAAGACCTCCCACCAGGCCCATCATTGAGGCCTCCAACATTGAGGATCACATCATCAACACCGGGAATCCTCCCACACTGGGGATGACATGTCAGCATGAAATTTAGAGGAGACAAAACAACCCGACCATATCAATAGTGTTTATTTCTATGATAGGCTTTAGTGCAGATAATAAAGTATTTTCACTTTTTGTATTTTTTGAAAGAATTAATGTATTATTGGAATTTTCTTCCTTGAAGTATGTGATTATTTTCTGTTTTGTGTGTAAAATGATTTTTCAACATTTGATTTGATTTTTGGTTATACATTTATTCTTGAGTCTATTTTCGTGTTATATTTTTGTTTGGTTTCTTCTTTGGATGTAAATTATCAAATATATTGTCATTATACCGATCATATTCTCTTACGTTTTTAATACTTTTAAAATACATGTTACTCTTAAGATCCGTTTATTTTTTCTTCTATAATATTGTTTCTTCTTTGAGTAGAGAAGGAAATGTTTTAAAAATTCTTCAGTTCTAAATTTTGAATTTCTTTTAGTCTGGGAATTTTTGAAAAACTACTTATGTACTTTTTTTGATTATCCTATTTTATTTTTATTATTTTTTCAATTATTTGCTTGTTTTAATTAATTTATTTTTTTCCTGTTTGGGCTACCCAGCAGTTAGTTTATGTCTAATCACCACTATTTGTACATCATTTCTTCTCACACTGCTCCCACAGCTACTTTTAACGTATTTTCATTGCATTTTCTACTTTGCAACTTCACTATGATATGAACAAAATGATAATGTATTTGTTTATTTCTGGATTCATTCTTTTTTTTTTTTTTTAAGAATGTATGACTTTAGGCCAGATGCAGTGGTTTGTGTATGTGATCCCAGCACTTTGGGAGGCCAAGGTGGGTGGATCACGAGGTCAGGAGATCAGGACCATTCTAGCCAACATGGTGAAATTCTGCCTCGATTAAAAATAATACAAAAATTAGCTGGGCATGGTGGCATGTGCCTGTAGCCCCAGTTACTCGGGAGGCTGAAGCAGGAGAATTGCTTGAACCTGAAAAGTGCAGGTTGCAGTGAGCCAAGATTGCACCACTGCACTCCAAACTGGCAACTGAGGGAGACTCTGTCTCAAAAAAAAAGAATTTATGACTTTAAACATTTCTGGAAAAATTTTAGTCAATATACCTTTCTATGCTGCCTCTCTAAATTTTTCTCTATTAACTACTTCTGGACCTGTAAATAGACTTATATTAAATTTTCTCCTTTTATCTTTTATATCTCTTGGGATCCCTTCTATATTTTTAATTTCATTGTCACGCTATGTTGCATGTTGCTCTTATTCTTTTTTTATATATTCTTTTGGGAACATCTATTTAATTGATTGATTGATTGATAAAATGTGTCCTAAACTGAAGAGCTCCAGTTTATGTACGTCTTCTGAAAATTGAAAATGATTGAGACATGTCAACTGCTACCCTCTTATTCTATTAGTTCTTTTCAAGTTGGTTTTAAAGTTTTTTATTCTTTTTTTTTTTTTAATTAGTCAATTAGGAAAATCATCAATTTGGAAACATCCCAATCTGAAACAGAGGTTCTTATAACAAAGCTCCTAACTTTTTAACCCCATGGCTTTTGTTAGCACTCCATATAATTTAGAATTTTATTATCTGCGTGCTTATGTATAACTTTTCATTCCCTTTGATGTTTTGGTGACAGAATTTATACAAATAGTTCATGCATAATAAAGTATTTTGACTATTGCTCCAATAACACAAGAATTCTTCTACATTATTTAAGACAGTACGATAATTAAACTTTTCAGTTTGCTAAAGACTTACCAGAGTATGGATGATAATGGCTGTTCTAGGCATTTTCTCAAAGGCTATAAAGGCAAAATTTAATTTTTGCTCTTGTTTAAGTTTGATAATAAGCTGGTTTTTCTTGAAGCAATTTTGTTTCAAAATATTATAACTGGAAGTTACAGAGAAATGGAATTCAAGAAAAGTAAATCTGAACATCAAAAGTCATAAATGAAGAACTCTGCATTGAAAGACAGAGTAATTAGGTGAAAATAAAGTGAGTTAGACATATATAAAGGTCATCCTGTATTTTCAAAGTTATTCTAGAATTATCTGTGAATACTGATACCTCGTCAAGCATCTAACCCTAAAGTAAAATAAACAATATTATGTCAATCTTATAGATTGGTAAAATGAATGGCAAGAAACCTTGCCTAAGATAAGTTGGCAACAAAGCTAAAAATGGGAAATTGATCATCATTTTCATAATATGAAGACATGAGCTATTTTCTTTGTCTTGCATCTACTTAGACATTGATATTACCAAATAAATGAATAAAACAAAAGATTTTTGGTGGCCAATTTATGCAAAAAATGTTTCTAATATCCAAAAAAAAAAAGGCATTACAACAAGCCTCTAAAATGGAAAAAGAAAATATATAAACTTTAGTTACAGTTCTAAGACTGTCCAATACTTGGTAAAACCAAATAAAAACAGAACATTCAATTTAATTCTGAAGAAGAATCAATGATAATTCTGTTAGTTTCTGTTGTGTACTACACACTGGCTTCAAACACGTAAGGCTTTAACCAGAGAACCCAATTTCCTCTATTTCCTTTACTATTTCCATTCTGCTGAAACAACTAACTACTTAGCTTTTCTTTTGCAAATTATTAAAGTTAGTAATGAAAGAAGTTTTCCTTCTAATTGATATTCAAAACCCAATAATAAAAACAGAGAATTTTGTTAATTGCTCATATTTTCCTATTGTACTTGAAGCAATGAAATTAAAGAAACAAGTAAAAGTAAAATAGTCTCTTAACACTTACTTCAGTAAAATAAAGTTGTGATACATGATATAGCTTTGATTCAAAAGGATGAGGAGGTCAATTTCTCATTACTCTGGACATCTAACAAGTGCATAAATGACACCTTAATGCCTGTGTGTGTGATAATCAGTCACTGTTTACTTATTATGTTAATTGTGAGCACCAGATAAAACAGGTTATAGTAGCATTACTTGGTAAACCACCATATATACATTTTTAAGAAGACAACTGCTAAACAGAAACCATTATCAGGTGCATCTAAGTATTAAATTGATCAAAGCATGCCCAAAATTCTACTTCAGTAATCATTTCTCTAATGTTCTCCTTCCCTTGTATACACTGAGGTACAGCCCTTCATTAATATTATTTGGGTTTCTATTAGCTATGGACTGCCAAACAATGGGATATATGAAGGTATATATGAGTGAGTAAAAATAGACAAAATTTTGTCCTCTGGAGCTTCTAGTGTTGGAGTAAGGCATCAATCACAATAGCATATTATGTTAAAATTATAATTAATTATACCCAGAACTGAGCAAAAGAGGTGTACTGATTTTGAAAGGCTTCCCTTAAAGGAATATTTGTGGTAAGCTTTAAGGGAAAGCAGGAGATAAATAAGTGAAAATTACATAGAAATGTTCAGTTTTGGCTGTCTGGCAATGGTGAGGAAATGGAACATGAACTTGGAGCAGGCAAGCAAGGAGCCAGAGAAATTCCTCGCAGAAAACGCTGGGTGATAAACAAGGGCTCAGAGACTTTATCTCAAGCACAATGGCAAGCTGATGAATAGTTAGAGTGAAGATGTTACAGATTTGTATTTTTTTAAACATTACACTTTGGATTGGGGCAGGGAGGATGGTGGAGAAGGAATGTATACATGAACTAGTTAAGATATTATCTCACCCTAAAGTTGCATGTGATTGTTCAGTATGTCTGTCTAGTACTGAAGAAGAGATCGTCTTTTCTGTACTTTCCCATTTCAATTTAAACAGATATACAGATATTCCTTCATTCTCTGGAGAAAGATTGAATGGCTTCTTCACCTCACTATGGTCTTGTTTCACGGGGTATATATGTCCCACTGACTACCCTTACCTATGGAATGTTAACACTGGTCTATTTTGCAGCTTTTCCAAGTCTTCTGTAAGTGACTGGATGGATTGCTTGAAAAATCAATTGACATTAACTAACAATATACTACAGGTAACTAGAACTTGGATCTGCATGTCAGTAAACATAAAACCCTTTGAAACCAAGCACAGATCTCATATTAGGCCCTCAATAAATAATTATCTATCTAACATATGTATATACACCTCTGCTTTTTTACAATAGAATAAAAATCCCATAGGCTCACGCACATCTTTAATATATGAGTAAGTAATTATAGAACTAATTCAGGCCAAAAGAAACTAGCTGAGAAATCAGCAAATATTGAGATTTTGTGTAATAAAATTATTTGACAGAAAATGTTTTCCATGAATAGCATGTCATACATTGTAATAAAATAGTCTTTAAAACAAATATGACGTAACTTTCTCCAATTTTCATAGCAATCAGAAATTGCTGTATATTGTTTGTTCTAACTCTGAGTGATTTTACACTCATTTAACATATACCTATTATGCATATTTGATTAAAGTAATGCCAAGACTTAAAAATAAAATTTTCTTGAAATGAGAAAGAACAATTTTTGACTAACTAATACTGTGTCAAATCTCACTAGATTCTTTGAAAGAAAACGAGCCTTTAAACATGTGAGACTTTACATATAAAATTTACAAATTTATTTTAAGGAGCATACCTTCATTGTTCTGTGTCAGTTCACATCCATCATTATTCAAAGAATTGTACCAGAAATGTGTTTATAGAGAAAGTATCTTTGAAATTAATTAAAGTGAAAAAAATTGAATCAATATCTTTCATGATTCCATTGTGTCCTGATGGGTGGCAAGGGATTAGGAAGGAGAGAGCACGGTTTGTTCTCTCTCCCAAACTTATACAAGTTATGATCTGTCCTTTTTTCCTGACATTTATACTAAATGCATATCTAGGACATTTGGAAAGTTGTACACTGACAAGTAAGTCAAAATCCAAAGAAACATTTGACATCCTTACGGATAAACTTGTGCTCTTTTTTTTTTTTCATCCTGAAGTCTCTGGCACCAAGAAGCAGATATGATGATATCTCTCTTGACACTAAATTGTGATGCATATATCATGTCAGTTAAAGATTAAAAGCTACACTTGTAAAAAGTGTCCTTTATACACAAATAGAGACATTCAGTCGGACCATGAAATATGCTGACACTTCTACTAGCAACACTTTTTTTGTGTTTTTGTCATTGTTTCTATCACAAATGCCTACATTCTACAGTTCTAATATCACCTAGATGCAGATAATTTACAAACATGCATAGTACTACATTTATTCCATGGTTTTTATTAATATAGCCACTCTATAGAGTGACTATATTAAAATGAGCACTAGTTCAAAAGTTTGAATGACTTACTTTTTCTGCACTGCTCATTAAGGTGTATTTCCTCATCTTTCACATCTCACTGTTTTCCTTTAGACATAAAATATGTTAAAATGAAAAGAAGAATAATTATCAGCCAGCCAGCCCCAAGTGTTATCAGTGTAGTCCAAACTGCTAAGGTATACAAATTATACTTTAGTAGTGAAAGCAGTTTTAATAGCCTCCATACACAAATCTGGGTCAACAAAACGATGGTGTCCGTAATTGCCTCTGCAATGGCCAATTATGAGGTTATAACTTCCTTGCAATATGTTTTTATTTTTAAGCATTTCAGAGGAGTTAGACATTACAATGGTCTTCTTGATAAAAATTTGCCTATCTGCTTAATTTTTACTTCTAAAGTCATGGATAATTAGAACAGAAACATATTTAGTACACTTAATGTTACTTGGAATACTATATTATAATTACATGGCACAGTGCTAATAAAAACAAATCATTTTACAAATTATCTATCTATCATCCATTGGCCTATCAATCATCTCTCTATCTAGATTTTTTTTTTTAAAGCACATCCTTGGAAAGTTACTGAAAAGTTACAAGATCTTATTTTGGGATTGTTTAAAAAGGAAGCAACAGAACTAAGTGACTTCTTCAAGAAACATGGAAACAGAATTTGAATCAGGCATCATTTTGAAAGCTATATCCATTTTGATGCACCAGTGCCCATTCCTTTACTAAATTAATTCACTTCTTAGGACCATAATTCAAAGTTCTGTCAAAGCCCTTGCAAGCCAAATATTACATGTTCCCAAATGCATTGCTCTTCTCTACATACCATCTGCACCTGTGTCTAGGGTGAATTACACAAGGAAAATGTAAGCACGGTGGGTAAAAGATAGCCCACGAAAACAGTATAAAGCTCAACTTAGAGCAATTTGACATAGTTGCATACAGCTGGGAAGTGAAAGCAGCAGATGGGTTATGTTGACTTCCTGAAATCAGAAACGAGAAGGCTTATATCTAACAAAAAATTTGCATAGCCTCTAAGGCAAAGGCATTGCAGACTTTGCAAATGATAACCAGGAAATTGTAAGATGACATTTTTCAAGTGGCATGTGATCAATAGTATAACTGGCAAGAATTGTAGAGATGCAATTTCAAATACAACTTTACATTTTTGTAAGAAAAAAGAGAGAGAGAGAAGGTACTGATAAACGGAACTGAGATTTATTTCTTATGTTACAAAGAATAGCTTACAAATGAGTTTCCTCAGCCCTGTATAGAATCTATAACTATTGGAATTATACCACTAGAATTAAATATTTAATTAAGAAGCTAATAAAAATTCAAGAGCAGGAGTATTTCTAGTATTACTTGTTTGGTTTTGTGCCTTTTGTTTTCCATTTTTGTGTTAAGCTTTAGTGTTCTAAGAATATAAAGATAATCAAACAAATGCTTGATACTTGCAAATTTCATTCATAAGCGTATTTAACAACAGCTTGGTAAAAACTTCTAAGATATCCTAAGACCCGTTCTTTTAATAATGACTTGATTCATGATACAAAATATATGTTAAGGTAAATAATTTTACTTCTTCCGGCAATGAAATATTCTGCTATAAAATTGTGATAATATATTGCTTTATTAGAATTCTATGTGAAATTAAGCTAAATATGTAATTTTATTAATTATGCAAATGTGTATTACTTTGTTTCTATATGCTACATCAGGAACTATATTCAATCAAACTGTTGTAGATTAAAATCTGCATACTAAGCAATGTTATTCTTTATTTAACACAAGTTCAAATTATACAGAATAATTTTAAATATTTTCCAGAGACATCATTTTAGATATCAAAATATTACTATACTATTACTTGATTTGAAGTGCAGTGTAGCTTTTTAACATTTCTAATTTTTCCCTGCTTTGTGTGTTTGCTTGATTTTGTGTCAACTCCTGGAGTGTCTGAGAGGATCAGAGTGGCAAAGGTCAGATGCTAAGTGGCTTCCTGCACTTACCATTTCCCCCACTTATATCATTTTGGTATTGTTGGTTTTATTACAGTCACTTGAAAATCTATATAAATGAGTTTCCCTCTTTAACTGCCCTTCCATTTCTATGGCAAGGATAACTTTTCCCCATATTTCAAAGGAAATGTTAGAGTGTCTATGACTGCTTGTGTAATAAAAAATGTCAAAATACACATTTCTCAAATTAGCTTCATATTCCACAACCGCCCATCTCTGTTTTAATGGTCATTTGGCTGTCTGGAATCAGTATCTCAGCTCATTTGAAACTATTTAGTCCTTGGTAAAATTGCTCTGCTGTTCTTTCTCAAATGGTTCAAATGGAGCAATCATTGTCAAGGTGATCTTGAGTTTCTGAAAGAGGAAAAAAATACACAAAAGTTATACTTTCTGAAAAGATGTAGAAAAATAAAACACATACACAGAAGTGTCAAACATGGCTTTTCCATGACAGAAGCACCAAATTTCTCCTGAATTTCTTCTCATGTCAATATTAACAAGAAAGAAACTAATTTTCAATTTTAAAATTGCATTCTTATTTAAGTTAGACTAAACTGTGAAGGCATTAAATACAGGCAGAATAGATAATTATTCTCAGGGATCAAAGGAGTTGGAAATGTATTTTTTTCTCATAACTATTTTGTCAAATCTTTGGATATTTATTTCATATCATTTTTTGATATAAATTTATTAAACTAGATTTTTTAATGAAAGGAAGGTAAACAGATATGCATTACAGTATGTCTTAAATGTATTACCATATTAACACAGATTACATGTTTTCTTTTTCTAGTTGTTAGTTAAGTAATCCAAAATATTCACATTAGAATTTGCACGAATTGCATTGAAATTATAAGGTTAATTCTAAATACAACTCATGTTTTTGCATATCAAACCTAAATAGACTGAATAAGTCCTAGAATAGGATATATCTGGATATAAAAGAACTAAGACAAAACCTAAGCACAGAGAAGGAGGTCCAAGAATACCAAAAGTGTCTTCATCAATTTGACAAATTTGCTGGGAGTTTCCCTTGAGTTCAAACTGTTCAAAGGATGAAAATGGTCTTTTCTTCCATGTGCAAATGGTGACCTGCTGGTAGTAATCACAAAGACTCTGTTGTAATGGATTTCAATGTAAAGTTATAAAAGCTCAGGGATTTACTTACTTTTTGTAGCAATGTGGTCAGAAATGAATTGTAGCAGACCAACAGAAAATTTGGCAGTCTTCCTTATTTCACTAATCTGTTTTCTTTCAAATATATTTTATTTTTCTAACTACAAAGCGTCATACCTCATTTAGGTTTTTTTTTGTCTTTCAGGCTACTTTCTATAATCCTCCAAACTATGATTATTTAGTCTGTCAAATTTGCTTTACCCATAGTTCATTAGACTTTTTATAAATTAAATATCAAACACATTTTTCCAGGCCATATTTTGGCTTTTAATTCATTCTTTGCAGATGTGAATTTAGAGGAAAACAATTATTTCCTTTTTAAATTAAATTATTTTATGTTTCAAACTAACATAAATTTACATTAATGAAGGATGAAAGTGTCCTAAAAAGTTATGTTCTTACTTTTTCACTTAGAAAATCGGTTAACTGAATTTTAGAATGCTTGAGATTTATTTTTGTCTAATATGTATAATTAATAGCATGGTAGAATTTGTAGCCAAGTTTACGAAGGTAATTTTTTTTGAAACTGCATCTTGCTCTGTCAGCCAAGCTGGAGTATAGTGGGGTGATCTGGGCTCACTGCAGCCTCTGCCTCCAGGGCTCAAGTGATCTTCCCAACTCAGCTTCATGAGTAGCTGGGGCTACAGGCCCATGCCAACGTGCTCAGCTAATTTGTAAAAAAAAAAAAAAAAAATTTGAAGAAATGAGGTCTCACTGTATTGCCCAGACTGGTTTGAACTCGTGAGCTTAAGTGTTCCTCCTGCTTCAGCTTTCCAAAATGCTAAGATTTTTGGCATGAGCCATGGTGCCTGGCATTTTTCCAATGCTTTTCAAGATCATCTGTGAGTTTCTTAATACTATACACCTTCCAGGACTCTCTTTGACCTAATACATATTTTCGGTATATTGGATGCTAACAGATCAGTTGTAAAGTGTCAGTGTTTTCATACACATGAACTCAGACTTAGAAATGAACACTTCAATGTGATCTTTCTCAGATAGAACCCGTACTCAGTTATTATGGTAGAACATCATCCAGAAGTCTGGGCTTTAGTAACTGCCTAGGCTTGCTCTAGATATCAACTAAGGTTTCTTGGGCACAAGTACTAAGAAATCCATTGCCAGGAAGATAGGCTTTGCAGTCACAGAGATTTGGGTTTGAATTTATTTGCACTTAGCAGATATTTGATCTTCTAGAATTCCCCCAATTGTCCCTTCTATGATGGTCAGCTTTCAGCTTTCTGTCCAAGAATTTCTTACTCTCACAAAAGGTCACTGATGCTGGCTTAAATTAACTTTCTGGGAAAACTGATTTGTAAGCAGAAATATGTGACATCTCATATTGTGATATTTGATTTGTTAATTTTGTTTATATAAAAGTGAGTTACGGAGAGAGATCAAAATAAAGGTAAGGAATCACAGGTGTTTACTTGAGAAGATGACTATAAGCATAGTTATATTTCAGCTAACATAATTTCCTTGCATGAGAAGACTATATTTGGGGGTTATAGGATTATGTATAAGTGGAGGTTGAATTACCAGTGGTATTTATAAACCTTAGTAACCATTTCACAACTTGGATAGGCTAGGTTTCTGCCAACTTTTAACAACAGTTATCTTGAGGATAACATAAGGGTAGTCAGTACTGTGTCTTTAATTACTAAAAGGTAATTAATACCCTTTCTGACATTTGAAAAACAATTTTTTAGCTTGTCTCAATTATGGTCATGTTGCCATAGTGTGTGCTTGGTTTGTACACCAGATACAATAAGCCAAGGGCACTAACCAGTGTAGAAAGATAAAAGCAAGTTGTATGCCCCAGATCCTCTGCTTATATGCCACATAGAAGATAATGGGAGGAAAAGTAAATTGGCCTTCAAGAAGATTGGAGGTCATTAACATATTTAATATATCTCTGAAAAATGATTCCCGAGATCCCAACAAGTTAGTAAGCATCCTGTGTAAACAGCTTAGTAAATACATAAATTTTAGTTTTTAGAGTAAATTCAATCAGTATTAGTATAAACATTGAAACTGGCCCAATTGTCTCATAGAATTCATGTTCACTGTCTTTTAAAATAAAGATAGAAATTTAAAACTTGAAATGTACATTTATCTTATCTGAATTCTTTCCTCAGGAAACACTCTCAGTCCTCTCAAATAATATTAAGGAACTGAAACTCACCAGATCACCATATCCAGACCATGAGAATCCACACCCCACATCTTCATGGTTTCCTTACTCTTCTCAAATTCCTGTTTACTAGCAGGTAGCTGCATTATTTTCATGCTATATAAACCCCCAACTTAGTCAGGCAGATGGATGTGAGACTCATCTCCTATTTCCTCAACTGCAGTACCTGATTAAGGCCTTCTTCCCTGGCAACACTCATTGTCTCAGTGATTGGCTGTCTGTGCGGTGAGCAGCAGGAACGAGACTGAATGCCTGATATTTTGATAACAGTATCATCAATGCCATACAGCTCATGCAGGGAGGCACTTGTAGTTTTAAAAAGTATGAAACTGTCTCTTTTTTCAAAAAGAGAATTACCTTCATAGTAAAGGGAATAATGGCAGTATACTTGGAAATATGGGCATTGAATTAGAAGCCTTCAGGCTCCAAATAATTTGAGTTGCATACATTTTTGCACAGAGGCATATCCCATAAATATTACAGAAAAGTCTAATACATTTTGGCTGTTGCTATAAAGGAAGTGTGTAAGAGAAACAATGTGTATTAAATTGGAATTTTTTTCAGGGCCTTCATGAACAGCAATAGGAAATTCTGTACTGAAGAGAATATAGTTTTATTGAAACTTAATGGACAAATCCAACGTAGTTGTTTAAGGCAAAGGAAACAACATGTGGAATGGCAGAGAACATGAAAGTGAAAGCCCCAAAATTTGAGAGTGATTTAGTATACAAAGAAATTTAAAGAAGAATTTGGTTGTGCACGTTCTATGAAGGGATGTGATGTTATCTTTGATGTATTTTGAAAGTTAAAATGAATCATTTCAAAACTGTGAGCAGAGACATAACACAACTAAATATGTATGTTAATAAAAACATATTTTATTGAGAGCGTACAATGGAGTGTAAAGAGACAAGACTAGATAAGAAGGCAGGAAAGTAAAGATGTGACCCTGAATTAAAGTACTAGTATGGACTTTGGAATAGGTAAATGCAATAGAAATCTGTGAGACAAAATTGTTAACTTCTTTGATATATAAACATTTAAAACAAAAACTAGAGGAAAGCACATAAGATGTCTTCTTTTCTGACTTGGATATTTTAGACCAGTTGATAACAGTTCATAACTGGATGGATTGTAGAGTCATCCACTAAGGAATTAACTACAGAGGACAAACATGTTTGAAGTATGAAAATGTAAAACTTTAGGTGCTCATGGGCCATCCAAGTGGAAATGTCCAAAAAATCCAGGCATGAAGTTACGGAGGTTGTGAAATGTTTTTGCAGGTGGATGTAAACGTTGGATTCATCATTGTGTTGGTAAGAGCTAAAGAAATGTAATTCCTAGAGAAATGACTATACTGAATTGTCTTCTAACTTTAATGAAATCTGCATTATAGTTATTTCAGTTTGTATACATTAATTAGGGTGGGACAACCGGAAATCTAAAATGCTACTTAAAGGAATCCATGTTGCAAATTCAGATATATCTCTGAAAATGCACTTTATGATTAAGAATAAAAATTAAGAGCCAGGCACAGTGGCTCATGCCTGTAATCCCAGCACTTTGGGAGACTGAGGCAGGTGAATCACAAGGTCAGGAGATCGAGACCATCCTGGCCAACATGATGAAACCCCTCTCTACTAAAAATACAAAAAAAAATTAGCTGGGCGTGGTGGCGCACACCTGTAGTCCCAGCTACTCAAGAGACTGAGCCAGGAGAATTGCTTGAACCCAGGAGGCAGAGATTGCAGTGAGCCAAGATCGCGCCATTGCATTACAGCCTGGGTGACAGTGTGAGACTCCGTCTCAAAAAAAAAAAAAAAAAAGAGATTAACTATAACTTTAAAAACACCTTAGCTGGTAAATTCTAACCAGAAAGATCCTATAAGTATTGCAAT
The DNA here is from genome assembly GCA_004027835.1 of Alouatta palliata. Taxonomy (NCBI): domain Eukaryota; kingdom Metazoa; phylum Chordata; class Mammalia; order Primates; family Atelidae; genus Alouatta; species Alouatta palliata. Next base: position 102,030 of record PVKV010001773.1, read on the forward strand.
GTGATATGTATATTTATAAAATATATATATGTATACATATGAATATGTATACGTTTATCATATATTTTATAGTCACACATTGTATAGTAATGTTTCAGTCAACAACAGACCACATACACAATGGTGATCCCATAAGATTACAACAGTCCAAAAAAAATTACTACTGCCTAGTGACCTCATAGTCATCATAAAGTTGTAACACAAGGTGTTACTCATGTGTTTTTGTGATGCTGCTGTAAAACCAAACTACTGACCTGCCAGTCCTATAAAAGTATAGAATTTTTACATACATACAATTATGTACAGTACATACTTGATAATTACAATAAAAGATAATGTAACTGGATTATGCGCTGGCTATAGTGTCCTTTTTATTATTTTACAGTGTATTCCTTTTTAAAAAAATAATATGTTAACTGTAAAACAGCCTCAGGCAGGCACCTCGGGAGGTATTCCAGAAGGCATTGTTATTACAGGAGCTGGCAACACCATATGGGTTATTGCCCTGGAAAACCTTCTAGTAGCATAAGATGTAGAGGTGGAAGACAGTGCTATTAATGATCCTGACCCTGATTGCCCAGAAGACTGTCCAGTAAGGCAAGGTGTAGAGGCATAAATGGTGATATTAATAATCCTGACCTGTGAAGGCCTAGATTAACATATGTGTTTCATAGGTTTTCACAAAAAAAAGTTTAAAATGTAAAAAAAAATATTAAATGCAAAAATATTATAAAATAAAGATATAAAAAAGAATATTTTTGTATAGCTGTAAAATTTGTATTTTAAACTGTGGTATTACAAAATACTTTTAAAAGGTTAAAAATTCATAAATTTAAGTTTCAATAAGCTAAGTTTAGTTTATTATTTAAAAAAGAATTTTTAAAATAACTCTACTGTATCCTAAGTGTAGGGCGTTTATAAATTCTACAGTGGTAAACAGTGATATCCTAGGCCTTCACAATTCATCTACCACTTACTGATTCACTCAGAGACACTCCCAGTCCTGCAGGTTTCATTCATAATTAGTGCCTTATAAATGCGTATCATTTTTTACCTTTTAAACTGTATTATCACTGTACTTTGTCTATGTTTAGCTATATTTAAGCACACAATACTTACCATTGCGTTACAATCACCTACAGTATTCACTATATCATATGGACTATGTAGACAGGAGCCTATACCATTTAGGTTTATGTAAGTACACTGTTAGATGTTCAAACAATGACAAAATTGACTAAAGAAGCATTTCTCAGAACATATCCCTATTGTTAAGGGACATGTGACCGTATACATGTGCTTATATATGTATATAATTTGTTTTAAATGTTGAAATTCAAATGAATTTTTCAAACTATTTTGCTCTACTATAAGTAATTTTCAGTGACCACCTCTCTTTATTTTTGTTGTGGCAGTGGTTGCTGGAATTATCGATAGTAACCTTTGAAATGGAAGCAATTTCATGTTTAGAAAATTCTATCTCTGTATTTCCTTTATTGCTTGCTAAGGATCACAGCAATAACTCTGATCCCAGGCTTTCTTAAAATAAATATTAAATGTGTTACTGCTTATTCTAAAGATCTAATTGTTTTTAATAATATTATAACACACTTTGCTCTTAGAATCACTAGGGCATATTGGCACCTTTAGCAATAATGAAATGTATGAATGTCTAATATTTCCATATTAAAAATTAATTTATGAGCAACTTGTATTTGTTCACATTTTCTTAATGCACACTGAAGCACTTGTATATTTTAAACATTATTTCATTACCGAAAGGAAGTGATAGATCAGAAATACATCTTATATATGTAACATATTAATAATCCTCCCTACTAAATGCATTTATTATATAGTTTTCAATGTAGACCAATTTATACTACTGGAACTCAAATTTATAAGATATTAGTAAGACATAAATAATCTATTCTATCTTGTTTATAAACAAACTCCCATAACCAATAACAATTATTTGCCATTTATAACCTCAAATCGTAAGACATTTCTATTGAAAGCAGTAATGGACACGTCCTGTTGGTCCTATTTTTCACTTCCATGCTGTACATCAGAATTTTTTTTTTTAGCCAGGTGCAGTGGCTAAAATGCTGTAATCCCAGCATTTTGGGAGGCCGAGGTGGGCGGATCACGATATCAGGAGATTGAGACCATCCTAACCAACATAATGAAACCCCGTCTGTACTAAAATACAAAAAATTAGCTGAGTTTGGTGGCACGCGCCTGTAATCCCAGCTACTCGGGAAGCTGAGGCAGGGGAATTGCTTCAACCTGAGAGGCGGAGGTTGCAGTGAGCCAAGATCGTGTCACTGCACTCTAGCCTGGGCCACAGAACAGGACTCCATCAGAAAAAAAAAAAAAAGAAATTCATTTTTAAACTTTGTCTTTTCCTCCTCCTCCTCTCGTTTGGCTCCTCCTCCTCCTCTTACCCTTTTTTTTCTCCCACCTTGTTTACTTCTCTCCTATTTCTTCTTCAGATTTATGTTTGATTTCCAAATGGTGAGAAAGGGTTACCTTTTTAGTTCACTCTTCCTGGCTCTGCTTTTCCTATTTACATGCTACTCTTTCTGATACCAGTAATTTACTCCGTTTTTTATTCCCACTAACTCTGTTTTTGGAATTTTTTATTTTTTTTTCCCTGAATCTTGTATGGTTTCCTAAGAGACTTTAACAACAGCTCAGATTGTTCTGTTCAATATTTTTTCTTTTATTCTTTCTCACTCCCCGGGTCTTGAGACTTGGAGGTTTTGTTTTGTGTTTGAGAAACTATAATGTTTTGCCACCTGACATTCTGTTTTCCTTCCCAAAGCTTTTCTCAAGAGACTTAATTTAGCTAAATTTCATTGTATACTGTTAACTAATATGATGATAATGTATCTTGCACTCGACTGTTAAATAAGGTCATGTTTCATTTTGGGTCACACAACAAAATCTATCACATTTTAAGTTAAAATATATTTATTAATAATCCTCTGAAAAGAAAACCTCACTCAGTTGGAGATATTTTTTAATAAAGCTATAGAACAATAATGAAAATATTGTGCTATATGAATGAATATAATAGCCGGTCATTTAGTAATATTAAGGTAATTATTATACTTATATACATAATAATTATATTATTTCATAAGAATAGTAACAGATGATTATTGTCTAATATACATGATTTTAAGCATGCTACTAGTAGTTTAATTATTTTGTCAAAGACTAAATGATTAAGAATTTTATAGGAAGTGGATAAAACTAAGTACATTCTCCATGTGAAGGAACATTACAAAGATATGGGGATCTTTGCCTTTGGGGATATATTAGAACTATTTTTCAGGCACAGAGAAAACATAAGCTGGGTGCATGATAAACTTTACATTTATTAAAGCCTAGCTGCTTGGGCCGTGAACTCAGATGATGTGAATACTTTGTGCATGAACTAAACTTTTTCTTCTAGGGACCTCTGTTTTTCTAACATCCTTATTATTATACAAATCGCTTACTACTAAATTTTCTGGAGAGTCTCTTATGAACAGGTAAAAAAAGGCTGAAAGAAAGTAAACAAGTGACTTCTAATTCATCATAGTCCTGTCAAAGCCCTTTGTCAATAGTGTTGCTATAAAACATAGGGAACAAAAAAAAATGCTCCTTTATGATAATTCCAGGTTTAACCATATTTCAAAGAGCAATGTTGGGTAATAGTATTTATTTTCCAGTAAAATGTTATTAAAAAAAATAAATTAAATGTAAAACAAAATCACATATGCAGTTTTTGTTGCATGATCTGCCAGTGGATACTGATAGAATTCATGAGAATAATAAGCGAATGGGTTTATTTCTTATCAGTTTAACATTCAAATGAATGTCATTCCACATTGCCTGACAACATGATTGTAATGCCAGAGGCAGAAGACTTGAGGATAACAAAAGATCTCAGACTAACAAAATAGTCAAATGCATCAATGTCCCTACCTTTCACCATTTCCTTTTCAACAATAAGTAGCTGGATGGGAAACAGTAATACCAACAAATTGTGGAAATGTTTTGTATTTCATCGCAAGGATCTTGCCAACCTCCTTGCGAAATAACAGCTTAAGATCTGCTGGACAGGGCTGATATAAAAGTTGTTCATGAATTTCACAATAATCATGATTATGACAGGAAATCTACAAAGCTGAGGAATGAAATTCAGAAAGACAAGAGAAAAGTCATATCTAAATATCAGTTCATAGGCTCCTGGTTGGCTCAGCGTGGGGATTTTTGAAAGGGAAACTATAGTAGTTGAAATAGGTGTTGTACAATTTATCTCCAAGTTCAGTACATTGAAAAAGCCTTGACTTTCTGTCAATGTTGAGAAGTTTGAGAAAGTCAGGAAAAAGGGAAATGAAGGAGCTGGGACTCAAAATCACTAGGTAGAAGATAAGTTACCGCCCAGAGTCTTTTGTCCATAATATGCCCATAGAAGGCTTTCTAATTTTACGGCAACAGGAAAGCTTCCTGACTGGTCAAGTGAGTTTGGAATAAATATTAGTAACTTTTTTTTTTCAGTAAAAAAGCAGCATTTAATTTCTACTGGCTGAATTCTGCTATGGACAAAATTTATACAGAGTTATAAGGTTTGTTGTAAAGGGTAGACAGAAAAATAATCAATTTACAGTTAGTAAATCCACATTTCCAGCTAACAAATTGCAAAGAGAGCAAAATTAAATTGCTTCTATAAAATGCACATGCAGTTGCCTGGGGGCATGATGCCTGGATAGTGGAGAGAACAGGATATAAAAAGTAGAATACCAGTAACAGGGAGAGCATCACCTAACCCTTTATTGTCTTGTTAAATCCTTGCCAAAGTATTGGATAATATCTCAGCATCTTTGGCATACATCTGAACAACAGACAATAAATCACAGAGGTCTCAATAAAAGCACATTATCTCATACTGCAACCTTAATTTTAACTCCAACCCACTCATATTTTCAGAAGATTTTTAACAATCTGAGTGAACTAATGTTTATAATTCCAGTGAACTAATGCTTACGTCACTAAGTATGAAGGCGCAAAGGAACAGTTGAAATGATTAAAACATAGGAACTTTTATATCCAGGAAATGTATCCACTGATATTAATCCAGAAATTAAAGATTTCATTACCATTTCATCCCTTTATTAATCTAATTACCAATGTTCAGGAAGCAATTGTTCCTCTGATATAACACTTTGAATGAATGCAATCTTAAAGCCCTGGTAAGTCTATTTAATGAGGATCCTAATCTACATCCCATCTAAGAGTCCAGACTATAATGAATATTTTAGACCAGAGTCAACATGCTAATAATAGAAATTTTCTAAGAATCTAAAAAGCATTTTGCTATAAACTCTTTGATCTAAACTATGTAACTATGGAGACTAAAACAGAAGTACTTAACACAATTATGACTGATATATAAGCCAATGACCATAAATTCGGTATTGAGTGATAAAATTAAGTCTGAGAAGAGACGGTGTACTTAACGTGACCGCACTACAGAATCTATATTTCTGTCTAAACTTCATGGCAGAAGGAGTCTCTCTACACTTTACATACACTCTTGCTTTACTACTGGTAGTGTGAGTCTTCAGAATATATGAACCGTAAGTCCTATCAAGATTCAAGATCTGATGCCTGTACCACCATACATTGTAGTTGGACAAATATCCCAGCTTTTTTAAGAGCATCAAAAGTACTTTCCAATATTGCACCAATAATTTGAAAAACTACCAAGCAAGGTATATATGTGGAAGAAAAATAACCTAATTGTAACTCTTTCTCTCTGTCTTAAATTCAACTTGTCACCAAGCGTGGTGGCTCAAGCTGTAATCATAGCTAGGTGGGAGGCTGAGGCATGAGGATCGCTGGTGCCCTGGAGCTTGAGGCTGCAGCTACGATTGCACCACCATACTTCAGCACGGGCAATGAGTGAGAATGCATCTCTGATAAATAAATACATACATGCATACATAAAAACTTTTTCACATGTAATTTTTAATTCAACTTACAAAAATAGTTCCACCATAAGTCTTTGGGTGATGTATGTTCTTGATCTCTTATCATACAGTCAAGTAATTTTAGTTATTTAATAATGGCAAAAAATAGTTGATTTGTGCCACCATAATTAACACCTTTAACATCGCAGGTCCATAAAACAACCATATGAAATATATCAATTCACAGTGAACTATTTGCATATAGATCACCTATTCTCAATGTTACAAAAGAAACAGTAGGCATTATTTTTCCTGGAAAAGATTTTACCCCAGGCCCAGGCAACCGCTATGCAATCTTGAATTTAGCTAATGCATATTCTTCACCAGCTTATCTGGCCCACAAGACCCAATTTTATTGATATGAGGATAACAATCTTTGTTATCCTCACATAAATATGATCTTTTCTTTTCATTTTATATCAAAACTGTATTAGTATTCTGTTCTTGTGTTATAATTTATTTGGAAGGAGTATGAACTGGGCCATTGATTAAATTCCACTAGTTGCCAACCTGATGTGTTAAATTAATGCATACTATTTATCAACTGAACTTGAGATATCAATGAAATGTTTTAGATTTCATTGACTGTGCATATTGGATCAAGTTGAGTTATAAATCCAAACAAATCCAAAGCACCTAACCAGTGACAAACTCACGAGATTTCTATACATGGGGGCTATGTTTAAAGACCTGGCATTGCACCTGCCTTGAAATATGTCCTTTTGGATACTATAGATAGACCATGCATCCAGATAATACTATTTATATGCTCATATCAGTTCATAAGCAATGTCAGTTAATACAGTAGATCACAGAACTGAAAGAAGAGCAACATAAGTGCAATTTGAAATTGACTATATATTTTTAAGAATGTCTGCATTCTGTCTATGTCTTGTCTATGGTAAATGGGAATATCAATATCTTAAGCCTTTCTCTGTCCATTAGGAAGTTAAAGGTGATGTCTTTAAAATTTGGGATGCAATAAATGAGCATGTTAATTAAAATAGATCCACAGCATTTTCCAAAAGTGCAAAAATTAAAAGAATCTTTATTCTATGCTGAGTAATATTATCTTCAAGGCAAAGAGATACCAGTAGGGATTATGTTAACAAGAAATACTAAAATATTATCTGTATGATTAAGCACAACCTAAAGTAGAGAATTAATGTAGATTAAAATCAGTTTAAAAAACATCTGTGAGCTGGGTGCAGTGGCTCACACCTGTAATCCCAGCACTTTGGGAAGTCGAGGTGGGCAGATCACAGAGTCAAGAGGTAGAGACCATCCTGACCAATATGGTGAAACCTATCTCTACTAAAAATCCAAAAATTAGCTGAACATGAGTGGTGCATGCCTGTAGTCCCAGCTACTCAGGAGGCTGAGGCAGAAGAATCGCTTGAACCTGGGAGGCAGAGGTTGCAGTGAGCCGAGATCACACCACTGCACTCCAGCCTGGCAACAGAGCAATACTCTGTCTCGAAAGAAAAAAAAAAAAATCTGTGTCCCTTTTCACTGAGTTTCCTCCAGTATTCTTAATCATACAACATTCTTGATATGTTTTGGATTACTGTCCCTGCCCAAATCTCATGTTAAATTGTAATCCCCAATGTTGGACGTAAGATCCGGTGGGAAGTGATTGGACAAAGGGAGCGGATTTCTATTTTTGGTGCTGTTCTTGTGATAGCATTCTCACAAGATCTAGTTGTTTAAAAGTGTGTGGCACCTCCCCCCCGGACCCTCCTGCTCCAGCCATGTAAGATGAGCCTGTTTCTCCTTTGCCTTCCACCATGATTGTAAGTTTCCTGAGTCCTCCCCAGCCATGTTTCCTGTACAGCCTGTGGATTTGTGAGCCGATTAAACCTCTTTTCTTTATAAATTACGCAGTTTCAGGTATTTCTTTATAACAGTGTGACAACAGACTAATACTTTCAAGAAACTCTATAATAAAATAACATAATAATTCTCAGCAAGGGGCCAAACTTTCCATAAGATACATCCCAATCTACAGAGGAGAAATATTTTTAACATGCCTCTCTTGGACAATTATATGCTATGTTCAATATTCCTGACCTTACGACACAGGAAATTTTCAAACGTGACTGTTTCTCAAAATATGAATAAGAAAATTCATTCAGCATGAGTCCTGGCATAATAATAATTAGCAATAGTTGTAAAGCAAGCCCTTCTAGCTTGACTTATATGTTTGTTTTGTTTTGTTTTGACTTGTATATTTGGATAAGCAAGTGTTTGTCTTCTTGGAAGCAGAATTAGTAGAACTATTTCAATTGCTCTGGCTTTAGCCAGCAAATCAGAGCTTGGAATTGACCCCATTTCAGTTGGACCTTAGAAGCAGCAGAAGTGGAGGTTCCAATGCAGATTTTAAATGAAGTAAAATTAATTTGACAGATGCTCTTAAACTATTCTGCTCTCTGAGCTATAGCAGCCAATTGGCTTTGTAGGCAATTGGCCTGCATGATCTAGTTCTCTAATGTTGGGGTCTGATTTTATTTTACATTATGAGTTCCCAAGAAACAAGAATATGTTCATGAGAGAGCAGAATAGTAACTTTGGAGATGTCAACAATGTTCAAAGCAATCACTAAATTGTGCTGCCCATTGCTTGGCCCAAAAATCATTGAGTTGGTGTGAAAAAATCAGCAATGAGTTAGAGAACTGGAAGGAAAGTAGTATTCTCAAGAAGCAGTCAACAGTAAGGCAAATACATGGTGAATACCATCATCTAAGTGGTAACAAACAGGAGCAAATTTGGTGTAGAAAAGCAGAACTATCAGTCAGTAGAAGATTTAGCAAGGGAAACTTGAATATCGGGGTTAGATATCTGTCTTATGAATTAAAAGTAATGTAGAGAATTTGTTGCTGTGTAACAAATAATTCTTGAACTTTAAGGCCCACACAAATCACCTGAGAATCTTACTCAAGTGTTAACTCTTGTTCCAGAGGTCTGTAGAAGCCCAAAGATGTTGAGTTTTTACAAATCCTCCACAAAATGCCAGTGCTGCTGGTCTTTGGATAATGATTTTGGCAGCAGTGCTGTTGGCCAGATGACTGATAGGCTTACCCTGGACAAAAACAAAAATGAGAGACTAGTTGCATCTTTTCTGAGCACTAAGCTTGATGGTCAAGCACTGATGTAACTCTGGCAGGATGGCTACTTGCATATATATTATATTAGAGTTCTCAGTGATTTGTGAGCTACTGGAGAGAAGAAATCATGTGGAATTTAAAAGCTTTTTGTTAATATTTAAGAATCTATTTGATTCAATGAAGATTCCAACCAAATACCTCTTTTTAGTGTAATTCATTTGTTTGTGCCTTTTATCTAAAGGGAAAATATATTTGATATATTTTATGCTGAGTCAATTGTATAAAGTAATAAGTTTCATAACAAGGCAATTTGCATTTTTAAACAATTTCAACTTGCTCGATACTTTGAATTAATATAATGTCACCTCTAGTGGTTTGTTTTCATTTTTATACTTGTTATAGCCACTTATCATAATTTTAATTATATGAAATTTAATTTAATAAAATTTTTCAAATTACTTTACTATTATTCAAGGCAGAAATATTTCACAAAATAAATAATACATGGAAGCACTATGATGTATAATCTCACATTTCAAAATATCTATACATGTAGCATTATGAAACTATATATAGCTATTGTTTTCCTTATATAAATTTATATATTTGTCCAATATAGAATTTCTGATAACTATAATTACTGGTAAAATACATTAGTTTATTCTTCAAAACCAAGTAAAATATGCATCACCTTATCTACAAACAAGGGTTGAATAAGTGTATACCTGATCCCACATATTTTCTTTTATCCCATGTTTTTGATGGTGTTATATTCAATTCCATGTAATAGGCAAATATTTGTTGCTCATTGTTATTGCCAAGGTGTTACATATTACGTTCTGTGAAGACAATGGTGAGTTAATGGTGTTACTCACATTAGAATCACATAGATATGGTGGATCTACAAGTGCATACCATTCTATTTCAGAAGTATAAAAGCAAAACAAAGCAAGATTGAAGAGAATTGAGATGATTTTCATTTATTATTTTTATAGAGGCCTCTAGAAGGAATTTCTGGATTTGAGCTGAAACTTGAAAATTAAATAAGGTGTATGTGAAAAAAGTTGTCATACAGAGAAAAAATAACATAGGCAAGTCCATAGACATGTGAATATTGTGCACACAATAATTTATACAAGTAGCCTGGTGAGCCTGGAAGGGGAGAGGTAGCCAGAGCAGAAGTTTAGAAGCACAAATATATTGGTGCATAGAGACAGTATTTGTATGGCTCGTGTTCAGGTGATCAGTAAACTCAGGATTCGTGTGAAAGTCAATGAAGATGGAGACAAGGTCTAAAGAATCCCTCAGCAGACAAGTTGCCAGGCCTCATAAGTGACCTTAACTTTGCTTGGTTTGAAAACAAAAAAGAAACTTGAGTTTCTTTAAATAAATACCTATATTCCAGAAAAGCAAACCTTAAACTCATCCAATCAAAAGTAGCCAACAAACTTATAATTCTATAACTAAGAACTTCCAGTAGGACAGACCACATAAAGCAACTGTATAATTGTAACCAGTCAAATATATTCTTTACCCGACTTCCACATTTGCACCATAAAGGCTTTCCATTAATTAGGCTTCTTCTTCCAAGGTCCCAAACCACTTCTGGTTTGAAACTGCTTGATTTTTGGATCACTGGTTGCTCAAATAAACTGGTAAAAATTTAATGGGGCCTCAGTTCACCTGTTTAACACTTATAAAGATAGAAGGTTAGGTGTGTTGACACTGACCATTATTTTGTAATGACAGTTATTATTAAAATACTAATCTGAAAATTTCCATGTAATTGTTATGACATTCACAACAATATAAGATTGAAAATATCAGACATAACTAAATTTCAAGACTAGCATATCATATAAAACTATATAATACTCTTTCATCCATAAGAATTCCTTATTGTCTGGGTGAGGTGGCTCACGTCTGTAATCTCTGCACTTTGGGAGGCCGAGGCTGGCAGATCACAAGGTCAAGAGTTCAAGACCAGACTGGCCAACATGGTGAATCCCCGTCTCTATTAAAATTTGCAAAAATTACCTGGGCATGGGGGCTCATGCCTGTAATCTCAGCTACTTGGGAGGCTGAGGTAGGAGAATTGCTTGAACAGGGACCCAGGAGGCAGAGCTTTCAGGGAGCTGAGGTAGTGCCACTGAACTCTAGCCTGGATTACAGAGCGAGCCTCCATTTCAAAAAAAAAAAAAAGAAAGAAAAAAAGGAATTCATTATTATTATTAACTTATAGCATCACTTAGTCATGTTTCGAGATGTAGAAATACCCCAGTTGATTTTTTTTCATTGGTTACAATGATTAACATGAAAATATGGGATTTTGGTGAGTCTTACTCTAATCATCCTTATCTGGGAGAAAACAGAGTGGGTAATTTCTTTGGAGCTGGATCCAGTTCAGAAAGTGTCATGATATTAGAGCCCACTTGATTTTAAGAACTGTGCAGGGATTTAAATGGCCCTTGTGTGTGTGTGTGTGTGTGTGTGTGTGTGTGTGTGTGTGTGTGTCTATATATATATATATAATTGTTATATATACAAATAAAAAATATAATTATGTTATATATATGTACACATTATATTGTATATAATGTAATATATATATACTGGAAAGGATCAAAGGGAGAAGTTGAAAAGGTAATGACATTGAAGATAATATGTAAGATATTAAAAATATTGGAATACTTGAAATCTGAGTATTTAAGAATGATTTTTCAAAGGAACATTAAAACATGTCAAGGGCAGGAGCTGATGGGGAAGCCAAAGTCCTGCAAAGCAAAGGAGAATTCACACACCTGAAAGGACTGGGAGAAGGGGCAGAAATGCGGGTAACAATTGTAAATCAGAACTCTTTCTCCAAGCAGAAATGACCATGTACCACTAATCTTTATGCATTCTCTTCAGCAAAAGTGAAAGACTTGACCACATCCAATCCAGTCATTATCAACCAATGTTTCATATTGAAAACAGCTGAGAAATGTCTAAAGCCATGTACAGCTCAAGACCTATTGTAGATTGATTGAATCAAAATCTCAGAAGGGGACACTGTAATTTTTAAAAGCTCCCCAGGTGATTGTCATATACACCAGGATTAAAAAACTACTGATTCAACTGATTAAAAACGTGAACCAAAGCCAACAATTCTCAACAGTGGTAACTAAGAAATCAGTCTGTATGAATGCATTTAATAAGATTTCCCTAATGATTCCTCTATGGTTAAGTGAAACTGGTAATTTCTTTTGCAGTATATAAAGAACTCTAACAAAGAAATATAAAAAGAAAAGTAAAATAATAGTACATTAGGTAACGAATATGACAGACAATTCAGAACTGAAGAAAACTGAATATTCAATAAAATTATCAAAAGATGTTCAACCTCACTGGTAATAAGGGTAATGACTTTTAACCTAAAATGTCCTATTTCATAAATGTGGCAATTTTTTAATGTTCATGTATTAGTAAGGATATGTGAAAATGAAATTTATCTGTATGATAGTTGGAATGTAAATAGTTAAAAATGGAAAAAATATTGGTGGCAAACTGTGATAATGAAATATATGAACACCATAAAAGAAAGCAAATCTACTAGCAAAATGCCCTGTGAAAATATTTAACATGTTCAGCAAAGGTGTTGCATTTAAGAATATGTATCTCAAGATTAGTGTAACTGAAAATGTGTAAATTATCTTAACTGTTATAAAATATTAGATATATATTGTGGTATATTCATGTAAATGATATAAATGAATGAACGAATGATAGTTATATGTGTCAGCATGAATACATTTTACATGTATGTGTACATGTAGGTCTGTGTTTTTGTATGTACACACATACAGAGTAGACAAATGACTTTGTTAAGGAGGTTTTATATATTAAGCTTATAAAATAATTCAGGAGAGAGATATTACCTAGTGACTGTACAGAGTGTTGAATCTGTCATGGAGCATATAGCAATGAGATTAAGAAAACCATGGGAGTTGAGGTTTATCTATAATATTTTATTTTTAAGTAAAGCAAATATTGAAAAACATTAATTTTGTTCAGGTGAAATGCCTGTTATTAGATTTTCTATGTGTTCCATATACATAATAAAATAGACTTGAAAACTGTGGGTAGATTTTAGAAAGTTCTGGAATAAATTAATGATCAGTATCATTCCTCTTACTTAGCAGAAGCCTGTGGATTGAGCACAACTATTCTCAGAGGGCCTAGTTCAGAAACATTGATGTTATGGATAAAAGGAGGTTAACTGGATATTGGGATTGCCTATTTACATTTCTCTGATCTATGCTACAGTGAAATTAAATGAAAGTTTTTACTAAAACTTAAACTCACAGGGTGAAGATTTTTGTCTGTTTGGTTTACTTCTATGTCACCAGTAAATATCTAAACATTTTCTGATTCATAGGTACCCCTCAAATATTTGTTGAATAAAATCGTATCTTACAGCAAGAGCAAACTATTTTAATCTTCAAGGTTAGAGATTATTAAATATTGCGCTACACATGTTATTTTTAATAGTATAAGAAAAAATTATCAATAAAATAAACTCCAAACATAAAACAATTGCTATAGCAAGTTTGTTAATGATCAAGTATTATTTGAGTTTACTTTTAGTCCCAATAGTAGTCTACACCATTATTCATAAAGACAATAAATGAATGGTATTAGAATGAGAAGGACATCCTTAGATAATCAGAGTTTATCAAGGGTACATAGCAATGAGCTGCTTGTTCTGATTTGCATCTCTGTGAGCAGAAGGTGGAGTTTTAAGGGGATAGTCTGGCTTCCACTACACCTCACCAAGGTAAATGAAGAGAATAAATGTTTGAAACAAATCCTGTAACAAATTCCTTGCCATGTTTGAAGTAATATAATTTTGGCCAGTAAATCTTTCAGTATTTTCTATTAGCAAGACATTCCAAACTGTAGAATCAACTTCATGAAGACATGTATAATCTTATCCCTGTGCAAAGACAGTATAAAACACCCAAATAAAGAATCCACCCTTAGGAATCCAGATCTATCCATGAGTTTCTCAGCAATAACAAGCTTTAAAAATACACTTAGCAGAAAATTTACAGGCTGGATAAATATGTAATCTACCATCCAAAAGGAGATAGTATAAGCAAATTAAAATTATGTAATTTTTGAAATATTTATTCATTGGCCAATAGGAACTGGCCCAATTTTTCATAGAAATTAGTGGGTTTTTGAATATGCACAGAAATTGACCCACCTGGTTTTAAAACTCAAAATTTACATGTGTTTAATCTGAGGTCCTCTTGTAGGAAACTGATCGTGATACAAGGGAATGAAACTCAACAAACCATTTTGTGCAGAAAATGAGACATCAGACCCTCTTATGTATCACGATTGCTTCCTTACTCCTCCTAATTCCTGTTTTACATTCCTCCCTTGCTATATAAACCTTCAATTTTAGTAGGTAGGGGAGATGGATTTGAGACTAATCTATTCTTATTGACTGCAACACCTGAATAAAGCCTTCTTTCCTGATAATACTCATAATCTCAGCGATTGACTTTCGGTGTGGCAAGCAAAAACACCAACACCAAACCTCTGGTGTTTTGGCAACAAAACTGGTTTTGTAGAAGTTGATATATATGTTTTCAAAAATCATGTTACAAAAATCAAATTCACTTTAAAAAAAGGAACATATTCCTTAAAATTAGGTATAATGTATTAATATCTAAACAGAAAGATAATATACACTAAAAATTATTCTTTATACATATTACCATATTTTAATCAGTTTCTTAACTGTAGTTGTCTTTAATACTATGTCACTGACACTTTCCTGAATAACGCCTTTTATTTTCTAACCATAGTCTTTATTTCTTTTCAGCAAATATTTGTGGGGTAATCATGAGTCAGAAAATGTCTGTAATCTGCTTCAATGTTGAATTCTAAGATTAATACATTTGAAAATATTAATACCTCTGAAAATTAACATACTTTTGACTGACTCCTGTATTTGGACCATAATTTTTAAATTCAGAAAGTGTTTGGAAGCTTGTCTATATTGTCATTGTAGGACAGCTTCTTTCTTTTTCTCTCTTCCTCCTCAGATATGGCAATATGGATTTACATTCTTTGTTGTGTTTTTTCTGGCAGTCTCAACACCATGTGAATAAAAGACAAGCATCCTCTTATAAACCCAACACTACAGATATATTAAGGAAAACCTCGTCGCATACTGGGAGTACGGACACCTGCTTCTCTCATGTTGGGTTTCATAAATAGTCAAGTCTTCAGCTTGAAAAACTGGGACAGAGGAGGAAGCCTTGGCTCTTCTTACTTATTCACACTAAGTTACTACTCTGGGATGAGTCTGTGCAACCACTGCGTTGGGTCTCATGAACCAGGTATGAATTGGGCAGTCTGGGTTTCGATACGAGAATTACATTACTTTTCTTTTATTACTCTCAGTGCAGTTATTCATTCTTCTTTAAAGGTTGTTTTTTTCCTATGGAATTTTATTTTTCCCCTGGATTTAAGCAGTTCTTAACCATACATCTGAACTGATTTATTTATTTTACCATTCTTTTTATCACATCCCTAAGACCTAAAATATCTTTTTAGGACTAAAAGCTTTATCTATCTGGGATCAAAAACTAGCACAACTCAAATAGTCTCTTGCAAATCTCAGCACACTCAAATCTCTAGGACCAGATCACTTGAATATCAAATGTTGCTGAGCCTGACGGATTTGAATTTACTTTAGCTCTCTAGATTTAGTGTCTTAGACTCCTAGTAACTCCAGGGAAGCCCTAGCCCATCTGCACTTGATATCCTATCCAGTCCTTCTTCTCCATCTAGGTTTATCCCCATATTCCAAGCAATTTTGTTTGGAATGATATCATTTTGACATATGAACTTTTCCCCTATTGATTAATGTTATATTATCTATCTGTATAACATATTCAATATCACACATTTGAATAGAAAACTTCACTAAGACAGTCATGCAAATAAGAAAAATGCTCTCCTTTAAAGTCACAGATCCTTGTTTTAATTCATAAAAACAGAATTCCCTGATCAGATCTATGATTATAACCACACGAAGTCAATAATCTCACACAGTCAGTAAGCATCTATTTATTTTGACTAACAATTTCTGATACATATATTTTTATGTTCTTGTATTTGTGGGCTTATTCAGAATTGTCTGTTATTAATGAAGCACCAGTGCAATTTGCTTTCAACATGGGAAACTATTTCCAAATATCCTTTTCTTATGTGACTCAGGGTTAAAATTTGCAAGGACAGACACTGTCATCAACTTGGAAGGTAGAAAGGAGGCAAACGGCATTATTCTTTAAAGTTGGTGATGTACGGAGACAATGGCATCAGGATCTTTCCACTAGTTTCAATTTTCCATATTGCAACCACTTTGCACTTTGGAGAGAATTTGCAGATTCCTCCTCATATTTACTTGGAAAAGTTTTGGCTCATTTTCTTCAAGATAAATTTCTCTCTGTTCTAGTTCTCCACTGTTCTAACCAGCCTGCTGCAATGTTTCAAACTTCATTCCACTAGACCCCCTGCAACCCTGGATGCCCTAATTCAAACCTATATCCACTTTCTTTTCATGCCTGCAATGACTCTGTCTTTCTGATTGAACTTATAAAGACCATATGTAGACTGTGTCACTGATTGCCAGTGAACTTGAATCCTTATGCTTTATACAAAAATATATTGCAGATGGATTAAAGATTTAAATGTAAGACCTAACACCATAAAACCCCTAGAAAAAAACCTAGGCAATACCATTCGGGACATAGGCATAGCAACAAAAGCCAAAATAGACAAATGGGATCTAATTAAACTTAAGAGCTTCTGCACAGCAAAAGAATCTATCATTAAAGTGCAATCAATAGAATGGGAAAAATTTTTGCAATCTACCAATCTGACAAAGGGCTAATATCCAGAATCTACAAACAAACTCATTTACAAGAAAAAAACAACCCCATGAAAAAGTGGATGAAGGATATGAACAGACTTTTGAAAAGAAGACATTTATGCAGACAACAAACATATAAAACAATTTCATCATCACTGGTCATTAGAGAAATGCAAATCAAAACAACATTGAGATACCATCTCACACCAGTTAGAATGGTGATCATTTAAAAAATCAGGAGACAACAGATGCTGGAGAGGATGTGGAGAAACAGGAACACTTTTACACTGTTGGTGGGAGTGTAAATTAGTTCAACTGTTGTGGAAGACAGTGTGGTGTTTCCTCAAGGATCTAGAACTAAAAATACCATTTGACCCAGCAATCCCATTACTGGGTATATACCCAAAGGTTTATAAAACATTCAATTATAAAGAAACATGCACACATCTGTTTATTGTGGCACTGTTCACAATAGCAAAGACTTGCAACCAACCCAAATGCCCGTCAATGATATACTGGATAAAGAAAACGGGGCACATATACACCATGGAATACTATTCAGCCATACAAAAAAGATGAGTTAATGTTCTTTGCAGGGACATGGATGAAGCTGGAAATCATCATTCTCAGCAAAGTGACACAAGAACAGAAAACCAAACACTGCATGTTCTCACTCATACGTGAGTGTTTAACGATGAGAACATGGGGACACAGGGATGGGAACGTCACACTCCAGGGCTTGTCTGGGGGTGCAGGGCTAGGGAAGCGATAGCAGGGGGTGGGGGGCTTGGGGAGGGCTAATATTAGTAGAAATACCTAATGTAGATGACGGGAGGAATGGATGCAGCCAACCACCATGGCACCTGTATACGTATGTAACAAACCTGCATGTTCCACCCATGTACCCCAGAACTTAAATAATTCTCTTTATTCTAAGAATTCTGAGTGTTGAGCAAAGTCTGAATTTCTGTTGGTAACCTAATCAATAGAGGTTTCTGTGCTTATCCTTCCCAAAGCCCTAGATAACTAATTAATAACTCCAATTGAAGTAGTTTCAATGCATCTGTAATATAAAGATCAATTTTAAATATGTTCCTTGTTACATATAATCAACTCCTGGATATGAAAATTTGTAAATAAGTATTTACCAAAATTATTAGTCCATTTCAAATTTACTAACTGCAAATAACTTTTAAATCAAAACTTTATGAGAGTCTAGTTGGAACAAAATTTTTGATTTCTTCTAAACGGTAACCAAATACTCAAAAAATATTTATTGGGATTCTTCTAAGAGCAAAGCATTACAGAAAAATATTGTAAATATGAAACATGTTGGGTCTACCCTTTAGAACCATCTGTTTATTGGGTGAGAAAATTTCTGAACAAATAATTATAAAGCCAAACAATGTTATGAACATATGACATTGTGAAACATATGAAAACATACAACACTATGAAAGAGAATTTATTTTTAATTATTATTTATATGTGTGTATAAGTCATCACCAGCAATAATATATATATGTGCCTGTGTGTCAAGCCATTTATGCTAATCCCAGTTCACCCAACTAGGATATATTACACTGATCGTCAACAGATCCTAATAATGGGGAGTTGATGAAGTATATATTTTTTAGACTTTTAAAATAGCAACATTAAAATAATTATATATATAGGAAAACACTCTAATCACTTGAAATAGAAAGAGTTGTCAAAACTGCCAGAAATTGACCAATATAAAAATCGTTTTCTGTAAGATATTATAATTGAATTATTCAGAATAGATGTTCTAGTTTGTACTTGGAATATTTAACAGAATACAGTATAATCTTCCAGAATTTATTCAATTGGAGGCAACCAAGCAAAAAACTCATCTAAACTTTGTTTGTATTTTTGGTTGAAATTTGCTGCAATTTTGATGAAATTTTGCTTAGAATAGAAATTAGTAATAGTAGCATTAATTAGTTATCTACCAATTATTTTGAATAATGAAAAGTATTAAGTTGCCTCTTTGGAAGATTGGTGACATCAAATCATTTTAAAGAGCACATGTAAATGTGAGATTTCTAAAGAATGCACTTTCCCAACTACTCAAAGTTTTTCAACAATCTCAGTGTGCTAATTATCTAATTAACTGGGATAGACAGTCCAATTATAATTCTGAAGTTCACTGTGTATGTATAATTATTTTTGTAATCATTAACTTGGCTTAATCACCTTTAACACTAGTTTTGTAGGTCCTCAAATAATGAGTTTTACTAGCTAATTACTGAATATAGGGAAATTTGATTTTCATTAAGATCTAATAGCATTTATTGTCATCTGGGTAGGAATGTGAGAACATTGTGTACATGACACTAGATAAAGTTCACTAAAGGACAACTTTTATTGAACTCAAATTCTATAATATAATTGATCTATAGGGACACATAGACACAGAGAATGTAAGCTGTGCTTAGCCATTAATAGAATCTTTGATTTTATCTATACATGAACTCTCCTTCTATGTAAATTAGGTAGTGTCCACAGTGTCAATTTTGTAGCTGTAACTAAAATGCTTTTAAAAAAATAATTAAACTATTAAAGAAAAAAACTAATGAGATTTGTTTTTATTAGTTTTCTTTTCCATTTTGTCTCTTATTCGTTATCTTCAAAATTGTTATTATCCATTTTCTCATTGTAAAGCCAATACAGGATATTGATAGTTTCTAATATCAGTTAGAATAGTTTCTCTTTGCAATATGCTATTCACTTTGCAGAGTCAGATACTGAAAGTCATTTACTTTGCCAAAGATATTCATTATAATTTCTGGAACCAAGTTCAAGAGATATTTGTTCCCTTTGGATTATTCTTTGGATGTAATACATTGATTTGGTCCCAAAAGATAAAACAAAATATTTACATATTTATGAAGAATAAGTAGTCAAATATATTTGAAATTATGCATTGAATACCCAATGGAATATACACTATAATTTATATTTATAACTTCAGAAATGTTGCCATCTGTCTTAAAAACAGCAAGAGACCAGCCTAAAATATTACCAGTGTAATATGTATGTGTTAAATTTTATTGTTTGTACATTAAAATAGAAAATATTTCATATAAATTGTCAAACCATTAGAGGATTTAAAGTGTATTACCTTTCCTGTGATCATTTTTGTTTTAACCAGAAAAAAATTATCTTTATGGAGAAGAATCTAATAAATACTGAATATATTTACTAATGTCAAACAATAGAATATCAGAACGATTAACAACCAACAACTTACAGGGTAGAATACAAATAAGGAAGAGAAATATTCAAATTATCACTGGTTGCTAGATAATCCTTCTCCCATTTTTCTCCCTTAAAATGGGACTGATGCCAGAAAAAATTTAAACAATTTGCTCAAGATCAAATGACTCTACCTTTCGACAATTTGTGGCAGTTGTCTTTAATTCTAAATCTTGTTGCACTTCCACTGTGATGTATTGCTTCCCACTCTAAATAACTATCCAGAGAACAAAATACAAACATTGTCTCTTCCTTAAAAAGAAGAGTTATCATCTTATTAGCAAAACTAAATGAAGAACACAATGACCAAACTAAGAAATTGAAAAGATGAACAAAGCATATTCATTAATTCAAGTATAGACACACAAAACTTTCAGCAATTAGTATAAATTTTGTAAAATGTACATATTTCAAGCCATCTTTCTATTCCACATGGTATAGATTAATCTTAATTCAGACCAAAATAAAGAGTGGAAAATTATTATGTTAATTTAGTTCCTGCTCGGCAGATGTGCTAACTCCTAGTAACTCCTAGTTTTCACAAAGACTCAATATCCATTAATATTTGCTCAAATTCATCTTTTGCTTGTGAGGCAGTCACACATCATAAAACGTGTAATTCATGTGGTAATGCACAGCCACTAATTAACAGAGGGTAATGAACCAAAGAGACGGCTTCAGAGACCAATGCACCCACAGACAAGTCAACTGAGTCCAAAAGTCCTTTGAATCCTAAGGTAAGGCCACTGCTTTTCTTGAGCTGGGAAAAGCAGTACCCACCAAAGTCAGAAAAAGACCTCAGGATTCTCACAGGCAGAGCCTCCAAAAGTGCCTTCACAAGGCAGGGTCTTGGCTGTTTTATAATTCTCTGTAGACGTGTCTATTCTCCTTATCTCACCCTTCCATACACCATTCACTTTCTATTCCTTAGTTTTGGGTGTCTTACTAAATACAATGTACCTTTCAATCTGTTTAAAATTCTGTACCATATATGCTTAACACTTTGAGTGGGGAGTAACTTCACTGTAGGCTCAGCACCACTTGATGTGAGTGACTCCATTTTAAGACATTAAGATCACAGATTATGATGATATATCAGAAACATATTAGAAATATCTACCTACTTGGAATGAATTATTATAGAGTTGTTCTCTATTAATCAAAGTATAATACTCAGATGGTTTGGCACTGTGTTCCCACTCAAATTTCATCTTGAACTGTAATCCCCGCATACTGAAGGAAGGTCCTGGTGGGAGGTGATTAGATAATGGAGGCAGTTTCCCTCATACTGCTTTCAAAATTGTGAGTGAGTTCTCACAAGAGCTGATGATTTTTAAAGTGTGGCACTTCCTAGCACATTCTCTCTCTCTCTTTCCTGCTGCCTTGCGAAGAAGGTGCTTGTTTCTCATTCACATCCTTCCATAACTGTAAGTTTCCTGAGGGCTCCCCAGCCATGAGGAACTGTGATTCAATTAAATCTCTTATAAATTACCCACAGGTGGTATCTTTATAGCAGTGTGTGAAAACTGACTTATACAGATACACACACACAAAATTTACAAGGTGTTGTGTGAAAAAATAAAAAATAAGTAAAATAGGTAATGTATGCCTACAGTTCAGAATTTTAAATAGATTGAAAATACATTGTATTCAGTAAGATTATGAACATTTCAGTTCCTCAGTCATCCTGTTCTCTTCTCTAATGGCAAACACTCATCTTCGGTACTTATTTAACTTTTCTGCAAGAAATACATAAGCATATGTTATTTATTTTAAAATCTGATAGCATATAAATCCCATTTTTCATGTAGCTTTTTTACTTAAAAATATTTTTATGTAAATTATTTTCAATTGATACAGAACATTTCTTTGCATGGAATTTTAGTATCTTTTTAATTTATCCCTTACAGATATATGAATGATATTGTTCACACTAGATATTTTTTATTAATTGATATAAGTAATGCTTTACAAAATATTACTATACCTAGATCATATCACATTTGTCTAAGTATATCTGTAGGGAAAAACATCTGTTGCATCAAAGAACAGATTACCTTGATTACTTTGATGTATCTAATACTTTACCATCTCTTGTAGCCATGTCCTTTGATGCGTGATTTTTTAATTAATCTCAGTGAGGGGCAGGGCTTGTTTCCCCATCCTTGATTCTGAGTTCAGCCATGTAATTGTGGGTCAGCGCAGTGTTGTAGGGCAGGATGCAAACAGGCTTGAAAGTTGCTTTCAAGATTGAGTTTGCATGCTTTTGTAAGGAACCACCCTAAATCACTGAACTATAGTCTTGTGAGAGTTCAAAGCTAATTCTATTTAATTCCTTGAGTTCTGGAGTAGTTTGTTATACAGCTTTATCATGGCAATAGATAATCAATATAAATGTATGTGTTTAAAATTTCAATAGATACTGTGTTACTGATAAGAGCAATGCCAGATTTTATTCAATCCAGTAATATAAATCAATGTAGTATATCATATAATTTATTGTTTTCTGCCAATCTAATGGATGAAAAATAGTGTTCCTTTATAGTTTATATCTCTCATATTATAAGTGAGGTTGGTCACTTTTTTGCAAAATTAGAAAATAAAATATTGGCAATTAAAATGAAGGTCCATAAATACCTCTTGACTATGTTGCCATTTTTCACCACTGGACCTGATCACCATTCTAAATTTGGTGTTCATCACCACACATAAACATAAAATATTCAGATAAAGACAGTAAATGTAGGTGATATTTTCTGTACATATCCTTTTTTTTTTTTTTATTTAGAATCTGGCACTCTTCTGTATTTGAAAATGCCTTTTCTATATCTAAAGATTCATTCTTCCAACAACTTTAGAAAATTCTCAATGCCTAGTCAGGCATTATCTGTTCAAATATATTTGTTCTTGTATTTTCACTTATCTTCTAGAACTGCAATTTTACTGGTATTAGACTCTCTTCTTGCTAATGGACTATCAAAGATTTTAATAATATTTTCTATCTTTTTGTAACTTTATTCTGTCTTTTGTGCACTCTCGTTATGAATTTAATCTTCTGTTCCATCCTGTGTACAAATTCACTCACCTAACAAATTTTAAAATTGAGTCCTATGTCTAGAATTATTCTAGGATTGTTTATTTCTTTATATCCTAGAGAAGGGGGATGAAAGTATACCTAAAGTTATTAAATATCTTACATTCTTGGGACTACATCATAGATTAAACACACACACACACATACACACATAGATATATGAATATGTGTAATGCATATATTAAATTCACATGTCTAGTTATAGTCACATATAGTTTATAGATATATAGTTTATACATATGTGAATCATTTATGTGTTTTGTTTATATTTGTGTGTGTGTGTGTGTGTGTGTGTGCAAGTGTGTATGTGTGTGTGCAGGTGTGAATTTAGTCTATGTTTTAGTCCCAAGGTAAAATTTTCAAGCATTCTTGCCTCTGGACTAGGTAGAAAAATGACTAGCTCCTCTTTTACAAGGTCAATGGCAGTTTTCATTCTGCAAGATGTTTCCTGAAAAAAAGTATTGAATAAAGCACCTGATACTGATTGGCAGGAGATTAAGAGTTGATACCAGTGTAGTGAGGCACTGTAGTGGAGCTGTACTCTGCCTCAGAAAGCTTATCTTGGACAATGTATTGAAATTGTCTAAGTTTTAATGTCTGCCTCTTTAATCCTCCTTCATGATTGTTTTGGATAGCCAAATCAAACAATTCACTTAAGTTCTTAATAAACGACAGCTATCATTTTATATTTAAATTATAGATTCAATTCAGTGATAGACTTTAGAGCAAAACATACCTATGTTGATACTTTGTGCTAAAACTTATTCTTTTTGTGAATTTTTCAGTTGTTACTTGGTTTCTCCTTTGAATATCTGAACTGAATTTTTCATATTAACAGCAATAGATGTTTAAAGATGAGGAGTGTCAAGGGTAAGCATGTAGAATAGTAATTGACTAAGATTACTTTTGGTGAGCAGTGGTTTTATCAACTAAAATAGGTTTCCTAAAAGGCAAGAGGAATGGACTTTCTTTAGAGAAAGTGACATTTCACTAAAAGGACCAGAAAGATTTTTACATATCCTTTGTAGGAGATAAAATTTCTTGTATATGGGAAATTGTATTGTAACTCATGATTAATAAAAAATTAAGTAATTTGAAGCATTTTTAATAAAAGTAAACGAAGCATTCAATTCAGGTCTTCTAATGTAATAAACCCAATTCAAATTATATAGTTCCTACTAGTTTCAGTTATATTATAGCTTTTCACCTCATCTTTTCTCTACATTTGCAACTTTTTACATTTAGATTAAATTAAAACATCCATCTAAACTTTTATTTCCTGTTATTGTTAATTAATATTGCTCTGTGCTCTCTAGACTATTTCCTGGCTCAAAAGATTCTCATAATCTTTTATTGATTCTGTGTATTTTGTAGTCTTTCCTAGTAAGTTTCTACTTCATATACAGCAAAAAGAATGTTGATATGTATATATAAGTCATATACATTTTTAGTGTAAGGAAATACAAACAAAATAAGTTAGACAAATGTTAAGAAGTAGAAACAGTCTACTCAAATAAAAGGAGCTTACACTTTTTTTTAAGTTCCCAGAGAAGTTACTAAATCCCTAAATATTGGAATCTACTCACTGTATTACATCAGAACTGGTGAAGATAGAAGCTAGAGAATATTCAAAAATCTTACTGAAAAATCCTCTCATTTGGTTATTCAACATATCACCACATAAACAATATAAGAATAATTAATTAAAATATGAACGATGTGGATTATTAGAAATTTATTTACATATTTTTAACTTCAATTTGAAGTTTGGAGGTATATGTGAAGTTTTATTACATAGGAAAACACACATTATGGGTTTTTGTGGTACGTATAATGTCATCACCCAGGTATTAAGCACAGTACCAAAAAGTTATCTTTTCTGCTCCTCTCCTTCCTCCCACCCTCCATCCTCAAGTAGACCCTAGTGTCTGTTGTTTTCTTTTTCTTCATAAGTTCTTATTATGTAACTCTCACTTGAGAGTGAGAACATGTGGCATTTGGTTTTCTGTTACTGCATTAGTTGATTATGGATAATAGCCTCCAACTCCATCTATGTTCTTGCAAAAGACATTATCTCATTCTTTTTACAGCTGCATAGTATTCTATGGTGTGTATGTACTACATTTTCTTTAATCTGTCATTGATGGGAGTTTAGGCTGATTCCCTGTTTTTGTATTGTGAATAGTGCTGCAATAAATATTTGTGTGCATGTGTCTTTATCATAGAATGTTTTACATTCCTCTGGGTATATGCCCAGTAATGGGATTGCTGGGTCTCACGGTATTTCTTCTTGTAGCTCTTTGAGGAATTGCCATACAGCTTTCAACAATGGTTAAACTAATTTACACTCCCACCAACATTGTATACATCCCTGGTGTTTAATTAAATCTGGAATCATAGGAACATTTGTCTTACTTCAATCCCACTTTTTTCCATTTTTTTTTTTGTCTATTCATAATACAATATTGATCACCAAATCTTGGACAAAATCGCTTAGAGAATTCTTGGAAGATAGTGAATCTCAATCCTGCCTACAAAAGTGAACTTCTTTAAAAATTTCCATCCTGGCCGGACACAGTGGCTGACGTCTATAATCCCAGCACTTTGGAAAGCCGAGGTGGTCAGATCATGAGGTCAGGAGTTCAAGACCAGCCTGGCCAATATGGTGACACCCCATCTCTACTAAAACTACAAAAACTAGCGGAGCATGGTGGCGTGTGCCTGTAGTTAGTCTCAGCTACACAGGAGGCTGAGACAGAAGAATTGCTTGAACTCAGGAGGGGGAGGTTGCAGTGAGTTGAGATCACGCCACTGCACTCCAGCCTGGGTGACAGAAGGAGACTATGTCTCAAAAAAGGAAAACTTTCTGGGTCCTATTCAGGTTATTCTAACGTATAGTGAAGAATAGGAATTATTAGTAAAGTCAGATAGAAAAATAAAGAGCCAAGGTTGAACCATAGAATATTTTAGAAACAGGAACCAAGAAGAAGGGAAGCAACACAAATTAAGACAAGAGAAAAGAGGAGACTGGACTGAAAATTAAAATTAAGAGGAAGTTTGGGAATTGAGGATTATATTTGACAAAATAAAAGTTGTAATTTTAACAAGGGTGGATTAATAATGTGCTGGGATAAAATCCCAATTAGAGTACTTTAATTAGAGAGTTGAATGTGAGAAAGTAGAAACAGCCAGTATAGAGGGCTACTTAGGGGTTTTGCAATAAAGAATACTAAAGGACAGTGTGAAGGAATTGTGGGGTTAAGGGCAAGCATTCTAATTGCAGTCAGTTCACCATGATTGCAGGATGATGTGAATGATCTCTCAGGGAGTGGAAAAATTATTGTGCATGAATGATGGTGAAGGAACAGGATGAAGACATGAAGTCTAGTAAAGTAAGGAGCACACACTATTCACACATTTTTTTACCAGATTTAAACAGGTTTTATGTCATTGCAGCTGTGGTAGTTGTTTTGTTATAATAGAATATCCTTTATACACCTTAAGTTCTTCAATAGCTAACTTTGATTGCATGGTATATTAGACATTTCAGAATTTAGTATTAGCAATAATCACAAAAACTAAACATTTTTATGTTATAGAACAGAAAATAAAGGGACACAAATTTTAACAGTAGCTCCAAAATTTGCAGAGTTATTCAATAGTAGACATGGAAAATAAAATCATGCAATTGAACTCTGGGGTCAATTCTCTAACCTACTGCTTTTCTTCATTGCCAAGCCCATGATAACTAAAAGTCCTTGGATGAATCCAAGTTTATGCAAGATGATAAAAAGTTTTGACATTCATCCATGCATTTAATAACTACCCTATAGGTAAAATATGGCATGCACTGTTCTGGACACTGAACATTAACTATCAATAAAACAGCGATACAAGAAATTACATGCATTATATTTTAGCCACTGGACAGGCTTGAGCCTAGGGATGTAAAGCAGCTAACAGTCAGGACCACTGATGACAGAATCAAAACAATTGTTTCTAGGGAAACTGGTCAGACAGCAGAAAACTAAATGATAATACATTTTGAATTGTGTTTGCCGGATTCAACAAACGGGATTTTAGGAATCCACCAGGCTATATCCCACTGTAACCACTCAGTTCTCAAGTGATAAACCAAGGGTTTGATTGAAAGGTATTATCTTTCCTGGTGAAAATGTGTGGTATTGCCTCTATAAGTCACAGGGAATCTTCTCCTTCATATAAACCTGTATACCAACAAATCCCCAAATACCGTAGACTGACTGCCTTTCACTTACATTTTGCAGCTGAGAATCCACTAAGTTTCAACATTTTATTTATTTATTTACTTGTTAGTGTATCAAAAACATAAGAAACCTACTTCCAGTTTAAGAGACAGAGCTTACCAAACATATTCCTTCCCCAGCTTCCACTAATCCCCATGACAGAACAGAAAGGCAAAGTCAAAAGGATGATATAAATTTTAAAACATAATCAAAGCCGTGTAAAGAATTCTGACACACAGACTTCTTATTTTGTGAAGTAACACTTCCTATATTTTCTGTAAGCTGTGTTTCAGTAAAATAAACTTTCAGAAAGAAAGCAAAATGTAATGTAACTAAAAGTCAAAACTATCCTCTACATTTGAACTAAATTCCCTTGCTTTTCTATTCAACTTGCTTTTTTAAACCATACCTATCGGGCAGCTGGTCACAAGCCTTTTTCTTTATCTTCATACCTTTCATTTTGGGTGTTTTATAAAAAATAATACTTTTATAGGTAGTCTGTGCTCACTCTTCTTTAGCTTTTTTATGCTGGATTTTAGAGTTTCATTTGTCCTCTCTCCCAATCACACTGAACCACAAAAAAACTTTTTCTTACTTTCTGTAGGATATATTAAATGTACCAATATTTTTTTCCATTTAACTCAGCTTCAGGTTTCCCATTTTATCTTATTTTAAAATTTTATTCTCTTTTCTTCAGATTTAAAAATACAAAGAAAAAATAAAAACAAAAATTTTAACAGAATGTTAGAAACAAAATATTTTTGTGTTCCAGAATTTTAGGTTTTAGCTTTTCTTTCATCACATAACAAAACAGTCACCTGGTAACTACACACAGAATGAAGTTTTGAGTAAGAGTTGGGTTTATGAGTGGCAGCTTCATGTACCTTCCACATTTCTCATATATAATCAGTCACCATAGCTTGTGAATATCAACTCCACTGTCACTATTTATTTGCTAGGGAAAGGTCATCTAAAA
This sequence comes from Alouatta palliata, assembly GCA_004027835.1. Classification (NCBI taxonomy): domain Eukaryota; kingdom Metazoa; phylum Chordata; class Mammalia; order Primates; family Atelidae; genus Alouatta; species Alouatta palliata. Next base: position 130,707 of record PVKV010001773.1, read on the forward strand.
ACACATTTAGATTTTTCTGCTCTCTAGGTTATTCACAAAAACAAAAATACAAAAAAGAAACTCTATATTCTACCAGTGTTCACCTATCTTACATAGATATTTGCCTTATTAGAATTCTGTTTCCCATTTAAAATCTCCTATAACTTTTGATAGTTTATTCAATAAAGTGCAAACTTTTTAGCACTTCATCCTAAGATTTTTATTGACTGTCTTTTTTTCTTGAGGATAGTGACTATATTTTATCTTCATATTTATAGAACTTCTATACATGACTAGAATGTGACATATTCCCACAAGTTTTTGAATCTCATATAAACATCAATTACTATTAAGTTTTATCATGAGGTTTCACATGTTAAAACAATTGCAGAAATTTTGTTCTATAAATTCTTCCTCTACATTTCAAATGAGGAACACAATACTTTTATGTTAATTCATTAACTGTCAAAAACAATACAGCCTACATTAAAGAGCAATTTTAAAGTTTCATCTTTTATTCTGAGACCTAATATGCTGATTAAATACATAATTGATAACTCTGACACCACCTCTATGTGTAAAGAAAACAAAAATAATCTGTGTTTACATGTCCCTTTTAATATAATCTAGCAATCTATCTGTATATCTACTTATCTGTACATCTACTTATGATGTACAGATAGTTATGAGTTCAGTTTTGTCTCCTAATAAATATATGTTGAAGTACTAACCACAAGTAGCTCAGAATGTGATCTCATTTGGAATGAAAATCTTTATGATGGTAATCAAATTAAAATGAGATCATTAGAGTACACCTTAATCCGACTGACTGGTATCATTATAAATAAGGATAAATATGAAGACAGAGTCAGATTCACAGAGTAAGTGTGTATGCAGACACTTACACAGGAGAGACACAGAGAGAATATCAGGCAAAGGCAAAGGATTTGAGCAATGCAACTGCCAGCTAAGAAATGTCAGAGATTGCTGGCAAGCCACGCGAAGCTAGAAGAGCAAGAAGAGCAACATGGTACAGACTCTCCCTCACAGCCCGCAGGAACTGACCATGCCAATCTTCTGATTTCAGACTTCCAGCCTCTAGAACTGTGAGAAAATTACTTTCTGTTATTTTTAGCAATCCAGTTTGTGCTTCTTTCTTATGTCAGCCTTAGGAAGTTAATACTTTCTATTTATCTACCTATCTATCAACTGTCATTTATCTATCTGAGTTGTATTCCTGAACTACAAATACATCAGGCCTGTTTTGGTGAACAGGTAGAGAGACCACAAACGTTACTTGTTGCTTGATATGGTTTGATTGTGTCCCCACCCAAATCTCATCTTGAAATGTAGTTCCCGTTATCCCCAGGTGTCCTGGGAGGGACCTTGTGAGAGCTAACTGAATCATGGCGACATTACCCCCCATGCTCTTCTCATGATAGTGAGTTCTCAAGAGATCTGATGATTTTACAAAGGGCTTTCCCAACTTTTGTTCAACATTTCTTGCTGCTACTGTGTGTAGAAACACATGTTTGCTTCCCCTTCTGCCATGATGGTAAGTGCCCTGAGGCCCCCCCACCACCCAGCCATTCTGAACTGTAAATCAGTTAAACCTCTTTCCTTTATACATTACCCAGTCTCAGGTATGTCTTTATTAGCAACATGCGAATGGACTAAAACATTGCTACATCTATTGTTATACTTACCACATGTTATTTGTCTCATGGACACTTACAATTTTAAACCAAATTTCCCATGTCCAGATTGTGAAACAGCCCACAAAATTGGGTACATATTTGGGTTTCAGGTTGTATAGCTTTTGTTTGATCTATTGTTATCCAAAAGAGTGTAATCTCAGATTATAGGGGTGTTGTGGGTTTTCAACCTTAGTCCCAAGCTGTTTCAGGACCAGACTTCTGACTTTTGTGGGAGCCCTGAGATATCGAATGATACTCTTCCTTACCTCAAGATAATTCTATTTTAGGGACTCAGAAATTCTTTTTTTTTTTTTTTTTTTGATCCTGAGTTTTGATCATAGACACGTGGTTCATAGTAACATTTCCTAATCAAGATCTGATGAGGCTCACAGATTGGAGATCTCAATCCTTATTTTCACACAAATCTAACATATAAATTATTCCACCACTGTGCACTGATGATTTGCTTTGGACAATAAAGTACTTAGTAACATGATATGGATCACACACACACAAAATCTCATTACCTTTATATTGCAGGATAATAAGTGCCTACTCAGATGGTATTTACTGAAATATCTATGTAGTAACTACAGTGTCTATTTAAGTGTCTGCATACACACTTACATACATGCACACTTATACGGGTCCAAACATTTCATTTTGAAAAGTTGATATAGCATGTATAAAAAAATATTATCTAACTGGATGATATCTGTAGATGTAGACCATTAAATCAAATATTTTTAAAAAACATCAGTCAGCACAGATGACATCTTCTCAAATCAAATCATTCATTCCCCAATAAACTCCTAGGCAGCATTCATTTTGCTTACTGTGGCAACTCAGAAAAAAATATAAATCTATGCTGAAAGTATCAACTGAATGGAGAGAGGAATGTTGCTCTTGGAATATAAAAATAGGTGGCATAAATCAACCTTACTGAATACATTCATCATTGCTTGTTAAGATTGTTTTCATCTCTCTCATTTGTAGTGTAGACACTTGGCAATAGTGTAAAATATTCACAAATCTTCCAAGTTGGAGAACAGAAAAACCACACCTAGGTTAAGAATGTCAACATTGTTAAAATGATTAATGTAACCTAACAAATAATTGAAAGGATATACTTTTAAAGTAGAGGTGTTGCTGATTCAAGTATTATCTGAACCACGTCCATGTAGTAAATAAGAAAATAAAAATGTTTAGTTTGATAAAACAAAATGCAGATTTCCCTCACTCATGATATCGAACATGTCTTATTACAAAACAATTGCATTAGAATATCAAATAAAAACATAAAATGCAAAATTGTAGTGTTCTTAATTTAAATAATCATAATTCAAATTTTTTCTAAAACTTATAGTTTTATGTCCACCTATTTCCTATTTCTGGCCTGCAGTTTGTGTAATTTTCCATAATATAGAAAATTTACAAATACATTGGTCAACTGTAAAGACTGTCAAAGGAATTTGATGTCTTTTGGGTGAACTTCCGTAATTTTTTAATATTGCCATTATTTAAATAAAAACCTTTCTTAGTGATATATTGTATTCCTAACATTATTTCATGTAAAATAATATAAAACAAAATGTAATTAAATATATCAAAGATGATTCCATAATGACTTTTATATTCTTAATACTTAAATCATGTCCAAATAGACATCGTACACAACTTTTATGTTTTTTTCTTTTAAAATCTGGATTATTATCATATACAAGCTTTTTGTTTACTTGCTTTGACACATATATGCTACTAAGATCTATTTTACAGTTTTTATAACCATATGGTAAATTCAGCAGTGAATAAAACAATAAGGAAGACAGATTTTCTGGAAAATACAAAGCTTCAATTTAATAATAGAAACCTGTCTTTTCCTGTTTTTAATTCTGGCAGTTGGACAGATGATCAAAGAGTAAGCAGCTGAAAATTTAGAAAAAAAATTAAAGGATTATAGAGATGTCTAGGGATTTAAAGAATTATTTTAGAATCTGTTATTTCTCTGCCTTTTTTGTTTGTGGCATTTGTCAACTTTCAACTACATCTTTTAATTAGAATTCTCACTGTAAAAAAAAGTGTAAAAATTGAATTAGTTAATTTATTTTTTGTTATTTATATTGATTTTCTTCAAGTAGCCCCCACAAGTCACATAACTCAAGGTCTGTAAATGACATCTCTTTGTTTTGGACACTGTCAAAAAACTGCTTTCATAGAGACCTGTGTACGTTCCACATTTGATGCCTCATGACCTCGTCTTCCACTACATGGCCAAACTTAGATTGCTGCCTTTCCTTCAATATCTGCCTCTAATTTTGCCTCCATTGCTTCTACTTACTACCCTTGGTTGCAATTTCCTTACAGTTACGTCATCCATAGGGAAGTTTTCTCAAATAAGAATGCTAAGGAGCTTCTTTATATACAACAGAGTCCACAGTCTTTGTCAAAAGCCTTGCTGTGGCAAGTAGTATGTTTTTTATTAACCAGTTTCTAGATATATCAAGAATCATTACTGTAGGGCATATAAATTCTTCCATCACCAGTCAAGATAGTCAACGTATCATTTTAAAATGTGCAACATCTTAAGTTTAATTAGATTCCATTTGTTGATTTTTGCTTTTGTTGCCAGTGCTTTTGGTGTTTTAGTTATAAAGTCCTTGCATATACCTCTGTCACGAATGGTATTGCCTGGGTTTTCTTCTATGGTTTTTATGATGCTAGGTCTTACATTTAAATCTTTAATCCACCTGGAGTTAATTTTTGTATAGGGTGTAAGGAAGGGATCCAGTTTCAGCTTTCTGCACATGGCTAGCCAGTTTTCCCAACACCATTTATTAAATAGGGAATCTTTCCCCATTGCCTGTTTTTGTTAGGTTTGTCAAAGATCAGATTGTTGTAGATGTCCAGCATTATTTCTGACCTCTGTTCATTTTCATTGGTCTGTACCTCTCTTTTGGTACCACTAACATGCTGTTTTGATTAGTGTAGCATTGCAGTATAGTTTGAAGTCAGGTAGCATAATGCCTCCAGCTTAGTTTTATTTTTTGCTTAGGACTGTCTTGGCTATGCAGGATCATTTTTGGTTCCATATGAAGTTTAACGTGGTTTTTCCTATTCTGCGAAGAAAGTCAATAGTAGCTTGATGGGGATAGCATTGAATCCATAAATTACTTTTGGCAGTATGGTCATTTTCACGGTATTGATTCTTCCTAACCATGAACATGGAATGTTTTCCCATCTGTTTGTGTCTTATTTCCTTCAGCAGTAGTTTGTAGTTTTCCTTGAAGAGGTCCTTCAAATCCCTTGTTAGTTGCATTCCTAGTATTTTATTCTCTTTGCAGCAATTGTAAATGAGAGTTCACTCATGATTTGGCTCTCTGTTTATTATTGGTGTACAGGAATGTTTGTGATTTTTGCCCATTGATTTTGTATCCTGAGTCGTTGATGAAGCTGCCAAACTTAAGAGATTCTGCACAGAAAAAGAAACTATCATTAGAGTGAACCAACAACCAATAGAATGGGAAAAAATTTTTATCAATCTACCCATCTGACAAAGGGGTAATATGGAGAAACTACAAAAAACTTAAACAAAATTACAAGAAAAAAACAACCCCATCAAAAAGTGGGCAACGGATATGAACAGACACTTCTCAAAAGAAGACATTTATGTGGCCAACAGACATATGAATAAAAGCTCATCATCACTGGTCATTATAGAAATGCAAATCAAACCCGCATTAAGATACCATCTCACACCAGTTAGAATGACAGTCATTAAAAACATCAGTAGACAATAGATGTTGGAGAGGATATGGAGAAATAGGAACATTTTTACACTGTTGGTGGGAATGTAAATTAGTTCAACCATTGTGGAAGACAGTGTGGTGATTTCTCAAGGATCTAGAAATAGAAATGTCATTTGACCCAGCAATCCCTTTACTGGGTATATACCCAAAGGTTTGTAAGTCATTCTATTTTAAAGACACATGCACATGTATGTTTATTGTGACACTGTTCACAATAACAAAGACTCAGAACCAACCCACATGCACATCAATGATAGACTGGATAAAGAAAATGTGGCACGTATATGCCATGGAATACCATTCAGTCATAAAAACAGATGACTTTATGTCCTTTGCAAGGATATGAATTAAGCTGGAAATCATTATTCTTAGCAAAGTGACACAAGAACAGAAAACCAAACACCGCATGTTCTCACTCATAACTGGGTGTTGGACAATGAGAACACATGGACACAGGGAGGGAAACATCACACACCGGGACCTGTCTGGGGGTGGGGAGATAGGGGAGGGATAGCAGGGGGCAGATGTTAGGGGAGGAATAACATTAGGAGAAATACCTAATGTAGATGACAGGTTGATGGGTACAGCAAACCACCATGGCATGTATGTACCTATGTAACAAACCTGCATGTCTGCACATGTATCTCAGAAATTAAAGTATATTAAAAAATAACAATAACATATGCAACATCATAGGATATCTTTTTATATTGATCTATTTCATTTTCTTTGTATTCCCTCATTTCAAACTTCCGCAATAATGATATGCTTAAGGAGCTTTGAAGAATGACATTAAATTTTGCATGATTTTGTATTTCTCTGAGAAATATTAAATAAAGTCAATATTCTAATGGGATTATATTTTGATGCTATTTTGTGTGTAGAAAAATTTGCAGCACTTTTTGACTAATCTTTGTTGGTTTGCTTAGCTGGCATCCTAACTCTGCTGCATTAGCTGACATTTCATAAGTCTCTGGTTTTAGCTGTTTTTGACTACTTCTGCAGTACAGAAGTATGTTTTTGACCGTCTTGAGTTGAAGTTATTGAGCTAGCTCCTTTCCAAGAATAGAGTTAATATTATGACACCAGGGGATCTATATGAATAGACATATATGAATAGATGTATTGTACTAACAACTCAAGTAAGTGAAAGAAATGTAATAATTCTGGTGATTTCTGTAAGCCACCAGTTTTTTTTTTCCCTTAATATTTTATCTAGCTTGTTTTTGTGAGGGATGTAACAGTAAGATACACATGAAGAGCCACACTGTTAAAATGAATGATTTTCATTTTTTACCTGACATCCTGAATAAAACCATGCATACACTTACCTGGAAAATAACAATCTCTTGCATATTGACCCAGGTTTTAATGACTTCTTTCACTGCAACTACTTTTTGCTTTAAAATAGTACATGGCTTAGGTTAAACATTTATATGAAAGCAGGAATCTTTTGTCTTATCTTTGTGTATTTTAAGGTTTGGAGACACTACTTTCAACACTCAAATTTGTAACACCTGCAACACAACCAACTACTCAATTTAAACCAGAATGAGTATGTCATGATCAGAAGATTTCTGTTCTTCATTTTGTGATGGACCGTCTACCCAGAAATAGTTTGCAAAGACTTGATTCCTCAATCCTGATTTGTTCTACTTGGTTACATATTGGGAGTGCTTCAGCCTAATCTTAGAACCTGGATTAATGGAATTTGGTGACAACAGAGAAAAGAAAATGTAGTGGTGGCAGAAGATAAAACTTAATCACAGATGTGCTTTTAAGAGCTCCTGAAATATCTGATGTTAAAGTGAGGAAGGTAATGCAGAATGCCCAATAAGGTGTTCTGAATAGTTGAGTCTCTCTACCCCAGTTAGCCACCAATTCCCACTTAATTTATTGAGTAAATCCTATAGGCCTTCTCTTAACCCATTACAAGGAAAGAGAAAGCATCTTCTGCTGGCTAGCATAAGCCAAAATCTAGAAACAGCCTTCCAAAATCCTAGGATGCTCCCTTGGTGGTGATGGATATGATAAACCAATCTGACAAAATTATTATATCTACAAACCTCTATCTTATATTTGTTCATGTCTTAAAGTGTTATTGAACTGTATTGTTAAAAATTCAAATATTCTAACTGGTCTCTGAGCCTTAAAAAATAAAAAAAAGCAAAATATTGATCAAAATTCTCCAGGTTTTTTGGTTTGGTCTGCTTGCAAATCACCATTCTCAGAGCAATGGCAACATGGGTCATTTTAGAAGAGCACAAGTGATTTGCTTATATCACATCATCTCTACCTTAGAAATTGCAGAAAATAATTGACAGAAGTCCTTGTGCATATCATTCCATATTATAAAACTAAACAATTGATTCTGATTATCTACATAAGGGTTCTCCAGAGAAACAGAACCAGTTAGATACTGATACAGATGTATAGATAAATGTTCATTGTGACATATAGCTTCAACTGATTATGAAAGTTAAGCTCCACAATCTGCTATTTGCAAGTAAGAGTCCCAGGAAAGCTGGTCTAAACCTGCAGGCCTAAGAACAAGGGGAGACAAAGGAGTCATAAGTACTAGTACAAGTCTGAAGGCTCAAGCACAAGGTGCTGGGCTAGAGGGAAAGGTGTAAGTTCTGGTCTGAGTCTGGAGGCCCAAGCATCAGAAGTGCTTATGCTTGTGTCGGAGGGCATAAGATGGATGCCTCAGCTCCTCAAGGAGAGGAGTGAATAGTCCTTCTTTTAAGTTGTTTGTTTTATTCAGACCCTCAACTAGCTGGAGGATGTCATCACACTGGAGAGGGCGATTTTCTTTACTGAGTCTACCAACACAAAGGTAAATCTTGTTTGAAAATACCTTCAAAAAAACACCTTAAAATAATGTTTCATCATCTATCTTGGCATCCTTTATCCCATTCAAGTTGACAACCATTATATTCTCTGTAGGTCCTGACATTGCTAATGCTTCTTTTGGGGTCAGTTAAGTATTTTAAGTTCACCCTTTTCAGTAGTAAAGTTGGATCAAATTTATTTTGAATCAAAAACTTGTAAAAGCTTACTCTTAGGTAATGGTGGCTTGAAATGTCCTTTTAGTTGATTGATTATATATATATATAAAACATATATATATGCATATGTGACAAATATATATACAATAGATAACATGTAATAGATGAAAACATGGATAGCTATGCATGCTATACATTTCATTCAATTGCATTACTCATAAATATCTGATATTTATTCTAATATCAATAGATTAGCAAAGAATTAAACATTATTATTTCAACTATAATTTTCTGTGTAATTTGTAAAAAGAAATTCTAAAGTAATAAGCCAACTGTGTGATGAAAACATAACAAGTAGAGATGACTATCTTAGCATAGTTTGTCAAGAAAGACCTCTCTGAAGAGAGGACACATGTAACTCTTTAACAAGAGAAGAAAAACATATTTAACATAATTTTTAAGTTCATTTTGGCTTGCATTTTTGGCATATTCTTAGAAATCAAAACTATGCATGTGTTGATATGAATCAAGTCCATTTTAAAATTTCTATTTCTGAAGGCTGTACAAGGTTTGCATGCCACAGTACACTTCAAATTAATACTTTCAATATGATTAAATTCCAAATGAACTATTTCTAAGAAAAGTGAGTGGTTTCTTTTCAGATAAACTGCTTTGACAGAGATAATTACTTGGGCAGGAGAAACCTGAATCGGAAATAATTGTTATTTCACATAAGTTAAAGGAATTCCATGGCTCTCATTGAAGGGAACAAGTAGATCAACATACATAAATGCTTCAAACTCCAATGCCATAAAATACTTTGGATGACAAATAAACCTGTTTCAATTGCTTTTCCCAAGATTTGTTATAAGTTTTTTAAATAAGGAAGTATTGATTAATAAGTATCATTCCCAATTAATACATTTTTGGCCACCTATTTCACACTGTGTGTTTATGTTCAGTAAATGAACTTCATTCGCATGAAAAAATTCAGAAATATAAAATAATTGGAAAAGTTAAAGAACAATATTCAGCCCTACTGTATTCACAAGTGGATCTTTTTCAGTACTGTGTCTAAGTTTTAATTATACAATTAAAACAGTGAAAAACATAGAAATGGTAACATTTAATATTAAATGCTGTATTCATTTAGTAGCAACGTATGTAATTATAAACATTTCCTTTCTTAACCCTCTAATTTGTTCTACAGACGTTCTTTTTAAGATAAATCAGTGTTGGAAATTCAATGGGATTTTTGAATATCATTAAAATGGTATCTTTTTATGCAAATGTTTTGGAGATGGATAATAGTGATTATTGCACAGCAATGTGAATGTATTTGACTGACACCTTATTTAACATATACTGTTTAATCATTAACAATAGATTCGTAGCCAGCAGCACTAGGATTCATGTCTTTAGGAAGCATATGCAACACGTATATTTTCTCTGTTAGGCAGATCACAGCTTTCTTGTGCTTAGGAGCATTAGACAGCACTCCAGAGCCAGGGTTGGTGTCCATTTAAACAGTGAAATTACGATCAATGATGTCAACCAAAGAAAGCAAAAACCGGCCACTAACTGGATCACAGAAAAAAGAATTGTTTGTACTATATCTGAAACAAAAGGACACAGAATTGTCTTGTTCAACCTCAGCTGGGAATGCACATGTTCATGGGGTGACAAATTTCTCACTCAACCTCTGCTGGAAACTCATGTGCACGGGGTTACCAAAATTTTTTACTGCTTGCAAATTTCTAAAAATGAATGACCTGAAAGGCACCCCAGGCATTGATTTTGTGGCTACAAATAAACTTTGGGGAGTAAGCAAATTTGCAAATACACAATCTGCAGATAATGTGAGATGAACTATATACAAACATGCACATAAAATATTTACTGTTTTTTATATATATACATATATATAATTTGCATCACATGACTGAGATAATTTGACAGTCAGTAATTAACATGCAATACCACAACACATTTTGGAGAAATGAGGACGAAGTATATACATTCAATTTTTCTACTTTTCTTTGCTAGAATAAATGTGAATGATGAAAAGGTTAGGGAAAAAAAGATTATGCCAAGCTTGCCAAGACTCCAGCTATTTAGTAGTCAAGAAGTATTCTTTGTTTTATGATCCTTTATTTGTAATTGCAGTATTTTGTTCCTCAAGTTTTATTATAAACACTAGCCTTATTAATATTTATGTTGGCTGTAGGAAATTTTAGAGTTAGGTGAGAAAAAGTCTTTTAGTTTAAACATATATTTCATTTTCTAGGAGAAGAACACTCACCACTTAGTGAAATAACAGAATTGATAATCTAGTGTCAGATACACTTAAAAAGGAGGAAAACTCAAATTAAATTAATAATATATTCCTAGAGAATTCATCAGTTTTAGTAACAAAACTGCACAATTCAGCCTGATATATTTGCTGATAAAATTTATAAACATCATTGATTCTGATGAATCCACCAAATTCCAGTGTCTTGTTTCATCTTTTCATTAACACATTTAACTTAATGGTAGAAAAAGATATTTCTAATAAACAACACTTCGATAATTTCAAAACACTTGCCCCATATTAACAATCTAATATACAACTTAATTAAAAGTATTGTTTGAATGCTTCACGGCAAGAATTTTAATTATCTTAAAGCATGCTGCTCTTAAAATAAATGTGGAAATATAATTATGGATATCCTTCCACATAAAATATACAGATACTAGACCAAACAGAGTAAGATTCATATTAGTTTTGTTGCTAAGTTGTATAAATACACAAATAAGAGCACTTTGAAAGATTTACATAACTAAATCAGCATTAATTAAACTAATTAAATATTAATATACTGAGTGACAAATTAAATAAGATTAGGAGATAATGAGGGACTGTGTTAGAGGGACTTCCTAGGGTAGCTAGGGGCCTTTGTTTCCACTTTCCCACCTCTGTCAGGCTAGGGTTTTGTCTCAAATTTTCCCACCTCTGGCTCTCAGAAGTGAGGCTCTGTGACTCAGGGTTGTGAAACAGTAGCCAATCCAGTAAAGCATTCAAAGATCAATTAATCCACAGGAAGTTTGAAAGAACTCTTCTCATTGGAGGAGAAGATGAATGGGGAGGAAATAACTCAGAGGTTATTTCTCTAGCAGCCCCAGCCTAGGGTGGCACCTACTCCAGGTCCCTTTCCACTGATGTGGAAGCTGTCTTTTCACTCTGCCTAATAAATGGCACTATCTCACACTCTTTGGGTTCACGAGTTCTATCAGAGCTGTAACACTCACCACAACACTGAGGTCCCCTTCCCCAGTCTTTGGGGTTAGGAAGGCCAAAAGACTGAGTTCCAGCTGCAGCTACTCTGCTTCTGCGGTGGTCTAGTAGTTAAGACTCCTGGTTTTCACCCAGGCAGCCCAGATTTGACTCCCAGTGTGGGAATCAGGGAATCCAGCTGCAGCTGCTCCAGTTACAAAAACGTTGGTGTAAGTGTAAATTAGTTCAACCGTTGTGGAAGACAGTGTGGCGATACCTCAAGGATCTACAAATAGAAATGCCATTCAACCCAACAATCCCATTACTGAGTACATATCCAAAGGATTATAAATCCTCCTATCATAAAGACACATGCACAAGTATGATCATTGCAGCACTGTTTACAATAGCAAATACCTGGAACCAACCCAAATGCTCATCAATGATAGACTGGATAAAGAAAATGTCACACATATACACTATGGAAAACTATGCAGCCATAAAAAAGAATGAGTTCATGTCCTTTGCAGGGACATGATGAATCTGGAAACCATCATTCTCAGCAAACTGACACAAGAACAGAAAACCAAACACCGCATGTTCTCACTCATAGGTGGGTGTTGAACAATGAGAACACATGAACACAGGGAGAGGAACATCATACACTGGGGTCTGTTGGGGGATGGGGGGCTAGGGGAGGCATAGTGGGGGTGGAGAGGTTGTGGAGGGATAACATTGGGAGAAATGCTTGAAGTAGGTGACAGGGGGATGGAGACAGCAAATCACCAAGGCATGTGTGTACTTACGAAACAATCCTGCAAGTTCTGCATATGTACCCCAGAACTTAAAGTATATATATATTTTAAAAAAGAATCAGCAATATGTATTTACTCTGAATTGTACATCAATTTTGGAGGAATAACTTTAATATCAGAGACAGGGTATAGGCTTTATAATTTGATATTTATAGATACTAGAAGCAATGGGATAGAAAGAAAAAAGAAAGTCTACAAAAACCCAGTGCAATGGTAGTCAAACCCTATGACTAGTAAAAAACAAATGCAGAACACAAAACTACAGTTTTAAGTGGTTTTCTGCATTTTTAACTCAAAAAATGTCATAATACTTTTTGTTCACACAGAATTGCAAGATCAGGAGATCTATTTCCAGTTTTTCATTTTCATGAAGAAAATTATGATTTATACAGTACGAAGGATGTTTGACATTTCACAGCATATCTTTTATTTGCAACATTTTTTGGTAAGAAGCTGGTATATCAAACAGACAACGTATTTCTTCAGATGGTCACAGAAAAATCAACAAATTTCACACTTTGACAAGAATTATTGAAAACAACTGCAAAAATACAAACAATGTCAAATGCCTTTATATGTTTCTAATGAGCAAAATGATTAAAAATAAAATTTATCTAAATGTGAAATTTGACATTTCTGTTTCACAAGGACATACAAAACAACAGCAATATATTTGAATCTCAGCTATTTAACTAGAAACTGAATATTTACAATGTTTTTTTCTTGATAAGAGTAGATAATTCTTCAATATTTTATATAGTTATATTTTTTAAAACTGATATGTATTTGTTGATTTTCATTTTGTTTCAGTATATTGGATTCTAAGTTTTTTTGACATTATGTACATATTTCTATTATTTAAAACATGGAAAAATGAATAAACAAAAATCCAAAATGTGAAAACATGAAATCATTCCTTAATATTACATTTAGTTACAAATACAAAATAAAATTAAGACTATGAGCACACATGAAACCTTTATTCAATTCAGTAATTAATAATGAAACTAATAAAATAGTATATTTGGTTTAAATTCAGCAATAAAAAAGAAAGAAATACTAATACATGCTGATACTTGTAGATGAACCTTGAAAATGTTACGCTAAGTTAGAAAAATCAGTGAGAAAAACCCACATGTTGTATGAATTAATTTATATAAAATACCAAGAATAGGCCAATCTATAGATTTAGGGCTACAAGAATGGGGCTACAAGGATGAATGGGGAAAACAGGAATCAATAACAATGGGTGTGGAATTTTTAAGAGCATTTAAAAATGTTCTAAACTTGTTTGCATTATTTACACAAATCTATGAATGTGCTAAAAACCACTGAATTGTATTTCAAAATGGGCAAATTGTATGAAAATTGTATCTCAACAAAGCTGTTGTTTAAAAAAAGAAAACCTAAGTTATGGAGTTTTTCATAGTCTGTCAAACACATGCTGGTCTAAATTTTCTAACAAAAATACAAAGTAATAAAATTGTAGACTTCAGCATTATTTTTTTCTTCTCACAGAAATCTACAAGTTTACATGTTACTTGATAATGAATGGGATTTAATCAAACAGGGAATATCAAAGTCAAGCACAGGAATCTCCTCTTAGAAAATTAGGCAATTATGAAATAGACTTATTAAGCAGGTTCCCTGGAAGATATATAGGAATCTGCTTACTCTGGATATCAAAGTTTTAAACATTATATTTTTCCTTAGCAATTTTAAGGAAAAAAACGCATGAATAAGAGCTGATTAGTAAAGAGCTGATATGTTGAAGTTGTTTATGTTATTCTGAATATACATTTTTACATTAATTTCTTATTTCAAAGTTTTAGAAAACTTTTATTAACAACCTATCTCCCTCTTTTGTGATCATTTGGAATCTCCAAAGATAGTTGCTGATTATGCACACTGCCTTAGAATTCTCCAGAGAAAAATAACCTACATGTGTGTGTATGTGTGTGTAATTGAATCTTGAAACCTGTATCTGTATGTAAATATATATTTATTATGGGAATTGTCTTACACATTTATGGAGGCTGAGAGATCCCAGTCAGCCATCTGCAGGTTGAAAAACCGGGAAAGTCAATTAGCAATGCAATCTGGGGCTGAAGGCACTGGAACCCATCGTGGAGTGTTAATGGTAGACATTTTGTTCTGATTCCAAAAGCCGAAAAACCAGGAGTGTGATCTCTGAGAACAGGAGATGATGGATGTCCCAGCTCAAAGAGACAGGACAAATTGCTGCTCCTCAGCCTTTGTGTTCTATTTGGGCCATCAATGGATTAGATGATACCTGCCTACATTGGAAAGGACAATTGCCTTTACTCAGTCTACTGATTCAAATGCTAACATAATCCAGAAATATCTCCACAGACACACTTAGAAATAATGCTTTGTCAGCTATCTGGCCACCCTTTAGCCAATCAAGTAGACACATACTGAGGAAGGAGACCCAGGCATCTAGGATCACCTCCCCCTTGATTTCCACACTGCATTTCAATAGAAGAAAAGGCTGGCCAACTGGTGCCTCCTAAATCACCTTCCTGTAAATAGCAAGCATCTTGTGGGGGAATCTCCCCAGAAGACATTGTTTTTACTTAAACAAGATCAAAACCCCACCCCACTCCTCCATCAACCAAGACCATTTCATGTGTGATTTCTAAAGCTGTAAAACCAAGACCCTTTCATATGTGATTTCTAAAACTGTAAACCCAAGACCCTTTCACTTGTAATTTCTAAGGCTGTAAAACTAAGATTCTTTCACGTGTAATATCTAAAGTGTAAGTGTATATATAAAGGCAGAGCTTCTCTTTGTTAGGTGACCTTGGTCATTTAGACAAATTGTCGCCTGGCTCCCGGCCATAATAATAATAATAATAAACACTTCTTCCTTCCCAGTTCAGTGTTCAAGATGTCTGTTTCTCACGGCCGCTCCTGCTTCAATACAATTAACCATCACACAGACAACAACACACAAACAAAGACACACACAGAACACACTGGTCCCATTTTGTTTTGTATACAGTTATTTACATAGGTGCAGCAAAAACTGATAACACATATGAACTTTGTTGAAAATAACTTACTGAAAAAACTGAGATGAGAAAGTTAACCTATGTGTAGAAATTTTTGCAAGGAATCTTGGCTGGATCTTAAAAGGACTCTATTATTTGACTCTTCTATCTCAAGGCTATGGAACTATACTCAAGAATCTCAGTTCAGAAGGTCCTACAGAAATACAAATAAGTTTGAGAAAATTAATATTCTCCTCTTGATGTTTCTCAAAAATTTGAAGGCCCAAGGACCACTAGCAAGAGTTCTTTACAATTTATGAGGCTGAATCTTTATAATTTGGATACTAGGTAAGTTTCTCAGGAATGGCTTTGTAAGCAATGAGTCACATAACGTAACACTCTTGTTCTTCAGAACTCAACTTGTTTCCAGACCAGACTGAGGGTAAAGCTGATTATTCTCGAGGCCCAGTAACAAGATAAGATGAACTGGGAGAGAAGGGAGATTTTATTTCCATAACTGGTTACAGGGAGAAGGCCTGGAAAATATCAACAGAACAACTCAAATTTACAAAGATTTCCAGAGCTTATATACTTCCAAGCTATATGTCTATTTGTAAGTTTGCATTCATCTAAAGACATAAATGATTAACTTCTTTTAATCTGTAAGTAATGTCTGAGTCCTCAAGACCATCCTCTGGAGCCTCAGTAAATTTACTTAATCTAAATGAGTTCAGGTGCTGGGATGATTTTTATCACATCTCCTGCTAAATTATGGAGGTTTGGGGAGTTCTTTCAGACCCCAATAAACTTGTTTGTGGAGGCCTGGGGAGCTTAATCAGATCCTCTGCCCCCCACAATAAAACTTATTTAATCTTAAATGGATCCTGTCAAAAATTCCTTTGATATTTTGTCATGCTTTAAGGCTCAGGAAAGGCCTAGGCAAAACTCTTGGTGGGCTTTTGTTACATTCCAGCCTTTGTATAAGGACACTGGCTTTTTCAGCTTTTTATATTTAACCATTCAGTACTGAAATAGTTGTTATGGAGGCCTGCGTTAGTGAGACCTGGCCTGCTACAAACTCCTACCTGATCGAATGAGCTATATTCCCCATATGGCCTTCCAGGATTAGCCGTGATTCCTTGTTCAAAATTGTTCGAATAACTGTTTCCTGTTAAATAGGAAGACAGATTCTTCTTAAACATACTCAACTTCCCAAGAAAAGTACTGAGACCACATAAAATGATTTTTCTTCTGATTATGAATACCAAGAAACGAATAAAAATATGATACTATTTAACAATCGCTATTTTAGCTTAAAAGTAAAGTCTACTAAGTTAAGGTTTAGATATAGCTAACATATCTGAAGTATTTTCGTACCTACTCAAATGTTGTATAGTTGGGCTAATAATGACCCCTGTTTACTTTTTCCCAGTTATTAGAGACTGTTAGGTCAAAAGACCACCAGCACCACCTTCATTATGTAAAATGTAAAACACATTGAACTGTTTTACATATAGATTAAATAAGCACATCTGCTAGGATAGATAAGAGAACCCCCGAGGCTGTAAAAGATTCCAAGTCACTGCTGCCCTTCAGAGCTCTATAATTTTACTGCTGAGCAATATCACCTCTATATGTTAGCCTCCTCTCCAGTTCCCCTCTCCTTCAGGACTTCCTCTGCCCTCTGGTCTTTTTGAGTGATGGCCTCATGCCACTGTCTCTGGAAAGTCTCCTGCTATGACTGATACTTCTTTCTATGCAAACTTATCAACATACCATTCTATGAAAGCTCATTGTGTTTTACTGGGAGATTGTGATTGTTTCTTTTTTCTTGCTGGTATACTCAAATCCCCTAACTAACTGCATATATCATCAGAAAATAGAGCACTAAAAATAATTCCAATTATGTTTTAAAAATACATATATATCCCTCACCAATTGATTCAGTCTTAATGTAATAAATAGTGTATCTATCTTAGTATAGATCTCTTTTTACATGAGATCATTTCATCTGATTCTGGACTTAAATGAGTCCTGGGACTCTTAACTCAGCTTGGAAGTTTCCTCCCAAGAGCCTGCCCTTTAAAGTATCAGTATACTTGGTACATGCCCTGGTGTTAAGAGACCATTCTTATTTGTCAAAGACGGATATTTTGCCTGGAGCTTAGAGTAGAGCCTCAAGGCAAACCTCCAAGGAAAGAGTAAACCACTTACTGGATAATACAACTAAACAGTAATGATTAATTTGTTACAGTAAGAAATACTATCAAAATGGAAAAAAGTCTCTTTAAAAACATAAAAGGAATAATTGTGATGAATTTCATCATTATTTTCTTAATAAATAAAAGAAAGGCATACAATACATTATTCATAACATGCACCTGGAAAAACTGACAAACTTTAAAAAACAATTATTAAAAAGCCTATCAAAAGGCTTTTTTTTTCCATTAATATTTCAACACATTCCACTTCTTTTTATATCGGGCTTTATAAATCAAGGCCAATAAAATTTGCTTTTGTTAAAAATTTTATAATTGGCCATTGATGATTAGCTTTAATCTGTCACGGTTTTGACTATTTTGTTAAATATTATAGGGAAATATCATTTAACTGTAGGAGAAGACTTGCATTTTTTTTCTTGGAAAGCAAAATACATCCTTATACCTTGGATACACAGAATATCTAGCTGTTGTGATTTCTTCTAGCATGTTATCAATCAACCACACCAACTGTCACTTGTCCAATGTAGCTTACTTTTCTTTCCAAGAGAAACTAGAATGTAAGTGTATGACTATGTATAATGTATAATAACTTTGAAAATATATTATCAGATTAGCAAAGCCCTTTATGACTAATCATTTGATCATTCAATTCCATACATAAGCCTCTTCCACTTGTTTAGAGCAGGAAAATAGGATGTACTCATTAACAGAACCAAAAATAATAGGACCTCTGGATATATGAAACTAAGAAGCAAAACCACAAGAATTAAAAAAAATATGTTTGCTTATTAAAGATCCAGTGACATGGTTTGGCTTTGTGGCCACACTGAAATATGACAAACTGTAATTCCTAATGTTGGAGAAGGGACATGGTAGGAAGAGATTAGATCATGGGATGGATTTCCCCATTGCTATTTTCATGATAGTGTGTTCTCATGAGGGTAAGGGTTATTGCCGAGTTTAAGATGAAGAAACTGAGGCCAGTATAAGAAAATGAAATGCCAGTTTATTCACCTCCTGGGTGAGGTTCTATGGTCTGGGGAAAGGGGGCCAGAGAAGTCGCACTGACTTCCTGGGGTGTGGCGTTTTTATGGCTATGAGGAAGGAGCAACAGTAGGGCACTCTGATTGACTCCGAGGGAGCAGGATTGAGGAGGGAGGGCCGCTATTGGTTGGTGGGTTTTTTAGTGCAACAGCCAGCCAGGGTTGCATCAGCCAGAGCTTTTTTGTTTTCGGCTTCTTGGCCCTGGGCGCCGATTTCCTGACCTCACAAGGTACTACGAATGAGGCCGCCAGCCTTACATTCTGACCCTTTTGATGATATAGGATGCTGTTTTCTTCTGGTTACTTCCTGCTGATTAGGGGCATAGTGAGGGAAAAGGGTCAGTTGGCTGGTGCCTTGGTTGGGAGTCAGACATAGGGGTGAAGTAGCATCTGGTTTACAGTGACCCTGGAAATTTCCCTTATGCAGGCCTGTAAAAACCTGCGGAAAAAAGGGGCTAACATTATCAGAAGGCAAACGACAATAATGGGAGGGATAATAGGGGTCAACCAGGTAAGCATGGGGGATTGCCACCAATTGAGAGGTGAGACTGATGCATTTTGTTTCTCACGGAGGTCTTCTTGGAGGCGATAGAGAATGTTAACATTCTCCTCTACAAGGCCTGTTTCATTGATATAATAGCAGCACTGTTCCTGAAGAAACAGACAGGTACTTCCCTTTTCTGCTGTCAGCAGGTCAAGAGCCCATCGGTTCTGGAGAGTTACCTGGGCCAGTGACGTGATTTGTCGCTGGAGGGAGGCCAGGGAGGTGGCCGATGCTTCGATAGTCACACAAGGCTTGTCCTCTAGTTGAGTGGCTGAGGTGACACTGTAGCCTAGGGCGCTGCTACCCAGCCCGACCGCCACCAGAGAGGATGCTAGAGAGAGACCAACGACGATTGGGAGGAAGACTGCTGGTCTGTCTTGGTGATTAGGGGAAGGTGGAAGGAAGGATAGAAGTTCGACCTGTCCATATACCTCTAACTGTGGAACCAAGGTGACAGGCACACACAAGGGAAAGGGAAGGAGGCATTAATAACTTTAGTTAAGGTTCCATCACACCAGAAGTATCCTCCTGGTGGCGTGTAGAGGGAGGATTTTACTTTTACTGTGGTGTTACAGCTGTGACTGGAGCTGCTGGCTGTCTTACAGCAGAGAGAGAAATTTTGAGAGTGTATTTTGAACAAGGGGATATCCGTTAAGGTGGTGCCGGGCCCCATAGGTGATTGTAACAGATTGAACCCGGACCTGAGGGGAACTGCAGGCAAGGGGGTTTGCTGAGAGAGGCACATAAAAAGCAGTTGGTGATATTCATGGCTTTGGTTAAATTCAACATGTTGGCTCCCTGCTGGACTAGAGTCAACCAGGAGAACGGTTGAAAGGTGCTATCTGAGGGTTTGACTTGGTTAGTTAGGGTGGCTTCATTTTGCAGGATTGTATGGCTTACAGAGCTGAGTTGTTATATAACCTCAGGGACAATGTGGGTATAGGACTGGAATATCAGCCATGTTCCCTGGGGGTGGCTGTTTTGCCACCAATTGTAGATTTTTCCATTGACCTCCTTTATCCAGCGATCGTCCCATGGGTCACGGATGGTAAGAAATAACTTACCTCTGCCGTCGGAAGTGAGTACCTTTTTGCCTTTTTGAGTTCCCGTTATGTCTAGCTGTGGTGTATGGATGACGCAGGAATTATATGGGCACCCCCTATAGGTGGTGTTCCACCAATGGTAATAGTCATGGTATTGATCATGGAGAAAGCACAGGCCATGAGCAGAGAATGCGGTTTGTAGAGTCTTGGTTTTTGTTTTTTGGATCTCAATTATTACCACTGACTGGCAGCCAGCGGGTTGGCAGTCTGCTTGGGCAATGTAGTGAGTCCTGGTAGTGGGACCCTCAACCCAGGATTCCTGGATGTAGAAGCGTCAAACATATGAGTTGGCTTCAAGAGGAGATATCAGAAGGACTGTCAGGAGGAGGCTCTGAAGGGTTAGGGGGTGACGGGTCAGGGAAACTGGTGAGGCAGAGGCGAGTGGGACCCAGGGGTTCGGATTTCCACTGATCATTTTAGGGAGCCACCTTGAGGCGGGACACATGGTACCATGGAGTGTGACTCAGCAGTTTGGCTGCTGTGGGGGTAGTTAGGATAGGTGATGGGGAGGAAGGCAGCAAATCACACTGCCATGTGTGTACCTATGCAACAATCTTGCATGTTCTTCACATGTACCCCCAAACCTAAAATGCAATTAAAAAAAAAAAAGTTTAACAGCAAAAAAAAAAAAAAAGTGAGGTCCGGAGAAGAATGTTGTCGCCCGGTTGGAGAGGCATTGCTAGGTGGGGGTCCTCCTGTCCTGGAACAACAGGGAGGGTGCGGTCTGCATGTTCCCTAAGCAGGTGGCCGAGAAGAGACAAGAACGGAAGGTAGGAAGCCAGTGGGGGCGGTTTTACAGGGAGATTGTGGGAGACCAGGAAAGGTCAGCTGTACAGCAATTCGAAGGGGCTAAGGCCCGTTGGCCCCCGTGGGGTGGCCTGGACCCTGGCCAGAGCAAGAGGTAGGAGTGTGGGTAAAGAGAGTTTTACCTCAATAGCAAGTTTGGCCAAATGGTCTTTGAGGATACCATGACCCCGTTCAACTTTACCCGACGACTGAGGATGGTAAGGGATGTGTAGTTTCGAGGAGATGTTGAAGGACTTGGCGACTAGCTGGACTACTTGGGCCGTAAATGCCGGACCGTTGTCCAACTGGATGGTGGCAGATAGGTCGAAGCGAGGGATGATTTCTTGAGTAAGAAGAGAGGCCACCGTGTCTGCTCTCTCCTGGGAGGTGGGGAAGGCTTCAATCCAACCTGAAAAGGTATCTACAAAAGTTAGAAGGTAACAGAGCTTTTTGTGAGTGGGCGTATGAGTGAATTCAATTTGCCAGTCTTGGGCCGGTAGGTTGCCACGCATTTGGTGGGTAGGAAACTGTGGCCTTAAGCCTCCCTGAGGCGAGACCTTAGAGCAAGTAACACGTGCTTTGTGTACCTGCTCAATTGTTTGTTGCAGACCTGGTGAGAAAAAGAGGGACTGTACAAAGCGGTGTAATGCCTTAGGTCCTATGTGTAAGGATTGGTGGATATCAGCAATAATTTTAGGGGCCTGTTCCCAGGGAAGGGAGATTCTGTTATTTAGGAAGATCCAGCCCTGATTAGATTCTGTTCCCCCTTTTAGTATGAGGGCTTGTTTCTCTGATGGTGAGTATACAGGCTGTGCGGCCGTGGTAAGGAAGACAACGGGGTAGGGGTCGACTTGGCGTTAAAGATCTTGCTGCTGTATCTGCCCACGCATTGCCCCGGGAGACGGCATCATGCTGGGCCCGGTGTCCTCGGCAGTGTATGACTGCAACCTCCCTGGGCAATGATAAGGCCTGTAAGAGGTTAGAGATCTGTGTAACATTGATTATGGGGGACCCCTTTGTGGTAAGGAATCCCTGCTCTCTCCAGAGGGCAGAGTGGCAATGGGTAATAAGAAACGCATATTTTGAGTCAGTATAGATATTTGCTTGCTTTCCCTGTGCTAGTGTAAGAGCTCGGGTTAGGGCAATGTGTTCCACCTTTTGCGATGTGGAAAATCCACCTTTTGTGATGTCAGGGAGGCGACGTGCCTCGAGGGTGGCTGAATCTGTGACTACTGCATAGGCTGCCTTTCGCCGCCCATCGGCTGTCATTACTGAACTTCCATAGAAGGTAAGGTCTGGGTTAGGTAAGGGAAGGTCAGATAGGCCCTCCCGAGGTTTGGCAAGTGCACCCATTAGTTCAGGGCAGGAGTGGGCTGGGGAAGGGGAAGGGATGGAAGGGGAAGCAGGGTAGCTGGGTTGAGTGGGGAAGCCAGGTGAAGGCTGACTGAAGGATTTTCAATGAACAGCAGGTGGAACCCCTGTAGACGGGACGGCCGTAGGTGAGCGAGAGATTTGTGGGAGAGGAGGTCGGTAAGCCGGTGAGGAGCGAACACTGAGATGGGCTGGCCAAGGGTAAGTTTTAGGGATTCCTTGGTAAGTTCTGTTGCTGCTCCCAGGGCCCGCAGGCAAGGTTGCCACCCCCTGACCGTAGGGTCAAGTTGCTTCGATAAGTAAGCTACAGGGCAGAACACAGGACCCAGGGGTGGGTTAGAACCCCGACAGCAACCCCCTGTTTCTCATCAGTGAACAGACAAAAGGGGCTATTGAGGTCTGGCAGATGAAGTGGGGGTGCGGTGGACAGAGCAGTTTGGAGGGTTTTAAAAGCCCGTTTTGCAACCTCAGGATGGGAGAGAGGTCCTGTGGGAGTGTCCTTAGCTGCCACGTACAGAGATTTTACTAGAGAGGCAAAATTAGGTATCCAGTGGCGGAGGAATCCTACAAATCCTATAAAGGAGAGAATCTGGCTGGCAGTCTCCGGGGGCTGCAGTGAAAGAAGTGCTTTCCGGCGATCTGTTATTAGACTTTTAGTTTTGGGGGCGAGGCAAATGCCCGAGTAGACACTGAGGTGACTGATAACTGTGCTTTGGAGGGAGAGACTCGGTATGCCTGAGATCCAAGAAAGTTAAGGAGAGTGGCAGCATGCTGTTGGGATAGGGAGAAGGAGGGGCTATAAAGTAACAGGTCATCCACGTACTGGAGAAGGAGACTGGGTTGAAGGGGGCAGGAGCCAAGGTTGGCTGTCAAGACTTGTCCAAAAATATGAGGGCTGTATCTGAATCCCTGAGGCAGGACAGTCCAGGTAAGCTGTTGTGACAGGTTGGTGTCAGGATCTGTCCAGGTGAAGGCAAAAAGAAAGTAGGACTCAGGGTGAAGGGAATGGTAAAGAAGGCGTCCTTGAGGTCAAGAACTGTAAAATGAGAGATAGTGGAGGGAATGTTTGATAATAGGGTATATGGGTTGGGGACTACAGGGTGGAAGGGTACCACGGCCTCATTGATAAGGCGCAGGTCCTGAACCAGGCAGTAGTCGCCGGACGACTTTCGGACCAGCAACATAGGGGTGTTACAAGGGGAACTGGTGGGAATAAGTAGTCCCTGGGCTAGCAGGCGGGTGATGATAGGCTTCAGGCCTTGACGGTGGGTCTTCGAGATGGGGAACTGGGGACGTGAAGGAAAATGAGTAGGATCTTTGAGAAGTATTTTAACCGGGGTATGATGTTTGGCCACTGCAGGCTTGGAGGTATCCCATACCAGGGGATTAACTATGTCAGGAGGGATAGGGGGTTGAGGCGAGGAGTTAGGGCAGAATGTGGTGTCAGTCAGGAGTGGCAGTAGGAGGTGAGTGGACGATGGGCTCGAGTGTGGGGGGCCAGTGAGTTGGAGAGTGGCTCCCACAGTCTGGAGAATGTCTCATCCTAAAAGGGGAACAGGGCATGAGGGTATGATTAAAAAAGAGTGGGAAAAGGGGTGTCCCTCAAGGACACAGGCTAAAGGATGGGTTTGATTAGGACAGGAAGGCTTACCGTCAATTCCCATGACTGAAACCTGGGAAGGTATTCTAGGTCCTGAGTAGGAAGGCAATACAGAATAGTTACTCCTATGTCCACTAAGAAGGAAATGGACTTACCTGTTACCTGCAGCATTACCCTGGGCTCGGCAAGGGTGATGGGGGCCTTTGAGTCCAGGCTGCATCAGTCGTCCAGAAGGCTAAGTTCAAGCAATGGGATTGCTTCCTGCGGACCGGCCTGCCCTCCACATAGAGGTGCGGGGGGTGGACCTGTAGTCTGGGAAGGGCAATCACTGCGCCAGTGTCCAAGCTGCTTGCAGTTTGGGCAGGGCTGGTAGGTGGTCAGGCACATGGACACTGATGTGCCCAGTGTCCCTCTTGACCGCACTTGAAACAGGGCCCAGGAGGAAGGCCTCCGGAGTTCTTGGCGGGTTTTGATGGACCCCCTCCACCAGGCGCCTGGTGGGCTGCCGGCCTCAGGGCTGCCGCAAGAGCTTGGGTTTGGAAGCTCACCTTTTGCTGTAGATGGGTCTGGCAGATGGCCTCAGCCTTTCCCTCTTGGCCATTAAAAACTTTAAATGCCATGTTTACCAGGTCTCGTATGGGAGTTTGGAGGCCCTCCTCAGCCTTTTTGAGTTTCTTTCTAATGTCAGCCACTGACTGAGAGATGAAATGGGTGCCTAGAACTGTAGCCCCCTGTAAAGAGGCCGGGTCCAGCCGGGTGTGGAGGATTATAGCATTAGTTAATCAGTTGAGGAAGGCGGCGGGGTTTTTGGTAGGACCCTGAGTTATTTCCCTTAATTTATTATAATTAACTACATTTTGGGCTACTCTTTGCATGCCCACTAGGAGGCACTGTAGCATTTGGTCTTGGCGGCGGTGGCCATCTTGACCAGTTTGATAATTTTAATTAGGGTTGGCCTCGGGGACCGCCGCTGCACCTACTGGCATCTGATTGTCTGTGAGATGCACCTGATCAGCGTGAGCCCGGGCTGCTGTAAGGTTGCGGTCACGCTCATCTGGAGTGAGGGTGGAGGACAGAATTCCATAGGTATCATGCCAGGTGAGGTCGTAGGCCTGGGTGAGGTAGCGGAATTCTTTGGTGTAAGCAGTAGGATTGGTGGAAAACGACCCGAGGCATTTCTCAATGGTTGATAGATCAGAGAGGGAGAAGGGAACATGTACTTGGACA
The DNA here is from genome assembly GCA_004027835.1 of Alouatta palliata. Classification (NCBI taxonomy): domain Eukaryota; kingdom Metazoa; phylum Chordata; class Mammalia; order Primates; family Atelidae; genus Alouatta; species Alouatta palliata. Next base: position 156,178 of record PVKV010001773.1, read on the forward strand.
ACGCCTTCCACTCTGGCGACCTCGCAAAAGGGGCAAAGGAGGGAGGTTTTATGGTTAGGAGCACAGCACGAGCGAGTGTGAGCACTGACAGGAGAGGCTAGGTTGGAACCAGGAAGAGGAGGAGCTGGAGGGGGTTGAGGTTCCACATATGGTGGAGGATTTGTGGGTCGGGTGGGTGGAAGGGATAGTTCTTCAGGTGGGTCAGGGTCAGAAAAGGAGGAGGAGGATGGAGGAGCCGAGGGCGGTGAGGGAGTTTCTTTGGCCAGGAGCACCTGAGCGGTGGTGCAAGAGGAACAGAGGATGGGATGGGAGCGAAGATACCAGAAGGCCTGAACGTAGGGGACCTCTGACCATTTACCATTTATTTGACAGAAATTGTCTAAATCGGTTAAAATGCCAAGATCAAAAGTTCCCTCCGGTGGCCACTTGGACTGGTTGTCCAGAGGATACTGGGGCCAGGCCACGGTGGAGAGAAAAAGCAACCTTTTGTTTTTTATGGAGAGGCCCAGCTTGGGTGAATTTTGGACTAGATATCCCAATGGTGACTTGGGGTCTAGGTGGGACTCCTGATTACCCATAGTCCGTTCTCTACAGCGGAGTAGTCAGGAGTGATGAACGGCATCCCAGACCTCAACACCTGAGTACCGGAGACTACGGGGAAGGACAGGAATATAGGGACATCTCCACAACATTCCTCTCTTCTGGGGCAGGCGAGCAGGGGCACCGGGACATCTCCATGAGACCCAAAGCTCAAGACGGGAAGGAGTACCTGACACAGCCGCAATTACGGACAGGGTACCCCAAAGTTTTGAGCAAACAGAGGATGCGGTTATGGGCAATAGGATTCTTACCGAGTGACGGCTGCAGACGGTTGGAGGGGCAGGGCTCCCTGGTTCGGCTTAGGGTGGAGGAGTCAGTTTCCCACAGGAGGGGTCCTGAACTCCTCCTGGGTTTTGGCACCACTTGTAAGGGTTACTGCTGAGTTTAAGATGAAGAAACGGAGGCCAGTATAAGAAAATTAAATGCCAGTTCATTCAGCTCCCAGGCAAGGTTCTATGGTCCGGGGAAAGGGGGCCAGAGAAGTCACGCTGACTTTCTGGGGCATGGGGTTTTTATGGCTATGAGGAACGGAGCAACAGTAGGGCACTCTGATTGGCTCTGGAGGAGAGGGATAGAGATGAGGTGGGGAGCTATTGGTTGGCGGGTTATTGGGTGGGTTTTTTAGTGCAAGAGCTGGCCAGGGTTGCATCAGCTGGAGCTTTTTGTTTTTCAGCTTCTTAGCCCTGGGCACCAGTTTCCCTACGTCACAAGGGTGCCAGTTTCCTGACATCACAAGGTACTCCAAATGAGGCCACCAGCCTTACAATGAGATCTGGTTGTGTAGCACTTCCTCCTTTGTTATCTTTCTCCTGTAGCCATGTGAAGAGGTGTTTGCTTCTCCCTTGCCCTTACACCATGATTGCAAGTTTCCTGAGCCCTCCCCAGCCATGCCTTCTGTACAGTCTGCAGTACTCTGAGTCAATTAAATCTCTTTTCTTCATAAATTACCTAGTCTCAAGAAGTTCTTCACAGCAGTGTGAGAACAGACTAATACAGAAAATTGCTACTAGAAAAGTGGGGCACTGTTACGTAGATACATGGAAATGTGGAAATAACTTTGGAACTGGGTAATGGACAAAGGTTAGAAGAGTTTGGAGGAAGCAGAAGGCGGCAGGAAGATGAGGGAATATTTGGAACTTCCTAGAAACTTGTTGAATGATTTTGACCAAAATGCTAATAGTTATATGGACAGTAAACTACAGGCAAAGTTCCTTCCAGATGGAATAAGGAACTATTGGAACTGGAGCAAAGGTCACTCTTGCTATGCTTTAGCAAGGAGACTGGTGACCTTGTGCCCCTGCTCTAGAGATCTGTGGAACTGTGAACTTGAGAGAGATGACTTAGGGTGTCTGGCAGAAGAAATTTCTAAGCAGCAAAGCATTCAAAATATAGCCTGGCTGCTTCTGAAAGCCCTTGCTCAGTAGCATAAACAAAGAAATGACCTGCAGCTAGAGTTTATATTTAAAAGGGAAGCAGAGAATAAAAGTTTGAAAAATTTATAATCTGGCTGTATGGTAAAAAAGAAAAACCCATTTTCTGGAGATGAATTCAAGTCTGCAGAAATTTGCATAAGTAAAGAAGTGCTTAATGTTAATAGCCAAGACAATGGGAAAAATGTCTCCATTTCAAAGACCTTTGTGGCAGCCCCTTCCATCATAAGCCCAGAAGCCTAGGAGGGAAAAATGGTTTACTAGGCCAGGCCCAGGGCCCTGCTGCTCTGTGCAGCCTTGGGACATGGTGTGCTGTGTCCCTGCTGCTCCAGCTCCAGCACTGGCTAAAAAGGGCTAAGGTACAGCTTGAGCCATTGCTTCAGATGGTACAAGCCCCAAGCCTTGGCAGCTTCCACATGGTGTTAGGGCTATCAGTGCACAGAAGGTAAGAGCTGAGGTTTGGGAGCCTCTGCCTGGATTTCAGAGGATCTATGGAAATACCTGGTTGTCCAGGCAGAAGTCTGCTGCAGAGATAAAGCCTTCATAGACAACCTATACTAGGGCAGTGTGGAGAAAAAATGAGGGGTTTGAGTCACCACACAGAGTTGGTACTGCCTAGTGGTGCTGTGAGAAGAAGGCCATCATCTTCCAGGACCCAGAATAGTAGATCCACTGATAGCCTTCACTGTGTGCCCAGAAAAGCCACAGGCACTCATCAACAACCTATGAAAGCTATTGTTTGGGCTCTATCCTGCGTACCCACACAGGCAGAGCTGCAGAAGGTCTTGGGAGCCCACTGCTTGCGTCAGTGTGGCCTAAATGTGAGACGTGGATACAAAGCAGATTATTTTGAAGCTTTAAGATTTAATGACTGCTCTGCTGAGTTCTGGACTTGCACGAAGCCCATAGCTCCTTTGTTTTGGCCAATTTCTCTCTTTTGAAACAGGGGAATTTACCCAGTGCCTGTATCCACATTTTATCTTGGAGGTAACTAATTTTTTAAATTATTTCATAGGATCAAAGGTTAAGGAGATTTGCCATGTCTTAGATGAGACTTTAGACTTGGATTTTTGAGGTAATGCTGAGATGAGTTAGGACTTCAGGGGACTATTGGGAAGACATGATTGTGTTTTTGACGTGTTAGAAGGCCATGAGATTTGGAATGGGCCAGGGGCAGAATGACAAGATTTGGTTCTGTGTTCCCACCCAAATCTCATGTCAAATTGTAATTTCAATTGTTGGGGGTGGGGACCTGGGGGTAGGTGATTGGATCATGGGGGCAGATTTCTCCCTTGCTATTCTCATGATAGTAAACGGGTATTTATGGGATCTTGTTGTTTGAAAGTGTGCAGCCCTTCCCACTTCACTCTCTCATGTGGCCATATGAAGAAGTACTTGCTTCTTCTTCACCTTTCTGTCATAATTTTAAGTTTCCTGAGGTCTCCCAAGCCATGCCTCTTTTAAAAACTACTGTGGAACTGTGTTTCAATTAAACCCCTTTTCTTGTTAAATTACCCAGTCTCAGGTAGTCCTTTATAGAATATGATAACAGACCAATACAGTCAGATACCTATATTAATTAGAAATCAAACAAATATCTAAAAAAATATTTGTAATTAAAGTCAGTAATATTCTAAAGTTTTAAATTTAACTAATAATCTTGAAAATTAAGCTACTATTGATATCAGTCATTCTAGCGCAGTTAGAAATCTATCATGTTTAACATGTTACTATTTCATAATGTTAAACATTATATAGTAGTAACTTCAGCTTAGCTAATACATAAACCAGTATTAGAATTTTGGAAATTAAACATAACTAGTGTGTTTCTGAGAAAAAAATTCCAATATTATAACATGATAAAAAATATGTTTTAGATTATTCCCTACAACGATTAAATCAAAGAAAGATACATAGATGTGTATTTATTGAATTTTATCAAATAATGTTAAAAAATCTGATTTGTACAAAGATTCAACTTAATTATAAAGACATAAAAAAACTTATAAAAACATATTTTTGTATAAAATCAGTCTAAATTTCACTATCTCAGAGGATTTTTTAAATTAATGTTGAGTATATTTAAATACAAAAGTTTTAATTTCTTTAGTTTCCTGGAAATTCTGTAAATATTAGATTTATCTAGGTATATATTAATCTTTATAAACATCACAACAAGTTTTTTTTTTGAGATTTTAAAAATAATCAATTTAACAATATTACCCAGAAGTAAAAATCTTCAACTGATATATACACAAGCAAAAAGCTTTTAATAGCAGCTGTATGAATATATAGCTCTTTAACCTCAGCTATGGCTTAAGTATAAACTAAGAGGAAAAACTCAATTTATCAGATCTTAAAGGGCAGCTTGATATATTTTCTTCTCACAAATAGACTAACAGACCATGAAAAAGTCTAACACACCAATTTTATTTTATCTTTCCTTTGAGAGAGAATAGATACTATCATCCAGTAAGAAGGTCACCAAGTGGTCAAACCAAACTTATTAATTTCAAAATATTCTGGCACCTAAAGAAATAAATTATTTGTTATGCACAAACATACACTAGAATGAAAGTTGACCCAAGACTAAAAACACTTGGAATTCATTTATAGGAGCAAATAAATAAATAAATAAATAAGCAAGCTATTTCTACAAAAGATATTAAATCTAGCTATCAAGACACCAGATAGATAGATAGATAGATAGAGATAGATAGATAGATAGATAAATAGACACAGATAATAGTGACAGAAAGGGAGAAAGAGAGGTAGAAAAAGGGAGAAAGAGACAGAAAGAGAGAAAGATTGAGGGAATCTGAGCTGGAAACATCCACGAGGTTTCCTTTTTCGGTAAAATTGGTTTGGACAGCTGAGTCCACTTGGATATCTTGGGAGATGACCTGTAAAACTGCCCAAGTATAATTTTCAAAAAGTTGAAAATATGACCCTCATACAAAATGGTAGAATCTAATGTTAAAATTTATTTCACCATTTAATTGGTTATGAAGTAGGCAATATTTGTGAACTGGTTCAGAAATATATTAGAGGAACAGAAATGTATATATTCAATAATTCCAAGGCGTGTTTAAAATTAACATGCTTAATGCTATACTGGTTAATATCTAACAAGGTAACAATATCAACATTTTTGGAGACAGAAATCTGCAAAGTAATATTTAGGCTATAATTAAATAATAAATAGCAAAGCTAAAAACTGGTAAATATTCTTAGAGGTTTAAATTTTTGGAGGAAGGGCTTATGAACTGAGGTATTCTTTATAATACTTAAAGGATAATTGTATACAATTTGATTTCTAAGTTTTGAATAATTTTCTTAAAAATCACAAATGAAAAATATAACTAAATTTTCAGAGAATACTTGATATGTACAATTATATTTTACTATTTTCAATTTATTTACATATCCTATTAGAATCTTTACATTTAATAGAAATATTTTTAAAGGTTATACGAAAAACAATAGTCGTAAAACAGACACTGTAAATTTATCTGGATAGCTGAAATTTTGGTCCATTATGGAGAATTCTGTATTCATGGATTTATAGCTTGCTCATCAAGAATAAATGGCTACAAAAATTATCCCCCTTCAGAAAAATATAAAACTGAAATATATGTTAAAAAATACTTGTATATTTGGACAACAGGTAGAGCTTGGCTGTAATACCTGAAATAAATGAAATATGTAAGATCTTTGTTTAACCTAACTTCCTATCTAAAAGCAATTTCCAAACCATAGCAGAAAGAGGGGAAACAGTGCTCTGTGAGCTCACTGATTTGAGAAGGCAGAAATCAGATTTGGAGATGATCAGAAGACTAGTATTTATGTAGCAGAATATCATGGAGAAGAGAGATTCAAAGCTAGCTACAGAAATCACTTGTTGGGTCTCCTTGAATATTTGGCTATAGATTCAACTGTACATGTGAGGAGAATAACTCCATGATGATAGCAAAGGACTCACCAGTAAGCTGTCTGTGCAAACTGAAAAGTATCTAAGATCAATCTCAATTAATTTAGAAGTTTATTTTGTCAACATTTAGGATCATGAACTGTGACACAGCCTGAGGAGGACCTGAGAACATGCCACCAAAATGGTTAGGTTGCAGCTTAATTTTATACATTTTAGAGAGACAACAGTTACATGCAAAGACACACATCGATACATGTAAGTTATACATTGGTTCAGACCAGGAAGGTGGGTCATCTTGAACTTGGGTGGGATAACCAGGAGCTTCCAGTTCATAGGTAGATTCAAAGATTTCCTGATTGGCAATTGGTTGAAAGGGTTAAGCTCTGTGTAAAGAGTTGAAATCAGCTCAAGTTAAGATAAAAGGGAGGGAATTGTGGAATTGTGGAATACAAGGTTCTTGTCATGTAGAGGAAGCCTCCAGATAGTAAGCTTCAGAGTGAATGTCTGTAATCAAAGGTGTGAGACCTGTGGAAAAAAGGTAGTAAGGAAAGAAAATTCTCTGCAAAATGTGAATTTTTCCCACAGGAGAAAGTTTCACAAGGCCATTTAAAAATATGTCAAAGAAGCTTGGGTGCAGTTATTCATACCTGTAATCCCAGCACTTTGGGAGGCTGAGGTGGGCAGATCACGAGGTCAAGAGATCAAGACCATTTTGGCCAACATGGTGAAACCCCGTCTCTACTAAAAACACAAAAATTAGCTTGGTATGATGAAGTGAGCCTGTAGTCCCAGCTACTCAGAAGGCTAAGGCTAGATAATAGCTTGAACCATGAGACAGAGGTTTCAATGAGATGAGATTGTGCCACGCACTCCAGCCTGGCAACAGAGTGAGACCCTGTCTCAAAAAAAAAAAAATAAAGTCAAAGAAAAATATATTGGGGTAAAATACTTTGATTTCCTTTTAGGAAATGTTATCCTCGTGTGATGTTATACCAGTTAAGTTGAAATTGGTATCCCAGTGCCACAAAGAGTCTGTTCTGTTGGTCTTAGGATCTCTAATTTAATGTTAATGCTCGTTAGTTGTGACTGAACTCTGCAGTGAGGAAAATAAAATAAAGCATGTTTGACCTCTCCTTCCCCATCATGGCCTGAAAAATATTTTCACGTTTCTTTGTGTCCCGCTGGTGAAGAGTTGGGTCAATTCAGTAATTGTCGTGTTTATAATTTTAATTTTTTGTTATATTGATTATATAATTTTTGGAGTTCACAGATGATGGGAATAGTTGAAGTTCAACCAGTGAAAGTGGATAAATCTTATAATATACAGAAATTTTGGTGAGGAATCCAAAATAGTAAATTTTTATAAAAGGTCTAAATTAATCCTTGAGTAAAAATTATAGTAGACTCACTCTAACAAAGCATTGAGGGAAGCCATAATCTTTTAAGCCATACATTTAAAATATTAAACATATCTCAAGTGATTTTATACTCAAACAAAATCAAACACTCTTTGAAAGATACAACAAAATTCAACACTCAAAAACATAAATTTTACTTTATCAGACTTTGAATTTCATTTTCAATGTCTACTGTCATACAAGAAAAACACAAGCAAAACACTGCAAGAAATAAAACAATTCTAAATAAATGAACAAAATATTTGAAAACATACATCAAAGAAAATATACATGGATGACAACTAAATACAGAAAAGATATCAAACACATTAATCTTTGGGAAAATGCAAGTTAGTCACAGTGCAGTTCAAATATATACTCACTAAAATTACTAGTTAAAAAGTCTGTGAATAGGAAGTAAGGCATTACAATTGGGAAAATTAATTTTCTTGGACTAATATATATTTACTCATAGTTCAAAAAGCACTGTAGGTAAATATCCTTTGTGAAAATTACACATGAAATATATGCTGCATTTCCAAACACAATACAGTGACAACTTGGCAAAATTCTGAGATTTCCAAATCACAATTAATATATATGCCTCAGAAATACTCTATTCTAGTCACTAAAGTATATTAAGAAAAAGATATGTAAATAATGGAATGGAAAAAATATGCCATAATTTTAGTTGAAGACATCATCACTTAACTTGTAAACACAAAATAACTGCTAGTCTAATGATGATATTACCCAAGTTCAGTTAATTGTCCAAAACCA
>PVKV010001773.1:164415-192019 GCA_004027835.1 Alouatta palliata
TTTTTTTTTTTTTTTTTTTTTTTTTTTTTTTGCTCTTCTAGGACATGATTGCAGCATCATAAAGTTCACCTGGAAGGGAAAATGTGTACATAAATGGCACATCAAGTCATGAGACTGAATATGTGTAATGTGATATACAAAATGGAGTCACTGTTTTAGAGCTCTAAAAGGGAGTTGGGAACCCATTCTAAAAAGGATTGCCTGCATGTCCTACAAACTTGTAAAAAATCTAGGACCTTGCCTTGAACCATTGAACTGAGTCAAATCTCAATGACTACAATATACTGGAGACAGTGGAATTTTGCCAATGTTGCAAACCCTGAACAGCAACAATCAATGAATTACGAACTCATGAACTAAGCTAGCCATCTTGTCCAGTGATAATCGTTCCAAAACAACTGTTTCTCTTAAAAAAACTCTTCTCCCCTCTCTCTCTTAATAATAGTTAGGCTTCTAGTTGAATCACTGTCTCCCAAGTTGCAATTCCGAATACCACAATAAATGCCCTGTCTTATTGCAATATGCTCTTCTGACTCTTCTTGTTTGTTAAATGCCACAGAGAAGAGCAGTGAGGATAGAGCCTTCAGTTAATCCAGTAACAACAGCTGGTTAAAGTAAGGGGAGCCATCAAATGAACTTAGATGAAGAAAACAGTAATGTGGAGGACAACCCGAAGTGTGCAATCACAAAAGCCAAATTCAGAATATTTCTAAAAATAATAAGAAAACAATTTTTTTATTTCCGTTTAATTTAGATGAGAAATGCATGGCAAACTTGACAATGAACATCGTTTTCTGTGAAATAAATAAAATTCATGATGAAACGTATGTAGCAGGAAAGAGACTGTTGTGAATAAATGGTAGGAGAATATATGAAGAAAAGTGACATTAAAAAGACCTTAAAGGCCCAGCAAGGAGGCTCAGGCCTGTAATCCCAGCACTTTGAGAGGCCAAGGCAGGTGGATCGGAGTTTGAGATCAGTCTGGCCACTATAATGAAACCCCGTCTTCTGCTAAAAATATAAAAATTAGCCAGGCACAGTGGTGTGCTCCTGTAATCCCAGCTACTCTGGAGGCTGAGGCAGGAGAATCATTTGATCCTAGGAGGCAGAGGTTGCAGTGAGTCAAGACTGTGCCATTGCATTCCAGCCTGGGTGACAAAATAAGACGTGGTCTAAAAAGAAAGAAAAAAGCCATTGAAGTTTGCCTATATAAAAGTAGGTACAGGTATAGGGTCGATGGATTATGGAAGCTTCTTTTTTTTATAATTGGAAGTACATTAGTTTGCTATAGAAGGTAGGAATTTTATTAGCTGATGAGGATGATGATTCACTAAAGAAGAAGACATAGATGTTTGTGAATATAGAGACACCTTGCAGTGGGTATATAAAAAAAAGATAGAATTCAATTATTAAAAGTGAAGATACTAAATGAAGTGATGTGTTACTGTAATAGCCACTTATATTAGTCCAAAATCACTATAAAGTTTGACAAGAGTGGGGAGGAGAAATTAATCAGTCAAGAGGCAAACGTTCAGTTAAAAGGCAGTTGAGGGAGGAGAGGGATTGACTAAAATTCTTAAAATTGCCAATGAGTTCCAAAACGAGCTATTATCTTTACTTTACTTCTCTGATTTCTTCTTCTACTCCATTTTTCTCATTCTATTTCTATTGCTTGAAACACTTTTCCCAAAATATCTGCCCATTTTTGGTCTGTGCTCAAAGGTACACTTTCTCTCTGAGTCTGGGTGACAAAATGAGACTTTGAAAAAAAAAGTCATGGAAGTTTGCCTATATAAAAGTAGAAACAGGTATAGGTTCTATGGATTATAGAAGCTTCTTTTTTTATTGTAGGTACATTATTTTGATATAGAAGGTAGCTATTGTATTATCTGGTGAGGCTGATAGACTACACTACTTAAAATTTCAAACATACATCTTCAACTACACATCTTCCCTTGCCATATTTTACTTTTTTTCCCTACAACAGCTATTTTCTAACAAATCTATTAATTTATTTTCATTGTTTAGTGTCTTTCTCCATCCACTAGATTATAAGCTTCATGAGAAGATAACAGTAGTGGCAGTGCATAATTAGATAGTCTGAGCTTCAAATCAAGGAAGAAGAGTAATTTAGAAGTGCCAATGAGAAATGATTAAGACAAGCAATCTATCTTCTGCCAAGAAACGTGTGGAAAATGATCATAAATCTCAGAAGGAAAGAATGAAGGCTTATTCCATGGCATATGATTTTCTACTGGGGGAAGTATGTAAAGGAGACATTCTGAGCAGATGAAAATACAGAGGGACTTAGGGATTACTCCCAAAAGCACAGTGAAAGTTTTGTTAGAATGCAGAGCCTTGGGGAAATGGTTTGGAATAGGTGCTATACATATTGGTATGAGGATGATGGTTACAGAGAGATAGATGACCTCAAATATTAATTTTTGTTAAAATATAAAATAAATAGTAGGTGAAGAAGGACATCTTGAGTTTTGATGCTTTCATGAAGAAAGTCCAGCAGATGATTCAGTGTTTGCTTTTGAATGTTTAGTTCTGAGCAAAGTTAGTGACATTTGGAACAAATGTGCTTTCTTGTGAGATCAATTTAAAGCTTAATATAGAAAGTTGTGTTTAAACAACTAGTAAAAAGAGACCAATACTTCAGTAAATTGTCCTTTGTGGGCCAGTATCTTTGGATTAATTTCATAGTAAATTCATTACTTATTTACAATGTTTTACAATTACATGAATTGTTAATAGAATATGTTTTGTCATCTGTAAGATAAGACTATTTCTTAATTACCTTCAGGTTATGTATATTTTTTCAGATTTATTTTACTAAATGGCATGGTCTCACAGACAAATAGAAAATATTGTCTCTCTCCTGAATGAAAGGATCTACCTTAAGTCAGGAATTAGTTCATGTAAAGGGAGAATAATTTTTCTCTTTATTAAGATAATTAAATATACTTTAAGGCATTGCTATTGTTGTTTTTTTAATTTTAATTTTAATTTTTTGATACAGGGTCTCACTTTTTTGCTCAGGCCAGAGTGCAGTGGCATGAGTATAGCCCACTGCAGCCTTCAATTCCTGGGCTCAGGAGATTCTCCTGCCTCAGCCTCCTGAGTAGCTAGGACTACAAGCACACACAAGCATGCACCATTGTGCCTAGATAATTTTTTAAAAAATATTCTGTACAGAAAAGGTCTTACTGTGCCACCCAGTCTTGTCTTGAACTCCTGGCCTCAAGCAACCTTACTGCCTTGATTGCCCAAAGACTTGGGATTATAGGGTCTGAGCCACCAAACCTAGCATATTAATGTTGATAGGCTGAAAAACATTTAAATTGAACAAAACTGTGGCTACCTTTTTATCGTTATCTTTCAAATTATTGTCAATTTATAGGCCATTTTTAGAAGAGATCCCAGTTGGGTGGCTTTTATTGCAATCTCTTTATAAAATACAAACTTCGTGTAAGATTTAAATTTGTTACAGATTTTATTTGATTTCTAAACTAATTTTCAGTCTTCAACAATATATGATTTTGAATAGTTCATAATGCAATTTTTTTGTTAATTTGTGAATATGAGTAGAAAAAAAATTCTTTTGGATATATTTATTTTGAGAAAGTGTTATTTAAAGTCATATCTCTAAATATTAACTACACTCTGAAATAGGCTTGGTACTTAGAAATCGTACCAAATTCATTAAAGAAAAAATAAGTTATCAATTTGGAAAATGTATAGAATCAATTGTTATATAAAATACTAATAACATATATTTGTTGTATAAAAGGACTCCTAACATGAGTTATTTAAGATTCTGATATAAATTTAATTTTTCTTATTAGCCAACTTATTTTATTTTATTATTACTTTTCATTTAGTTTTTTATCCTTTTATTTCTTTCTTTTTTTCTTATTGTACTTTAAGTAGTGAGGTACATGTGCAGATCTTGCAGGATTGTGGCATATGTAAACACATGCCATGGTGGTGTGGTGTTCCATCCCTCTGTCACTTACACCAGGCATTTCTCCCAAGGTTATCCCACCCTAACCTCCCCACCCCCACGTTGTCCCTCCTTCTAAACTTCAAACTATGCTACAAGGCTACAGTAATTAAAACAGCATGATACTGGAACCAAAACAGAGACATAGACCAATGGAACAGAAGAGAGGCCTTGGAAGTAATGCCAAACATCTACAACTATCTGATCTTTGACAAACCTGACAAAACAAACAATGGGAAAAGGATTCCCTGTTTAATAAATGATGTTGGGAAACCTGGCTAGCCATGTGCAGAAAGCTGAAACTGAACCCCTTCCTTACACCTTGTACTGAAATTAACTCCAGATGGATTAAAGACTTAAACATAAGACCTAACACCATAAAAACCCTAGAAGAAAATCTAGGCAAAACCATTCAGGGCATAGGTATAGGCAAGGACTTCATGACTAAAACACCAAAAGCAATGGCAACAAAAGCCAAAATAGACAAATGGGATCTAATTAAACATAAGAGCTTCTGCACAGCAAAAGAAACAATCATCAGAGTGAACTGGCAACCAACAGAATGGGAAAAAATTTTTGCAATCTATCCATCTGACAAAGGGTTAATATCCAGAATCTACAAAGAACTAAAGCAGATTTACAAGAAAAAAACAAACAAACCCATTCAAAAGTGGGCAAAACATATGAACAGACACTTTCAAAAGAAGACATTTATGAGGCCAACAAACATATGAAAAAATGCTCATCATCACTGATCATTAGAGAAATGCAAATCAAAACCACATTGAGATATCATCTCACGCCAGTTAGAATAGTGATCATTAAAAAATCAGGAGACAACAGATGTTGGAGAGGATGTGGAGAAGTAGTAACACTTTTACACTGTTGATGGGAGTATAAACTAGTTCAACCATTGTGGAAGAGAGTGTGGCGATTCTTCAAGGACCTAGAAATTGAAATTCCATTTTTCCCAGCAATCCCATTACTGGGTAATACCCAAATGATTATAAATATTTCTATTATAAAGACACATGCACATGTATGTTCATTGCAGCACTGTTTACAATAGCAAAGACCTGGAACCAACCCAAATGCCCATGGATGATAGACTGGGCAAGGAAAATGTGACACATATACACTATGGAATACTATGCAGCCATAAAAAAGGATGAGTTCATGTCCTTTGTAGGGACTTGGATGAATCTGGAAATCATCATTCTCAGCAAACTGACACAAGAACAGAAAACCAAACACTGCATGTTTTCACTCATAGGTGGATGTTGAACAATGGGAACACATGGGCACAAGGAGGGGAATGTCACACACTGGGGTCTGTTGGTCAACTTATTTTAATTCAGAATGTTAAAACTGATAAACATCAACTCTGTCTTGGAGGAATCATTCCAAAATTCAAATCCTTGGATTCTAAAACCCTTGCTAAACTCATTCAGGTAATTCATCTTACTTGTCATTTACGGAGCTTGAACTTAAAACTTTCGCGTATTTTTTCTCCCATTCAGGATATTAGCCAATGTCAATTTTATGCCTAGTGTTTTAATGTGTTCAATTATATTTTCTCCCTAGGTCTATGCATAGAGATAGAAACAGACCTGAAGACAACATCAGTTCTATTTCACCAGCTTCACATATCCTATTTCTCACTCATAGTCTCCTTTATTAAGGCAAAATTAAATGGCAGTGCTTCTTCCTATAAGATGACCCCTCACGTAAGTTTACAGGTTATATAAAATATTTTACTGTTGGCCAGATGTGGTGGCTTATGTCTATAATCCCAGCACTCTGGGAGGCCAAGGTGGGCAGATCACCTGAAGTCAGGAGTTAGAGACCAGCCTGGTCAATATGGTGAAACCTGTCTCTACTAAAAATACAAAAATTAGCAAGACATGGTGGCAGGCACCTGTACTCCCAACTACTAAGGAGACCGAGGCTGGAGAATCCCTTGAACTGCGGAGGTGGAGGTTGCAGTGAGCTGAGATTGTGCCATTGTGCTCCAGCCTGGAGGACAAGAGCAAGACTTCATCTCAAAAAAATAAAAATAAATAAATAAATAAATAAAATTCTACTGTTGCCCAACATGGAAAGGAAAGTACAATTAGCAAATGTATGTATAAGCCCAGAGATAAGAGAAAAAAAAATTAAAGCTTGTTCTGTCCTTGAGATGTGGTTTCTCTGCCTACTAGTAAAATATGGACCAATCATTGTGTTGGTCCAAGCACAAATTCAGATGACCTACACTTTTTTAAATGGGTTTGGATGTTAAAGATGTTGGAATGCCTAAAGTTGTTCATACCAACATTTCCCTTCCTAGAGAGAGAGGCTGGAGATCTCTTACCAACTCAGGAGAACAGAAGGAGTACATCTTAAAGTTCAAAGGTGGGTTGTAATTTTATTTTTTTATGTATTTCTTACTTAATCTCAATGGAATACTATAGCTACAGGGCTGATTTAGGTGTGCGGAATTTTTTAAAGCTGAATGATTAGCTCTATCTTAAACAGAATAGCTAACCAAAAATAAAGACATATATATCAAATTGTTATCCCCTGCTGTATTTGTTATATTTATTAAATATCTCATTAGCACAAATTTCTCCAGACTTGCCCATCCAGAAAGCTGTAACTCTACCACATCAACAGCATCATGGATATTTGCTGTCATACTTCAACCTCTGTCTGCAAGAGGAGGTACCGGAGTGTCTTACATATATTTGCGCAGTTTCAGGACTTCTGTTTTCTTTCACCCATTAAGCTCTCTTATCTCCATTAAATAGTTCAAGGCAATATCAGAATGATTTTTTTTCTGCTGATATTAACATTGGCATGGTCATAATAGGTGGAAAATTTGATACAAATCTAAATTAGTTTTCAAATACGAAATGTTAAGTTTTTCTCTATACTGTTGATGTTTAATCAATTCATGGATATTCAGTCACATTATAGACTGACTGTCAGAGGCTCACACAAGCACCTCTAATTAAATCAGCTGAAGTCAGTGTGAAGGGAGATGCATTATGAACTATGGTAAAGCCAGTGGAACAATAACGGGTAATTTAAGTTGTGGCAGTTATAGATTCCCCTAGTTACAGGGGAATTGTTTTATTAGAAGCAGCTTTGGACCTTGTCAGCAGCATGAAGAAAAGTTATGATAATCTTCTTCATATTTTAAAATTAATATATTTTGAAGGATGGTTTAATTGAAACTAATGATACTTCAAGTAATAGCCATTGTCGTATTTTAAATTATTATCACTTTTATAGGTGGCATTCAAAACTTCTAGGTTGTGGATATGGCCGTTGGTATCTGGATTGAAATAGAGACAAAAATCGGTTTAAAAAATGCAGTCAAGGAACGGAGAGCTTGCATGATTTTATGAGACATCTATCTATGTTTATATTAATTAATTACATAACAAGTATTGGGAAAGTGGTGGAAAATTAGTTTGATTGACTTATAAAAGAGAGGAGGAGGCTTTAGTCTATAAATTATGGGTTAAGTTCAATAGCAAAAAAGTAAAACTATCATTATTTAAAGATAATAAGATCCTTTACATATGAAACACTAAATTATCTTAAATACGTAGAAATCACTATAACCATCTATGCGTAATAATTTTATGAATAAAATTATCATTTCTGTAAACATTATAGAACTGCAAAATATTAATGAGTAGAAAGCTTTAATACCATAAAAATGCTAATTATCTCATAGTTGACCTATAGATTTAATGGAATTTGTATCAAAATGCCAGTAGAAGTTTACATAGAAATTGATACTGCAATTTAAATATTATGTAGAAAAGAAAAGTGGTAGGATAAATTGGTGGTGATGTTTCTCATTTCAGATATTAGAAATTATGTGAAACTATAGTAAGACACTTGCATTACTATTGCAGTCCATTTTCAGTAGACTTGTATCAAGTAAACCGTGTAAAAAGATGTCATTCTCTGGAATTAAGTCATTAAAAATTATCCACATAAAGGAGGTGGAGCAAGAGAGATACATAGAAACTTCCACAGATCACTCGTCTATTAGAAACATCAAATTTAATAAGTATCTACACAAAAAAGCATCTTCATAAGAACCAAAAATCAGCTTAGGTAGCAACTTTGTTGCATTGGGTAGAGTACCAAGTGGGCCCTTGCAGTCTTCAATTCCAGGCCTTGACTCTTGAATGTCATATCTAGACCTATCCAGGACCTATGGGAGGCCACTGCCCTGAAGGGTGAGTATGAGGAGAGGGAGCATTTACCACAAGTTGACTGAAGAGCACTTGGGCCTTAAGTGAACATCAGTGGTAGTCTGGCAGTACTCCTCGCAGGCCATTTGTGGTGGTCATGAGGAGAGACTCATCTGTCTATGGAATGGGGAGAGAAGAGTAGGAAGGACTGTCTTGTGCTTAGGCTGTCAGCTCAGCCTCAGTAGAATAGAGCACTAGGTAGATTTCTAAGGTTTGGGACTCCAGGCCTTGACTCCTAGACAGCATCTCTAGACCCACCCAGGGCCTGGAGAAACTCACCACCCTGAAGGGAAGGACACTAGCCTGTCTGGCTTTACCACCTGCTGACTGTGGAGTCCTAGAACCCATGAACAAACATAAACACTAGCCAGGTAGTGGTTACAGCAGGCTTTGGGAGAGACCCGGTGCTCTGCTGGTTTCAGGTCTGTCCTAGTGCAATCCCAGTGATGGTGGCCACAGAGGTGCTTATGTCACCCCTCCCCTAGCTTTAGGCAGTTCAGTACAGAGAAAGAGACTGTATTTGTTTGGGAGAATGTAGGGAAAGAGAACAAGAGTCTCTCCCTGATAATCCAGAGAATGTGTTCCAATCTCATCCAAGAATACCAATGCAGTTGCTCTGCAAGTCTTCGAGAGTTACTGTATTATTGGGCTTTGGGTGTCCCCTGATCCAGACATAGCTGCAGTAACCTAAAAGTTGGGCCTTAAGACTCAATCCAATTCAAATACCTGGAAAGCCTTCTCGAAAAAGATTGATACCAACAGACCCAAAGTGCAAAGACTTCAATAAATACCTAAATCTTTAATGCCCAGACATGGAGAAACACTTATAAAAATCAAGACTATCTAGGAAAACATGACCTTACCAAATTGACTAAATAAGGCATCTAGGAACCAATTTTGGAGAGACAGAAATATGTAACCTTTCAGACAGGAAACTCAAAATAGCTGTTTTGAGAAAAATCAATGAAGTGCAAGGTAACATAGAGAAGGAATTCAGGATTCTATCAGATAAATTTACTGAGGCTTGAAATAAAAAGAATCAAGCAGAAATACTAGAGTTGAAAAATTGACATACTGAAGAATGTATCAGTCTCTTAATAACAGAATAGATCAAACAGAAGAAAGACTTACTGAGCTTGCAGACATGATATTTGAAAATACACACACAGAGGAAACCAAAAAAAAAAAAAAAAGAAAGAAAAAACAATAAAGCACACCTCTAGGATCTAGAAAATAGCCTCAAAAGGGCAAATCTAAGAGTTATTGGCCTTAAAGAGAATGTGGGGAGATGGGGATAGAAAGCTTTTTCAAAGGGATAATAACAGAAAACTTCTCAAGCTTAGGCAAAGATGTCAATATTTAAGTAAGTACAAGAAAGTGATTGAACATCAAGCAGATTTAACCCAAAGAGGACTACCTCAAGGCAATTAATAAGCAAATTTTCAAAAGTCAAGGATAAAGAATGAGTTCTAAATTAAGCTACAGAATATAAACAAATAACATACGATGGAGCTCCTTTAAAACTGGCAGCAGACTTTTAGTGGAAACATTATATTACTGAAAGGCCAGGGATTTGGTCTAGGTCCTGCTGCTTACTACACAGAAAGCCAATTGGTGAGATGACAGTATTGCCAAGGAAGAACGCTTTAACTGGATGCTGCAGCTGAGGAGATGGGTGCTCAGTCTCAAATCCATCACCCAGAATAAAACTAGGAGTTATACAGCAGGGAAGAAATGTAAAAATGTGTCAGAAAACCAGAACTAGAGAAAGGCCAAAAAGCAATCACGATGAATGAGAGGTGTAGCATTTGCTGAATTTCAGTACTTTGATACTTTTTTGAGAGGGCTGAAGGTCCTTTCCTGAAGAAGAAACTCAGATACAACAAATACAAGTTTCAAGCTTTAACAGCAAAAGTGTCAATTTCTACGTGTATCTAAAAGAACAGTCTATGGGACTATTGGGTCAGTTTCAGCTACAGGCCAGGAACGAGTGACATGACATATTTAAAGTGCTGAAGGAAGAAACAATTTACTCTAGAGTAATATATTTGGTGAATATATCCTTCAAACATGAAGAAAAATAAAGATACCAGACCTGTCCTACAAGAAATGCTAATAGAAAGTCTTCACGCTGAAAGAAAAGGATATTTTAAGCAATAAGAAAACATCTGAAGGTATAAAACTCACTGATAATATTAAGTACACACAAAATCATAGAATACTTTTACTCTATAATTGTGGTGTGTAAACTACTTGCATCATACATAGAAAGAATAAAAGATGAACCAATCAAAAATAATAATTACAACAAATTTTAAAGGCATAGTCAGTACAAGATATTGATAGAAATAACAAAAAGTTAAAAAGTGAGGAGACAACATTAAACTGTAAAGTTCTTACTAGTTTTCTCTTTGCCTGTATGTTAGTTTATTTGTTTAAGGAATCAATGTTAAGTTTTTATCAGTGAAACATAATGAATTATAAAATATTATTTTCAAGTCTCATGGTAACCTCAAATAAAAACAATGTGACAGAAACAGAAATAATAAAAAGTAATAAATTAAAATACACCACCAGAGATAATCATCATCAAAAGGAAAACAGAAAAGAAGGAAGAGAAGGCTTAGAACTCCGAGAAAACAAATAACAAAATGGCAAGAATAAGTTCTTACTTAACAATAATTACATTGAATGCAAATAAACTAAACACTCTAATCAAAATACATAGAGTAGCTGTGTAAAAAAAAGGTTCTCAACATCATGGATCATCAGATAATTAGAAATAAAAACTACTTTAAGGTATCATCTTGCTACAGTTAAGATGGTTTTCATCCCACCGCGTAAGGTGGCTCATGCCTGTAATCCTAGCACTATGGGAGGCAGGGGTGGGTGGATCATGAGGACAGGAGATGGAGAGCATCCTGGCCAACATGGAGAAACCCCATCTCTACTAAAATACAAAAAATTAGCTGGGTGTGGTGGTGCACACCTGTAGTCTCAGCTACTCGGGAGGCTGTGGCAGGGAAACATTTGAACCCTGGAGGCAGAGGTTGTTTAACTGGGTTTTTTCTTGAGTGCTGATGAAGTACAGCTTCCCCAGGAGAATGCTGTGGGTTCTTGGCCTCCAACCTATTAAAGAATAAGCAGTGGGGCCACTGCAGGTGCACTGTGTGCTCATAAAAGTAAATATCAGACCCAAGAAGTGTTGCAAAAAGTTTATTTTATTTAGGTAGAGAAAAGAGAAGAAGAGAAAGACTTCCACGAAGAGTGTGGAAGGGGATCCAGAGGGGAAATCCCAGAGGGGAAATCCCAGAGGTGAAACGGAGCTCCCACTGTGTGGGAGGGGATTCCAGAAAGCTGGAAATCCACTGTGGGTGAAGGAATAGGGGAACTTACCTGGGAGAAATTCCCACCTTCCCAAGTTCCTCTGGCCAGTGAAAGGAGTTCCTTTAAACTTACGCTGGGGTGATTGACTCTTAGTTTCTTCCTACTCAGGGGAAATTCAAACATAAACTGCTAAAACTCCCAGATGGAGAGAGATGGGAGGGGGCATGGGACTGGGAAATTCTTGCCCTTGAAACTACGCCCCCTCATGGACCCGGAAAGAGAACACATTCCCTCAGTTACAGTGAGCCTAGACTGTACCACTGCAGCCTGGCGACAGAACAAGATTCGTCTCAAATAAATAAATATATAAATGGCTTTCATCCAAAAGTCAGGCAATAACAAATGCTGAATTGGATGTGGAGAAAAGGAAGCTCTTAGACACTATTATGCAGAATGTAAATCAGTACAGCCACTATGGAGAACAATTTGGAGGTTCCTCAAGAAACTAAAAGTAGATCCATATGATGCAGAAATCCCACTGCTAGGTGCATGTCCAAAAGAAAGAAAATTGGTATATTGAAGAGATATCTGCACTCTCATGTTTATTGCAGCCCTGTTCTCATTAAGCAAGATTTGGTAGTAACCTGTGTCCATCAACAGATGAATGGATAAGAAAATGTGCTGCATATATACAATAGAGCACTATTCAGCAATAATAATAATAAAAAAAGAAATCCTGTCATTTGCAATAACATGGATGAAACTGGAGGTCATTATATTAAATGAAATAAACCAGGCACTGAAAGACAAACTTTCCATGTTCTTATTTGTCGGAGCTGTGAATTAAAACAACTGAACTCCTGGAGATGGTAGAATGATGGTTACCAGGAGATGAGAAGTGTAGTGGGTAGGTCTGGGGAAGTAGGGATGCTTAATATGTAAAAAACAATAGTTAGAAAAAATGAATAGGATCAAATATTTGATGGCACAAATGGTGTGTATAGTCAATGTTAATGTAATTGTATATTTTAAAAGAGCTGAAAGTGAATATTGCATTGTTTGTAACACAGCATATATGCTTGAGGTGATGAATACCTCATTTATCCTTATGTGATTTGTACACTTTGTATGCCTATGTCAAAATACCTCAGTTTCGATATTAAGTATGTCATATGTATAAGCATATATACCTGCTATGTACCCACAGAAATTAACAATTAACAATTAAAAATTCAGTATAAATTGTAAAAGCATATCTAGAATACATATCACATAATTAAAAATCAACTTCAAATTGACTAGAAGTTTAATGATGGAGATAAAATTTCAAGTATCTAAGTAGAAAATCTGGTTAATATTGAGGAAGGCAAATAGTATTTCAAAACACTTAACAGAATATATAAATATTTATTTATGTTTCAGTCAAGATGTCTTTTCATAAAAAGTCACTCTAGGGAAATTAACAAAGAATGAGCTACAAACTAGAAGATACTTGAAGTTTTTAAAAGCAAGGAAAATTGTTAAAAATATATGTAGAATTTTTTTTCAATTTAATAAGAAAATTGGAAATAATAGAAAGGTGAATACACATTGGGGCAAAGAACTTTAACAAAAAAATTTTCCACACGAAAGAATCCTGTGAAGGTCAATACATATTTGAAGATATTTCTAATCTGGCTAATAGTAAGGGACATGCAAGCCAATATAATTATTAATTATATTGAAAATTGAAAAGGGATTTGTATTAGTTTCTCATGATAGCTATTTTTAAAATCACCATTAACTTAGTAGCTTAAACAATACATGTTTATAATGTTAAGATTATAGGATTCAGAAACCTCACAGGTCTCTTAGTGCTAAATTAAAGTGTTGTCTGGATAATATTTCTTAGTGAAATTTCTAAGAAACTACATTTTCTTTTCTTTGGCAGCTCTTACAGATGACCTGTAGTCCTTGGCCTATGGCTCTTTTCCATCTTTGAAGGCAGAAATGTCCATTGAGTCTTTCTTACATCATATCACATCACTTTGACAATTCCCCTGCATCTTTCTTCCATATATGAAGTGACCATGTGATTACATTGGATTGCAGGTAATTGTAGAATTCTTTTTATTTCAAGATCAACTTATTAGACACCTCAATCACATCCGCCAACCTGTGTCTCTCCCCTGCTTTCAGTGTTTTATGACATATTCATATTTTCTGAAAATTTGAATATGGATACCTTTAGGGTTCTATTGTTCTGTTTATCACAGCATTCAATAGCAACTACTGAAGAAGACGTAAGGCCACAATCTTTCTTATTCACCATTGGCAGAGTGTAAAGTGACAAAACTATTTTATTAGAATTGCAAGAGTACTGTGATAACAATAACCTCATTATCTGAATAGGCTAACAAACAAGTTTATTTCTTATTCGAAAAAGTAACTACTATAATTCTAAGAAAGAGTTTGTAAAGAGGTATACTTGAAAAATGGTGGCTGATAAACTGTACTCCAAGTTTTATATCTACAATAAATGATTACGTAAGTACTAAGGGATACTTACAGCAACACCTCACGAGAGCAAAACCCTGAAATGAAAACACCAATCAAACTGTATTTTATTCACATAAGGAATATTGTATCTCAGCCAAATAAGTAAAATGCGATGTGTTCACACAATGAATATTATATCTCAGCCAAAAGAATGAAATATGTAACTGTTAAGGCAAAATCAAGTTCTTGGAAAAGTCGCTTGCTTCATACTATGTCAGATTGAATCTTACAATGGAAAAAAAGTTACACACAAATTCATTTGAAGAGAAATGCATATATGCATATTTATAACAAATTGAGAGTAAATAGTTCACATCATATGTTTTAAGATAAAATATAAGTATCACTTTTGTTTGTATGCCTTTCAGAAATCACCCCCAGTTAACTTAGGTTTCCATATTGCCCTTACTTACAACTTTGATTACACTTCTCCCACTGTATTATATGTTTTTCATGTGTTTTTCTCCTGACTGGACAGAGAGTACCTGAAGGGATCTAACTTATCTTATGTTTCTTTTATTCCCAGCTTCCAGACAAACATTTTCTGAAAAAGGTCTGGGAGTAAATATTTATATTGTGCTTGCCACATATGGTGTCTGTTGCAACTACTCAGTCTCAACATTGTAGCACGTAAGCAGCTTAGACAATAGATAAAATAATGGTTAAGGGTGTGTTCAAATACAACCATACTAATAAAACAAGTTGAGGGAAGTATTTTGTCTAAAGCTGGAGTTTGCCCAACAACTGTAATAGAACAATGCCTTATAACTGTGACACAGAAGCATGTTGCTGAATTAAGGTGAAAGTTTCACATATAATTAATAGGCATTAGCTCATATTGATGCATTTGAAATGTTTTAACAAAAATGTGAACACCAGCAAGTTAGGAAGAAAATGAAACTTCTGTCATTATCTAAATTGTATAAACTCATATCTTAGCCTAGATTGACCTAAAGATTATTTAACACAGGTGTATGTGAATGTCTATCATACGACATCATCATGGGTTCAAAAATAGTTGTCTATTGACAGTGCAGCATTGTATAGGCATGCATGATAAAATGCCCAAAGCACATTCTGTTCTATTCTCTAATGCTAATTTTATATAAAGTTACATTCTACATGCGGTTAATCATGGATTTATTTTTAATTTTTGATTCTCTACATATTTTGTTTTGTTGTTATTTTGTGTTTGCCTGGTTTTCTCTACCTAATGGTGATTATAATTATTTTTCCTGGTTTATTTGATTTAATAATTAGTAAATCAATAAAATCTACGACAATACCTTAATGATCTCCAAAATGTCTTAGCAAACTTAATAGAAAAATAATATAGAAAAATAATTCATAATTAAAAGGAGCCAATAAAACTGTGAACTATATCCTTAAATATCCTCAAAAGAGGAATAAATATGTTTGAAACAATGCCGATACCTCTTCATCAGGTTATTTGTGGTAACTTCCAGATAATGGTTTTTCATTTTTGTTTATGCCTGTAGTTTAAAACTACATTGTAAATTGATGAATACATAGATAGTATATAAAACAGGACACTCTCTCATATTTTTATTCTATTTTGCTCTATTCTAATGTTGAGTATTTTATTACATTTTTAAGGTCCAAACAGAACCCATTAAATTGATTATGTGATCAAAAAGTTAAATGTAGTACATGGTTTGAAAATCACAGTGTTAGAACATAAAATGATACAAAGTTAAAGGTGAAAAGACTTTTTCACATGAAACCTTTTATAAATTTTAGTTGCATGCCTTGTATTTACATTTTTAAAATGAAGATATTAAGACTTAAAGTCTTGACTTAATTCATAAAGTACTAGGGTTAAGAAGAAAATGACACTCTATTCTACCTGTTTTGAAGACAGTATTTTATTTGGCATCTTACTGAATTCATTATAGTAGTTTCAATTATTTATCATGTTGTTCTTTTTATAAGGCTTCGTCAATTTTCCAAGTTGTTAGTAGTGCTTGTATTTGGGTATCGTTTTAAATAATATACTGATACTACTATGTGCCAATTCATTAAAAATAAGTATTGATTTTTATAAATATTTAGTTATATGCAGCATGTAACTTTGTGGAAATGAAAATTCATTCTTGTGAATTGATAGCATCAATTGATTTATTTAGATTTATCTAGATCAAGCTAGTTGGATATTTTATAGAAAAAAGGAAGTGTTACAACTTTATGACTTATTTCCCAAAATTACATACAGAGAGTCTACTGCTGTGGAGAAAAATTAATGTTCTTTTTCTTATTTTTTTGTAGCCGTGCAGTTGAGAAATTGTTTTCCAGTAAGAAAGGCTTATTTTTATGAATTTTTCTTGCTGTTATTTTTGTTGTTCTTCTTTTGTGTCTAGCACAGTGCCTGAAATATGTTTGACTTGATAAAAATATTTATTGGTTGAAACAATGACCGAGTATTTCAAAAGCATTATGAAAAATGCTGTGTACAAAAAAAAAATGTGCTGTATCCAAGATAATCCTGACTTAATCACATTTCTTATACACTTGAACAACTGATGACTTTTACATAACTATTAGCTTTCATAAACCCTTGAACCCCAAGTGGAGGTAGCATAATTAAGTACAAAAGACTAACACACCCAAGAATGATAATCTATAGTTAAAAAATATTTAATTAAATGTGTATGATTTTAAAATTGTTAAAAAGATTAAATGTCTACAAACTGAGATGCCACCACACATATATTAGAATGACCTGAAGTAAAAATACTGATAATATCAACTGCTGGTGGGGATGTGGAGCAGAAGCAATTCTCCTTCATTGCTAGTGGGAATGTGAAATGGTACAGTCACTTTGGAGGACAGTTTAGCAGTTTCTCACAAAACCATACAGTCTTTTACCTCATGATCCAGCAATCACAATCTTAGGTATTTACTCGAATCAGTTGAAATCATATGTCCACACAAAACCCATTTTTTTTTTTTTTTGAGATGGAGTTTTACTTTTGTTGCCCAGTCTGGAGTGCAATGGCAGTATCGGGGCTCACTGCAACCTGTGCCTTCCGGGTTTATGCTATTCTCCTGACTCAGCCTCATGGGTATCTGGTATTGCAGGCATGCGCCACCATGCCTGGCTAATTTTTTTGTAATTTTAGTCGACACAGCGTTTCTTCATGTTGGTCAGGCTGATCTCTCTCTCCCAACCTCAGATGATCCGCACGCCTCTGCCTCCCAAAGTGGTGGGATTACTAGTGTGAGCCACCGCCTCGGCCTGCAACAACCTTTACATAAGTATTTATGCAACTTTATTCATAGTAGCCAAAATTAGAAACCACCAGGATGTTCCCAATGGCTGAATGGTGAAACCAACCATG
Source organism: Alouatta palliata (assembly GCA_004027835.1). Lineage (NCBI taxonomy): Eukaryota > Metazoa > Chordata > Mammalia > Primates > Atelidae > Alouatta > Alouatta palliata. Next base: position 181,905 of record PVKV010001773.1, read on the forward strand.
ACGCATCTACACAATGCGATTTTATTCAGTGACACAATGAAATGATCTTTCAAATCATAACAAGACATAGAGGAACTTTAAATGTGAATCACTAAGTGAAAGGAGCCAATCGTAAGAGCCTATGTATGCTTTGATTTCAAATGTATGGTGTACAGGAAAAGGCAAAACTAAGTAAAATGAGCAGTGGTTACCACCAGATGGGTTGGAGAGAGGAGGAACAAATAGGTAGAATACAGGGGATTTTTAGGGAAGTTAATGTGTGATACTCTAGTGGTAAATGCATGATATTATGCATTTGGTAACACTCAGAGAACTATGCAACACAAATAGTAATGATGTAGGTATGGAGTCAGTAATAATGTATCAATATTAGTTTATCATTTGTAACTAACGATCAGTGCACATACAAGATTTTGCCAATAGGAGGAACTCAAGGTGGAGGAAAGGGAGGATATGGGAAGAAACTTTCTCTACATCCTGCTCTGTTTTCCTGTAAACCTAAATCTACTTTGAAAAGCAAAGATTATTTTCAAAAATCATAATTAAAACAATTAGTCTGGGTACAGTGGTTCACACTTGTAATTCCAGCACTTTGGAAGGCTGAGGTTGGAGGATTGCTTGAAGGTGAGAGTTCAAGACCAACCTGGCCAACAAAGTGAGATCCTATCTCTACCAGAGATTTAAAAATATATTATCCAGGCATGGTGGCTCATGCCTGTTGTCCCAGCTATTGGGGAGGCTCAGGTAAAAGGATTGCTTGAGCCCAGGACGTTGAGGCTGCACTGACTTACGATTATGCCATTGCATTCCAACCTGAGCGACAGAGTGAAACCCCATCCTCCATAAAAAATAAATGTATAGTTTATTCTCATTTAGTTTCATTGTGGACTGGTAAATATTTCTTCATATCTAACTGTTTAAGCCTTCTGTGATATTTTAATAAACTATCACTTAATTATTTAATTACCTGTAAGGCAATTTATTCTACCGAAAATAAAATTCTGATATTTAGGATTTCTAGAAGTGGCTTTGCTGGTAGATCAGTCACTTTAATGGCACCAGTCAATGACCTCCATAGAGTCATACCTTTGCTCTTTCACTTTGTTGTCTTCTGTGTCTCTTACCCTAAGCTGTGCCCTGTTACTTACTTTATCTAACAGGACAGAGCAAATATAACATAAGCATTATTTCTGTCACTGCAAAGATTTCAAGGGCTAGCTTATCTGAAACAACATAGAACAGAGACAAGTGAGCCCCAGTTGTTAAATTAAATAAGCAGCAGGCCACTGGCCTAAGGTTGTCACCATACTTTGAATTCTTAGGTATCAAACAACCACCTAGCTTAGTACCAAAATAAACTAAAACCTATCTTATCTAAGTATAATTTTATAAGAGCTGGGTTTTAGTCAATCACAAGCAGCTAACCTTCAGCCAATCACAGACATCTAACTGATCAGATCAAGCCCAAATAAGGTAAATGACTCATTACAAAATGCCAAAATGAGGCTGTAGCAAATCAGATGATTTCCCTAGTTCAATGGTCAACATTTTAAGTCTCACTGTTCATGCTGCCTGTCACAGCTTTCTAAACTTCTGGTTCAGAGTGATACCTGCTTCATGAATTCTTCTTTGATCAAATAGATTCTGTTAAATTTAATTTGTCTAAGGGTTTTACTTTACCACAGCTGATTTAAGTCTATTTTGCCTCAGCCAGAACTCAACAAACTCTTGGCTGACCAAAACCATACAAGCAAATCCAGCCGAGATCTACAAAGCTTGGACCAGGTTAGTAGAAACCACACAATAACACTTCATAACAAACAACACCAACACCTCAGTGGCTTACAACAATAGGTATTTACCTTCGTTCATAAATCTATGCATGGGCTATGTGGTTTCTACTGAGCATCATGAGCAAAAGTAAATACTTTTGTAAGCCACTGAGGTGTTGGTTTTGTTTGTTATAAAGTATTATTGTTTCAGAGAATAAATGTAGCTTCGGTTGAAAATAAGTACTGTTTTTGTTTATTACTAGAGCTGAATCACAGATTAAGACCTTAGAAAATTTCTGAGAGATGGGGTAAATGCAATTATTTTTAGATCAATTATATATTTCAAGTCCAAAGGAAATGTAATATCTAAGTGCCTGTCAGAAATTAATGATTTCTTTAGGGCAACAGAAGAGCCTAAATTATTCACACATTTAAAAAGGAGACAAAAGAATAATAATTAATTAATGTACCCTCAAGCAGAAGAAGATAGTAAATACCTACCATAATTCATTTAAAAAGAGATATTACAAAACATATAATATTACATCATCAACCTAAATAACAGACACTGAGACTCTCAAAAAATGTATTTTTATTTCAGAATAGTATTGCAATGAGAACACACATGGGCGTAGTCAGAAAAGTAAAGGAAGACAAAGGTTTTAAAAGGAAAAATAAGAAAGATTACATAAATTGCTATGAAGCAATAATCCTTGACTATAGGGATCAATAAGAGTGGCATCAGCCTAAGGCTAAAAAGGCAGTTGCTGAGCAGATGTTCTTGCAGAAGGATTTTTTTGTGTAAGGTTGACAATTTTACAACGTGGTGGTTTTTGCAGGATCTTTGGTGATAGTTCTTGTCAGGCATAGGTGCATGAGAACCCTACCTTCATGGCTTGCTGAGTTTATTGTGCCAAGGTCTGATGTAATGACTCTTTTGACTCTGACAAGTTTCACACTTTTCTCTTTTGATCAGAATCTTTCTCTAAAATCATTTCTGATCAACCATCTGTGGTTAGCTTTTGATTTTTTATTTCTTGCTGCCAAAATGAGCCTATCCTTGGTTACTATCCTGGTCCTATGTCAGAGGAAAGTGATTGGTGACTAGATTCAGTATCAAAACCCTTTTAACAATATTTGGGCAATGAGAGATATTTGGAGAGTGATATGATTTGGCTGTGTCCCCACCCAAATCTCATCTTGAATTGTAGTCCCATAATTCTCACATGTCCTGGGAGGATCCAGGTGGGAGTAACTGAATTATGGGGGTGGGGCTTTCCTGTGCTATTCTCATGATAGTAAATAAGATTCATGAGATCTGATGGTTTTATAATGGAGAGTTCCCCTGCACAAGCTCTTTTGTCTTCTACTATGTAGGACGTGACTTTGCTCCTTATTCACCTTCTGCCATAATTGTGAGGCCTCCCCAGCCATGTAGAACTATGAGTAAATTAAAGCACTATTTTTTTTAAATAAATCACTCAGTCTCAGGTATGTGTTTATTAGTAGCATGAGAACAGACTAATACAGTAAATTGGTATTGGTAGAGTGGGGCGCTGCTATAAAGACACCCGAAAATGTGAAAGTGACTTTGGAACTGGGTAAAAGACAGAAGTTGGAACAGTTGAAGAGCTCAAAAGAAGATAGGAAGATGTGGTAAAGTTTCTAATTTCCTATAGACTTGTTGAATGGTTTTGTCCAAAATGCTAATAGTAATATGGGCAATAAAATCTAAGCTGAGGTGGTCTCAGATGGAGATGAGGAATGTGTTGGAAACTGAGGCAAAGATGACCCTTGTTATGTTTTAGCAAACAGATGGGCAACATTTTGCTCCTGCCCTAGGGAACTGATGGAACTTTGAACTTGAGAGAGATGATTTAGGGTATCTGGAGAAAGAACTTCCTAAGCAGCAGAGCATTCAAGATATGACGTGGGTCCTGTTAAAAGCATGCAGTTTTATGTATTCACAAAGATATGGCTTGGAATTTGAACTTATGTTTAAAAGGGGAACACAGCATAAAAGTGTGGAGAATTTGCAGCCTGACCATGGGATGGAAAAGAAAAACCTATTTTCTTAGGAGAAACTAAGCTGGCTGCAGAAATTTGCATAAGTAATAAGGATCCAAAAGTTAACCTCCAAGACGATGGAGAAAATGTCTCCAGGGCCTGTCACAGGTCTTCATGGCAGCCTTTCCTATCACAAGCCAGGAGGTTAAGGAGGAAGAAATGGTCTCATGGGCTGGGCCCAGGACATTGCTGCTTTGTGCAGTTTCAGGACTTGATGCCCTGTGTCCCAGCCATGGCTAATAGAGGCCAACATATGGCTCAGACTGCTGCTTCAAAATGTGCAAGCCCAAAGTCTTGGTGGCTTCCACATGGTGTTGGGCCTGTGGCTGCACAGAAATCAGAATTGAGGTTTGGGAACCTCCATCTAGATTTCAGAGAATGTACAGAGATGCCTGCATGTCCAGGCAAAAGTCTACTGCAGTGGCTATGACTTCATGGAGAAGGGAACTGTAGCACAGAAGGGAAATGTAGGGTTGGAGCTCCCACACAGAGTCCCCACTGGGGCACTGCCTAGTGGAGCCATAAGAAGAGGACCACTGTCTTTCAGACCTCAGAATGGTAGGTCCACTAATAGCTTGCACTGTGCACCTGGAAAAGCTGCAGACACTTAACACCGGCCCATTAAAGCGGCCAGAATAGAGGCTGTTTATCCCGTAAAGCCACAGAGGCAGAGCTGCCCAAGACCACAGGAATCCACCTTTTGCATCAGCATGAACCAGATATGAGACATGGAGTCAAAGATGATCATTTTGGAGCTTTAATATTTGACTGCCCTGATAGATTTTGGACTTGCACAGGGCCTGTAGACTCCTCTTTTTGGCCAATTTCTGTCATTTGGAATGACTGATTTATCCAATCTGTGTAACCCATTGCATCTAGGAAGTCACTAACTTGCTTTTGATTTTACTGGCTCATAGGTAGAAGGGATTTGACTTGTCTCGGATGAAATTTTGGCCTGTCGACTTTTCAGTTCATGCTGAAATGAGTTAAGACATTGGGGGACTGTTGGGAAGGCATGATTGGTTTTGAAATATAAAGACATGAGATTTGGGAGGGGTCAGGAGCAGAATTATCTGGTTTGGCAGTGTCTCCACCCAAATCTCATCTTGAATTGTAGCTCCTATAAATCCCATGTGTCATGGGAGGGACTCAGTAGGAAGTAATCGAATCATATGGGTTTTTCCCTGCTGTTCCTGTGATAGTGAATAAGTCTCAGATGATCTGATGGTTTTATCATGGAGAGTGCTCCTACACAAGCTCTTTTGCCTGCCATCATGTAGGTCATGATTTTGCTTCTCATTCATCTTCAGCCATGATTGTGAGGCCTCCTCAGCTATGTGGAACTGTGGGTCAATTAAACTTCCGTCCTTTACAAATTACCCAGTCTTGGGTATGACTTTGTTGCTGGGTGAGAACAGACTAAAATCTACCTGAAATTCATCACTGCCATCTGTAGACAATGACTAGAATCCCAAAATGTTAGACCAGCAGTATTCTGTTAGGGGCTGTATTTCTGCAAAAATTTGAAAATTAAGATAACCAACTAAATAAGTCAAATTATTAAGGAAAATTAGGTAAGATATGTTGTAAATCTGTGGCTTGTTTTATTTTGTGCAGTTTAGATAACCATTTTATTATTTGGTATCCAAGAACTAGACTAAATTAAAGCAAAAGTGTTATAAAAAAAGACCACCAGTATAATTCGAATAAAATGTTGTATTAAGAGTGTTGTGAAAGTTGTCCACTAGATAGACTGAAAACCTAAAGGATCTCTTAGATCATGTAAAGATCTAGGTTTGACGTGATATAAAATTTTGTCATTACCCACAGTGGTTTCTGATTATAACATTTTATCTATACCATTATTCTGCCAAGTTAAAAAGAAAGAGTACTCATAAGCAAGGAAAACTTAAGAGAAACAGGTATCCTACTATGATGTGTTGTTTTATTCTCTTATCTTGGGAAATGTTATCCACAGCAGGAACTGATCAATGTCTTGTTCTGGTTCATAGTTTGAATTTCTTTAGGGATTAGCATTGAGCAGTTTTGTGAACTTTCTGTAGGCTACACATCATGCATGAGACTTGTCCATTGAAATTTATACTTAGTTGTCTAGCTTCAGCTTATAGTGCTTTGAAAAACAGAAATTCCCATTCTTAGTAATTCCATGGGAAAAAATTGATTGGAGGGAGCTACAAGAATTAATGTTCTAGTCCAGTTTGTAGGTAGAGACTAATAACTTGAAAGCTGTGCGCAAGGCTGCAATCTAATAAGAGATATAGTAGAGCTTTTTTCTTTAAAAATGTATTCTTTTTCCCTACAGCAAACCTGAGTTCTAACAAAGATGATCAGAGTAAGGCTAATTAGTTTACATAATTAGTTTTGTCAAATTTGACCTAATAATTTACATAAGTTTAGCAAGACCAGTGACTGGCCACATAGTAATCCGAGATTAAACATTTCAAAACCTCCCAAGGCTAGAAGGCCAAGCCAAGGCAGGCTTCTGGCTTTCTCTGCAGTATCTATAAACATTTTAAATATGACATCCCAGTCAAACTTGGCTCATACAATTAATGTTTTCCATTGTATTCTGCTATGAAGAGAGCAGATTCTTATTGAACTTATGCCAAGAACCATATTAACATAAAAATAAAAATACTCCTTAATCGTTTCTTCATTTTGGAGGGATCAACTGGGAAGGAAAAAATAAATGTTTTCATTTTTGTTCACAAAATTATACTTTATTATACTGCTGCAAACTATAGATTGCTTAAAAAAGAATGTTTCTTTAAATTGGGAAACAAAATATTTAAGGAAAGAACAAATAATGTTTCAGAAAATAGTCATAAAAAGGTTATTTTATTAGTTATTTAATCTCATGTAATTGAAATGGAAGAGTTCCCTGATTCTCTTTGCAGGACATGCAACAGGGGTGTGGCTCACCTGTTTGGTCATCCTGCAGCTCAGACCCCTAAGGGGTGCATGCAGATGGGATGGTGCAGAGGCCAGGGTGAGTGCTTTGTCCTTGGCCTTGCAGTAGTGTCTAGGAGTGGGTGCCTGCAACTCCAGGGTTAAAAAGCTCTTTCAGCTTAGCTGTCTGCAGCTGGCTTGAGTGTTAATCAGCTCCATGGCCCCTCTGCCTTATCACAAGGGTAGAGGGCCAGTGTGACAGCCTTCTGTATCCTGGGTGCTTGCCCAGTGTCCTGGAAGAATCAGATCACACACTGGCTCTAAAGAAGAGTGCATGGTTTTATTGCGTGGTGGAGGTGGCTCTCAGCAGGATGAATGGGGAGCCAGAAGAGGGGATGGAGTGGGAAGGAAGGTGATCTTCCCCTGGAGTCAGGCCACCCAGTGGCTGAACTCTTTTCCAACCCCTCCAGCAAAACTTCCCTCAGGATCTGGATGTCCCTCCTCTCTCTTTCTGTGTTATTCCACCATCATTGGTCTGCTGCTCTGCTCTGGAGCTCGAGGTTCAGGGTTTATATGGGGGCAGGATGGGGACAATATTTCGGGCACAAAAACAGAAATACCTGCTCTCATTTAGGAGTGCGGCTATCAAGGCTTGAGGTAGGTCCTTTGCCGGGGAACCGCCCTCTTCTACTCAGCATTTCTGACTCCTGTCTGTATCATGATTAATTCTCATTCCGCTAGATGTCAGAAGTTACATGAATTCATCAGTTTCTTAATTAGATTTCTACATATTTTTATTCATCCAATGATCTTAAAGTTATCAGAAATCCATATTCAAAAGTACTTGTTAGAGTCTTTTCTATGAATCTGACTGCAGATGCATATAGAGAAAAATTAAAATAATAACTGTGGATGACAAGAATTTAGAATAGACATAAATGTTAGAATAGACATTAAAAATCTTATGTGCATATATCATAGTGAAAAATTGACATGGAAATGTATTTATTTCTATTGCATAAAGCATTTTAAGGTAACAACCAGAATCATGCCTGACAGCATCACACCATGACCTCAGACTTTTATAAATTTCACATACTCTTTAGAATATTCATAGCAATAATATATCCATACAAATATAACATTATATTAAAATAATAAATTATGATTATTTGATAATTTATTGTCAAATAATAAAATGATCTGAGATCATTTTATTATTCAACAATATTTCCTATACAATATAATACATCAAAGAAACCTATCTAGTATGGCATCTCTACATAATGACAGATACATTCTTTGATACTCTCCTGGGCACATCTGGAAAATGCTAAAGTAAATCTGAGGTCAAAAAGGCTTAGTTTTAAAACTTTTATACTAAGGAGGCTTGCCAAGGATGTCAAATGGTTTAAAACATTTAATTAAAACAGAATCATATATCATTGTAAAATAATTGTCATTCAATTAACAAAGGGACAAAAGATTTCAAAAGCAAATACTGAGATTAAGCAAAATATTTACCTTTTACTAACTTTTTTTAGTGCAAAACCTAGGAACTAAGCAATTTTGTTCTGCTTGTTATACACCAACAGCTTATAAATACATATCTTATAATTTAGAGAAACATGTATTATCTCATAAAACAATCTTTCAATGTAGAATAGGGCATATTTATTAACAAACCCAAATGTGAACTACCTTCTTATAAAATTCAAAAGTAAATAAAATTGTACCTATCTTATGTAATCAATGTTTTTATATTTTGTCTTATTTGGAAATGATCCAGAGGTTTAATGAGTGTCTATCACTTAGTTTACCATAATGTGTCTTTAAGACTTCAAATTGCATGACAAAGTTCATTTATAAACATTGATCTTATTTATACTTATCTAATTTATTTTTGACATTTCTACCCAGATCACTTGTGAAAACTGAGATCAAGCTGTCATCTCAAATTACCTTTCTGTCAACCATATTTACAGTATTTGATCATCACATATTCACCTAAGAACCTAACAGTTGAGTATATGGGTATTTTTCCAATTACTTAGATGATATAGCACTTAAAAATTAAATAAATCAAAATAAACTAGTTTTTTTCATTAAAAAGTTACACAAAGATCATTTTTTTTTTTGCAGACTTAATGTATAGTTTCATGGCTGTAAAACATCTAGCAGAGAAAAAAAATAACAGTCTGATTATTAAGCAAAGGCAAAAATGTAAGCAGACAATTTTGAAGACATTTCTAGTTTTATGTAACCAACAATTTTTAACATCCGTTTATCTACCAAAGATTTACCCAAGTCATGTAAACTTAAAAACAAAAATTAGTTGATTTAAGAACTTATTTTTTCTAATCAATTAAATAGAGCTCTACGTAAATTAAATAAAGCTCTATGTAAATTAAATATTATATACACATAATATTTACACACAAAGACATAAAAACATACAAATGAACAATAACAGAAAACTCTTAATATTCATTTGACCTTAAGAGTTAACTTTATGGAGGCTGTAGACTCTATATTTGGGTAAAATGGTTTTCATAGCAGTTTTGATAGGGAAGGGAAGTATAGGGAAGGGAAGGGCATGGTCCCTTTAAATGTTATGGAAGGGGGCAAGGGCATGGTCTCTAGCGAGGACTCCACACACCCCCTCCCCCCTTCCCCCCAGCCTGTGCCCACAGACCTAGTTGAGGACAGGCATTTTGTTTTCCTGCCCAGATGTTGCACTTTTGAAGACACCCCTGCCTGCCATGCCCTGCCTCCTGTGCCTATAAAAACCCCAAGACCCTTGCAGGCAGACACACAAGCAGCTGGACACCAGAAGAGCACATCAGCAGAGGAACATACAGCTGGCTGGATGTTGAGAGGAGCTCATCAGCAGGCACTCGCACACCAGCAGGCCAGAGACCAGCAGAACAACACAAAGGTTGACCAGGGCAGTTGGAGGAGAGCTTGGGCTGCTGAGTGGCCAGACTCCAGGGGAAACCCATCTCCCCTCTGGCTCCCCCATCTGCTGAAAACAACTTCCACTCAATAAAACCTTGCATTCATTCTTTAAGACCATCGGAGGCCTCTGTTCTGTTCCATTGGTCTATATCTCTGTTTTGGTACCAGTACCATGCTGTTTTGATTACTGTAGCTTTGTAGTATAGTTTGAAGTCCGGTAGTGTAATGCCTCCAGCTTTGTTCTTTTTGCTTAGAATTGACTTGGCTATGCGGGCTTTCTTTTGGTTCCATATGAAGTTTAAGGTGGTTTTTTCCAGTTCTGCAAAGAAGGTCATTGGTAGCTTGATAGGGATAGCGTTGAATCTGTAAATTACTTTGGGCAGTATGGCCATTTTCACGATATTGATT
>PVKV010001774.1:0-25172 GCA_004027835.1 Alouatta palliata
GTAGGTCTGAGCTGTGCTTGGTAGCTGACCGGATGTGGGTACGTAGGTCTGAGCTGTGCTTGGTAGCTGACCGGATGTGGGTACGTAGGTCTGAGCTGTGCTTGGTAGCTGACCGGATGTGGGTACGTAGGTCTGAGCTGTGCTTGGTAGCTGACCGGATGTGGGTATGTAGGTCTGAGCTGTGCTTGGTGACTATGAGCTGTGTGATCCTGAAAGATTCGAGTGCAGTGCCTGGTACACAGTAAATGCTCAATAAATGGTGTGTTAGATATGGTCCATGTGTATGTGCATTCAAGTGCAGAGAGGGAGAATGTTGTAAGCGTCTAGAACTGTTCATCCCTGTTCAGCCATGTCAGTGGTCTTGCCATCCCTTTGCTCCCAGCAAGGCTGTGACTTTATCTATTGTATTAGTTCTTGAACTCGCAGTAACAAGAGAAGCAACTCTTAAATCTTAGGCCTGCCTAGGAAATTGTGTCTGAACAGGGACTATTGGAGACGTTGTCCTGGTCTTCGTTATGGAATTAGGACTAAGATGGAACCTTTATCAGCCAAGAGCCCACCATCATCACTTAGCCTTTCAGAAATTAAAGGGGCACTGCTACTGAAGCACTTGTCTTCTGCCTAAGTAAGCAAGAAGAGACAGCGTAACCGTGTTCACAAGCTTTGGGACCCACACTGCTGCATTTGAGTCTTGGCTCTGTCACTTGCTAGCTTTGTGACCTTGGTAAATTACATAAATTCTCAGGGCCTCGTCTCCTCACCTGTAAGATGGAAATAAGAATACTAGTCTCCTAAGGTTGTTGTGATAATAAATTAACAGACATAAAGCACTTAGAATGGTGCCCAGTACCCTACAAATATTAGCTTTGATTATTGATTGTATCCATTGGATAGCCAGGAATAAGTTTTCTTTTCCAGCTTGCCTAATTTTTAAAACTTTTTATTTGATAAGAATTTCACAAAAAAGTTACAAGAATAATACGGTGCTTTCTTCTCAAATTCACCTATTGTTAATATCTGATCCCATTGCTTTATTATTTCTGCACACTCACATAATAAATACATGTATTTATTCTCTCTTGCTCCAAATACATATGCATTTTCTTTGAGCCATTTGAAAGTAATCTGTGGACCTCGTGCTTTTTTTTTTTTGAGAAAAGAGTCTCAGTCACCCAGGCCGGAGTGCAGTGAGGCCATCTCGACTCACTGCAACCTCCTTTTCCTGGGTTCAAGCAATTCTTGTGCCTCAGCCTCCCAAGTAGCTGGGATTGCAGGTGTGTGTCACCATGCCCGGCTAATTTTTGTATTTTTAGTAGAGACAGTCTTGTCATGTTGGCCAGGCTGGTCTCAAACTCCTGGCCTCAAGTGACCCACCTACCTCAGCCTCCCAAAGTGCTGGGATTACAGGTGTGAGCCACCGCTCCCGGCCCTCATGCTTCTTTAGTCATAAATATTAGTGTATATTTCTAAGAACACTGACTTTCTCGTACGTAACCACAATACATTTATCAAAATCAAGAACTATAAACATTGATACTGCTGTCTAATCCATGATTCATATTAAAAGTTTACCAACTGTCTCAATAACCTTTTTAGCTTTTTTTTTTTTTTTTTTTTTGGAGGGGGCAGCCTGAGATCTGACCTAATGAGCATACGTTAAAATTCATTGTCAAGTAGTTTTAGTCCCCTTTAATCTGGACTGATTCTTCGACTTTTGTTTTTCATAGTTTTCACATTTTTGAAGAGTGAGCCACTTTTTTGTAGCGTGTTTCCTCAGTTTGGGCTTGCCTTCTATTTCCCCGTAGTTAGATTCCGATTCCGCTTTTTGGGCAAGAATGTTGCGGAAGTCATGTTCTGTCCTTCTCGGACATCATCAGGAGTCACGGCATCAGTCTGTCCTGTTGGTAATGATAATGTAACTACTTGTTTAAGGTGTTGCTCACCAGGTTAATCCACTATAAAGTTACCATTTTCCCCTTTGTAATTAATAAGTGGTTTGTAAGGAGTATTTTGACTTTGTGAATATCCTGTTTCTTATCAAACTTTAACCCACCAGTTTTGACATCCATTAATATTCTTGGCAGAATAATTTACTGTGATGCTTGTAGAACAGTGATTTTTCTAATTCCATCATTTCCTCTACACTTACTGTTCTGCTGGAAGAGACAGCGTTCCCTTTCCCTTTTCCCTCATTTAATTACTTACATGAGGGTGGACTGGTAGATTCTAGTTTCATTCCACAAATATTCTGTCTGGTAATAAATATCATTATTTATTTGAGCGCTCAATGTCCCAGGTGGCCAGTAGGAACACATTCAAAACTGGCTCCTGCATTTTTCTAACATGTCCTCATCATTTTTTGAGGGCTTCCTTGCTTTTTGTCACAACATACCCCGGGTTCATCTGATGATTTCCCTGCCTCAGCCCTAGAATCAGCTATTTCTCCAGGTAATCTTGGTTTCTTTCTGTGGAGGAGGGAAAACATTTGCTTCCCTACCAAGGGTGTTCTGAGAATGTCTCACCTCCGAAGATACTAGCCAGCCCTCCTCCCCTCAGCCTTCCACCTCTCAGCCCTGCTGCCATCAGTCCTCCAGGCAGATCTGCAGTAGAATGCATGGGCCTTTGTGTCGTCCCTCAGTGTGGGGCCTGGTGCCTTCATGCCGTTTAGTGTTTTGAAGGAAGGCTGCTGAGGCACCGGGGCCTAAAGCAGCAGATCAGTGGCACCTTCATCACAGTTTTAAAATGGCGATTAGCTTAAAAAAAGAGGTGGAGTTGAGCATCAAAAAAACTCATAAAAATGAAACTAAGTACTATAGCTACATCCCTCCTGTTAACCTGTGTTTATGTATAATACTTATGGCTCAGTCAGCAGCCCAAGGCTGTTTATGGCATATGATTCATAGTGGTGTAAAAAACAAGGCCTGTTCCCAGACAGGCATGCTTGAAATAGACCTTCCTTTTCTGCATCCTGTCACCTGTGCTTATGTATTTATTTGTCAGCTTTGGTGACAAAGCACTTCAGGTTGTCCCTAACACCAGGGGCTGTCACCTATTGCTCCTTCAGCTAGACTTACTCCTCCTTACTAGGCAGACAGCTAAATTTTCAGTATTGACTGCAGATCCCATTCTGAGAGTCATTAGGAAGAAAAGCACACCATAGCAACACCTCTACTGGGACACTATTGATTGGGGGCGGGGGTCCCTCCTTGTTATAAGGAGTTCCAAAGTCTCCTGTCTGTTGAGTGAGGGTACCGTGTGCAGTGATCCAAATGAGGTTTGCTGACTGCCTTTCTCTTTTTACATCCTCCTTCTCCTTTAGCCCAAGTAGAAGAATGTCTTTGTCACTCGGTCAGGGCTTGGCTCTGGCAGTAGCAGCCCAGGTGGGAGACCACAGGCTAATCCACTGAGCTGACACAAGACACGCGAATCTGGCTCTAATTCGTTTGAGTTCTGCTACTTAGAGGTTAAAAGTATACAAACTTGAGATCAGAAGCCATGAAGTACTATGGCTTGTACCTTTAGGAGTTATTCAGGTCCTTGCCAAGTTTGGCAGATAATTGGCATATACACTGGGAAACAGGAGCTGCCAGTTTGTGCTTGGAGCTTAGGGGTGCCTTCACCATACCCCACGTATGGAATAGCCCAGCCGCTTTGATGCTGGTCAGCAGGGATGGGCATGGTGTCAGAATGCAAGTTCTGGCCTCAGGAAGGAGGAGCCTGGGTGGTATCAGCACGATGCTGCAGGCCTCTGGGTGGCTGCTTGCACCTGCTCAGGGAGAGGCATGGGAGAGGGGTTGCCATCCTGCCTTCACACTTGTGACTGCCACAGGGAAAAGAGGACATGTGGGCTTGCTGTGGCAAGGTAAAGACTGGTCTCGCATCTCATAGGGTCCTGTTAATCAGCAAAGAGCAGAGAAGACAACGGAGAGCCAGGCCGCAGAGGGATGTGGGGGCAGGCTGATGTAAAGCTTCCCGTGATTGTGGCTACTGCTGTGCAGAGATTCCTGGTCACTACAGAGTGTGACGGGCAGGTGTATCTAATTGCAGGCACCCCAGAGCTAAGTGCAGCTGAGCGGAAGGAGTTGGAGAACAAGTTGAAGGAGCGGGAGGAATTCCTGATTCCCATTTACCATCAGGTAGCCGTGCAGTTTGCTGACTTGCACGACACGCCGGGCCGGATGCAGGAGAAGGGTGTTATTAACGTGAGTACGAGGATTGCCACCTCTCCCGACTTGTCAGAGGCCCGCAGGCGGGCAAGTGTGTGTGTCATGCACACAGGCACGAGCGGGGAGCCACAAGGGCCAAATGAAAACAACTTTTGCAGATCAAGTATTTTTTAGATTTTTGCTTTTTCTGTATCTGTTATCCTAAAATTTAGACTTCCATTAATTCCTTAGGAGGCAAGCTGCATTTTACTGGTGTGAAACTGAGCCACATGTGCCTTCATTGATGACGGGTCCTCAGGATAGGGTCAAGGTTTCTGCAGCAGCTAATTCATAACTGATCTGCAAGTTGATTGATCCATCTTCTCAAAACCAATTTCTCCCAGTCTGGTTATCTGAGAACTCACAGCCTCTTTCCCAGAACATCTCAGCCATTTGTGGGATCAGCATTGGCCAGGCCCAGGGCTGTGCACAGTGCTGCAGACGGCAGGGCGTGTGGCTGCATTTCTCCCCTAGGGGACAGGTGGAAGGGCTAGGAGTTTACAGCCAGCTCTTGGGTCTGTGAAGGGCTTGCCTGGAGAATCGGTTTTTGTGCCTGTGGGTTTCCCTCCAGACTGAGCATTGAGCCGGAATTAGGACCGGGCTGACTAAGCTTATTCTTCTCTGCATGTAGGATATCCTGGATTGGAAAACATCCCGTACCTTCTTCTACTGGCGGCTGAGGCGTCTCCTACTGGAGGACCTGGTCAAGAAGAAAATCCACAATGCCAACCCTGAGTTGACTGATGGCCAGATTCAAGCCATGTTAAGGCGCTGGTTTGTGGAAGTGGAAGGAACAGTGAAGGTAAGTGGGATACTCACAGAGAAGTCTTTTTCTGAGTTCCTCACACCACCTGAGGGTTGTGAGGCCTGCCAGCTAAGAGTCCACAGGCCTCTTAAGGGCAGGAATGAAAGGGAAACAGAGCTCCGAGCTGTTTCCTCCCCCAGCTACTCCCCTTAACATGTCACGGAATGACTTCTTATTCGAAGAGGTAGTAGGGCATATTTGCAGCTCATGCAGTCACTCAGCAAACCTTTTTGAATGCTTACCATGTACTAGACACTGCATTAGGTTCTGGGGGCATCGTAGTGAAAGAGGCAGATGTTGTTCCTATCCATATAGAGCTCACCATCTAGAGGGGGAGATAGCTAAGAGGTCCATGTTAAACACAGCAAGGGGCACCATCAGAGCACAGAGAGAGGACACTTGACCCTCTCTGGGAAGGATGTGGGAGAGTCTTAAAAAGCCTCGTGGAGTAAGGGATGGCTCAGCAGAGGCTGGAAAACAAAGCAGAAATGAACCAGGGGAAAAGGCTGGATTTGGGGGCGGTCAGGGCTTAGGAGGAATGTTCCTGCAGAAGGACTAGCATCATCCTAAAGCAAGAGTAGCATGCATCGAAGGAGCATCCTGCAGCTGTTTTAGGGTGGCTCAGAGACTGGGTGCCTGGTAGGAAGAAGGGGCAGGGGCATGATCATGCAGGAGTTTGGACTTTGTCCTGAGGCCTATGGAAAACCACTCAGGTATTTTAAGCACTGGAGTGACATGCTCCGATTTCTGTTTTAGAAAGACCACTCAGGGGCTGTGTGGAAGAGGGAACTGGAGGGGCCAAGAACAAAAGCCTGACGGGATGTGATAGGCAGGAGATGCCATGACTGCAGCTAAAGAGCTGCTGACTTCCAATCAGAGATGGAAGGAAGTGTCCACCCTTACGCAGGAAAGGGATCTATGAAGCTGGCATTTTCTTGGGGCGATCTCACAGAGAGGGCTCATGACCTAGAGCAGTGACCCCGCTGAGATGGTGTCCCTGGTGCTGTAGCCTCAGTGTTGGGGATGGCCAGGATGACCCAGCAAGGGCACCGGCATTTGCCCCTGGAATAGCGGGCTGCACAAGACACTCCTTGGGAGAGGATGGGAAGAAAAAGTTGGAACTTTTATTTCTATTTATTTTTACTAACAAAAAGAAGTTAACCTATATAGTAATTAATAGATGGATTAATCATATACACATTTTATCAGAATATTGGTAGTATGTGCTCAAAATATGTTTGTCTTTCTCATCGCTATGTGATCAGAAGCATTTGGTGGCTACCAGGTTAGAGTATTGATGGAGGGCTGGGTGGCTGGTGGTGGCCTGAAGCATCCTGGTCCACAAAGAGGGGCACTCTGGCCTCTGCCTAGAAAGTGTTGCTTGAAGCCTCTGCTAATCGTTCTCAAAGAGGAACTCCAAGCTTTGCTGTCAGTTTTAAAGCCAGTGAATTGGGGTGCTTCTAGGATTCACCTTTGTGTTAAGTCTGCCCTTTTTTTTTTTTAACGACTGAAAAGCTTCTTTGGATAAATATTTCAGATGTGCAGTCGGGGAGCACAGCCTTCTCCGACATTTGGTTCAGGTTAAGGTCAGTCTGTGGCATCATAATTGAGTGAGACAATTTTGTCAGTGGCTACCGGCAGCTTCCAGTGGAAGTTGGCATTGAAAGTCACGCAAGTGTAAAATAAGAGGTTGTTCTCCAGTTAAGAGTGGCCGGCTAGGTAAATGGAGTGTGCATGTGTGAGTGTGGCCAGGAGAGGCCTGCACCGCCTCCCTATTACATTAGTCACTAATGGATGTGTCCAGCCTCAGTAGGCACAAGGATGAGGAGAAGGAATAGCTTCCCTCCAAGCATGAAGCAAGTAGATAGGCCCTTCAGTTGTTCCTTCCAAAGAAATAGGTCATTGCCATCTCTTATCAATGGAGAGAATGGCTGACCACGTATGTACAAGCTCCCGTCTGGAACTGACAAACAGAAGAGAACTCCAGCCCCATAGCTCAGACACAGGCTGCCTAGGCACTGGCGGCCAACTATGCCGAGCATGGAGGCTCTTTCCCTTATGCCCAGCTACAAAAGGCAGCATTCTCCTGAGCTCTCTGAGAGGAAAGCCGAGGAGTGAACGTGAGGACGGGTGATCCTATGATGTCAGGGCATGTGGCTTTGAAACCTCCTTCCATATTCTGCAGGCTCAGCAGGACCTAGTTTAGTGTGGGGTGGGTGATAAAATCTGCAGTCCCCTTGAGAGAAGAAAGGGTTGCAGTGTTCAAAAGCCATCCGTGTGCCTCTGAAGGCGTGATGTCGAATCTGCTTGCTGTTTGGAAATGGTTTAAACCCCCCTTTTTTTTTGGGTTCTTCAAACGACGATAGATATTGTGTGTTGTGCTTCTCAGGTGCAAAGACTGAGTCTAGACCCTGGCTTTGCACCAGGAAGTGACCCTCTAATCCTTATTGTGGTTGGTTACTGGTAAGAAAAGACATTTCATGATAGGCATCTATTAGCCATGCCATGTGTTCTTTTTGTTCCAGAGAATTTGTTTTCTTAATCTTAATCCTGAAAACAGAGATTCTGGGACAAAAAATTGAAGACACGGTGATGTTATATAACTGAGCACTGTAATTCTTTTGTTTCCCTTAGAGGTATCTGTTACCATGAGTTATGGGAGTTGGTTTGAATCCACTGGGACAATCCCACTGTAGAAAATAGTAGGGTTTATGGTTCATAGTTTCACTGCAGGCAGAAGCAAAGCATCACTACAGCTCTTTGACGAAAATAACAAGAACAGTAGTTTAAATTGGGTCATAAGAACATGGCACACATTTGTATCCTGGGCATGTTTTCTCTCTTAATTCTTAGAGCCAAAATTTGAAGTATGTGGTTTTTCAAACAGGCTGATTGATCTATTGCTTCGCAAACCCCAGTAGTAGAAATTGAGATTAGGACTCTGCATGGAACAAGGAGAATGTGGGTTTTGAAATCTCATAAACTTTGAGATCCCAGCTTTGTCATTTACTGGCATGGGCATATTATTTAAGCTACCATTCCCTCATCTGTAAAATGGGGGTGATGTTTATATCATGGGATTCAGTGAGTTTTAAATAACATGGTAAGTAAAATATGGAGTACAGGTCAGATGTGGTGGCTCACGCCTGTAATCCCAGTGCTTTGGGAGGCTAAAGTGGGAGGATCACTTGAGGCCAGGAATTTGAGACCAGCCTTGATAACAAAGCAAGACCCTGTCTATAAAATTTTTTTTAATTTGCTGGGTGTCCTGGCACATACCTGTAGTCCTGGCTCCTCAGGGGCCTGAGGGAGGAGGATCGCTTGGTCCATGAAGTTTGAGGTTATAGTGAGCCATGCTGGTGCCACTGCACTCCAGTCTGGGCAACAGAGTTGAGACTGTCTCCAAAAAGAAAAATTATGGAACATAATGTCTGGTGCTCAGTTTCCCCGCCTCCATGTTAGAAGGTTAAAAAAATAATAGTAGCAACATAGACTGATTTAAAGATGTACAGCTGATTGGCCTCGGCAGAAAGGGGGCTGGCTCCTGAGCACAGTGGGTGCTCAGACGCTCTTTGGTTTGACATGCTCTCATGTGCCCACATCCTGATGCCATGGTGCATTCTTACTGTTCACACATCTACCCACTCACTCTTATTCTGGATTTCCAAGTGAAATGAATGTTCAACGGAAGCCCTGTGAGGATCATAGAGGAAAAAGCACTATCGATAGGGTCGCGTATTTCCACTGACCTCAAAACCTGGCCTCAGGCTACCGATGAATAAGTCTCATACACCAAACTTTTCACACAGGGTCAGGCAGGAAGGAGGTAAAGTAGAACCTGGAAAGCTTTGCTTGGCCCTGGAGCTGAGATGGGATTGGCTCACAGGAGGTTGGGGTTTGATGGCCACCCTAGCCCACATGGCATTTGACTATTGTACTCTAAAGCCTCTGGAAAAAAAATCATATCCTTTCCTGGGCTTCTGTTGGATGGGGCTTAGCCTTGCAAGTGTAAGCGCATTGAAAATGTCTTTCCAAAATATGCATAAACCCTGGGATGTATATGCCATTCCCACCCACATCAGGCTTCGTGTTTCCTCCAAGTCTAGAAGGGCAGAAATGGGAGGAGCCTCCCTAGCTGGAGGTGTCTCCAAGCAGCTCCCAAGGTGAGTTATTGGTAGGGCATAGTAATCAGGGCTCACATCCGTCAGGTTGTGCCCTGGTCACTCCCTGGCCTTCTGAACCATTGTCTAAGAAGGACTTAACAGCTATCCAATATGTTAGAAATGAAACTTTCCAAACAGGTCATTTAGATGTTGTGAGATAGACTAATTACTACATAAAATTAGTGAGGCTAAGTAGTGCCTGAGATACTTATCTGCTGATGCAGAGAGGAAAGTGTCTGTTGAACATTCATTGTAGGACAGGCCACTGTTGTGATGCTGAATTATTGATATTTTATGGGTAAAATGTTCTGATACAGATGAGTGGCAGACAGACAGGTGGCATGTGGGCCCAGGCCTGTCATGAGGTTAGCAACTCAGCATATCACGTTGGTTTAAAGTCCACGCCGGAGCCGGGCGCGGTGGCTCACGCCTGTAATCCCAGCACTTTGGGAGGCCGAGGCGGGTGGATCACAAGATCAAGAGATCGAGACCATCCTGGTCAATATGGTGAAACCCCGTCTCTACTAAAAATACAAAAATTAGCCGGGCATGGTGGCACGTGCCTGTAGTCCCAGCTACTCGGGAGGCTGAGGCAGGAGAATTGCTTGAACCCAGGAGGCGGAGGTTGCGGTGAGCCGAGATGGCACCATTGCACTCCAGCCTGGGCAACAAGAGCGAAACTCCGTCTCAAAAAAAAAAAAAAAAAAAGGCCACGCCGGAATACTAGGACTGACTGGCCACATTTTCTTTTCCCTTTTTTTTTTTTTTTTGGTCTCACTCTGTTGCCCAGGCTGGAGTGTACTGGTATGACGACTCACTTCAGCCTCAACCTCCCGGGCTCAGGTGATCCTCTGCTCCCACCTCAGCCTCCCAAGTAGCTGGGACTGTAGGTGCATACCACCCCACCTGGCTCATTTTTTGTAGAGACGGGATTTTGCCATGTTGCCCAGGCTGGTCTCCAACTCCTGGACTCAAACGATTCCCCACCTCAGCCCCCCAGATTGCTGGGATTACAGGCATGAGTCACTGTGCCAGACCCATTTTCATAATTTTAAGGAGGGAAATAATAATGGCGTCTTCCTGGGAATAAGTTTGGCCTATCCTTCTGGGTGACTGGAATTAATGAGCCTTACAACTGTTCTAAGAGAGCAAACAAGAAACTGTCATCTCTGGCCAGGCACAGTGGCTCGCTCACGCCTGTAATCCCAGCACTTTGGAAGGTAAGGCAGGGGAATTGCTTGAGCCCAGGAGTTCAAGACTAGCCTGAGTAACACAACAAGACCCTGTTTCTACCAAAAAAATGTTGCCAGGCATAGTGGGGCATACCTGTAAATCCTAGCTACTCAGGATCACATGAGCCCAGAGTTTCAGGCTGCAGTGAGCTGTGATCACGCCATTGTATTCCAGCCCGGGCAACAGAGCAAGACCCTGTCTGGAAAAACACACACACAAAAACTGTGGACTCCATAACCAGTGGAAGGGAGCTTGCTTTTTCCAGGTGGAACAAATTAGCCCACAACAGTATAGTAACCCTCCCAGGTCTGTTGAGAAAAACCAGTGGCACTATGGGTACATCAGTTTGTTTATTCTTGCTAAACATGCAGTTGATGAGGACTTGAGACCCTTTCCTTCATATACTCTAGGCTGTCATCTACTGGGGTGTGGCTTGGTCATTGCCATCCAGTTGTACTTTGCGTAAACAGCAGACCTTTTATATAGGGCCCATATTTTCAAGCATCTGAAAAAAGTTGGGATGCATTGGTCTAATCCTGTCTGGGAACTTTTCAAAATGTTTAAATTAAACACCTAGCATACTCTGGCTGCAGGAGGGGAAGGCAGAAGAGTTTTCTCTAGAGGGTAGCTGGCTTTCCAGTGTAGTGTCTAAGCATCGTTAGAAGCAGGCATCTCGTTAGCTAATACATTACACCAATCAAGGAGAGTTATCTTAAGCCACAATTAATCTGCTCCCTGGCATATGTTGATAGGAAAGCATCATGCTGTTTCTTAATTAAAAGCAAACGGATTAAAAATGATTAATAAGAGTATTAAATATTCTCCTAAACTAAAGGCTTTGGGATTCTTGGGTAAATCTAAAAATCTTGGGTTTCTTTTTTTTCCCATTCAGAAACTCAAGAAGCATTTATTGTTTTATTTTTCCCTCCCCCCTACTACCCAAATCTTCATAAGTAGGGGAATGTGTAGAAGTCCTAAAGCCATGGAGCAGAAGTGTAAATTGCCAATGATGGCAATGGAAATGTTGGAATTTAGGTGACAGTGTTTAGGAGTCCAGGGGGACCCATCCATGTGGGGCGTGCAGCAAGCTGGGTCGCAAGACTGAGCTCAGACCATGTTGTGGGAAAAGCAGTGCTCCCCATGCCTCATGGATAGGGGCTGACGTGGCACCTCCTTTCCTTAGGCACAAAACACTTTTTCAAGGCAGTTTAGCCTTGAGAGATGCTGGGAGTCCTGACCCAGGCACAGAGGGAGAGGCTCGCTCAACACCCCAGCTGAAGAATTACTGATCTGCTTATCAGTTATTACAAACAGAACTGGGCACATTCGAGTCAGAAAAAGAAATGGACAAAGAAGTAGAAGAGCCATACTGCTGATCCTTAATCCTGGGAAGCCTTCATCCTTCCAATATAAAGAACTCCTTAATTTTTAGAAACAGAGAAGTCAATGAAATGACATACATTAAATAACCAGTCACAACTAAGCCGGCAGCTAAATTACAGACAGGAAGTGAGAGTCTGAAAAGAAACCATGATATGTGAAGGCATGAGATAGAAAATAGCCCAGTGCTCAGTTTGGTACTGCTTGAGGCCTCTTGAAGGGTGTGATGAAAACGTTTCCTCTGCAACCCAGTAGTCCCAGCTGTGGCTTTGGTGACCTTGCTTGTGTACAGGCTTCCTGTAGCCACGTCTCAAGCCTCAAAGCCTCAGAGTCCCTAATGCACCCACCTATTAAATTACAGCGCCAAACTCATTGTCATTCTGACTTTGACTTCGTTAGTGGTAACAGAGAAGGATAGCGCACCTTTAAATGACGAGCTTTGTGTTTAATTACCCAAACAAAATGACATAAATATGAATGAGCCCTAATGGTGCTACTTGGTTTTCCGGAAACCATTAACAAAACGATTCCTAAATGATTTTTAAAGAAAATGAGAGGAGAAGAGAGCAAGGAGAAGGCTATTAGGCTTCTAACACACTCCTGAATTATTATGTAGTCAACCACCTAGGAAATACTCAGCTAAATGATCTTGAAAAGGAGGTGCGAGGTGGTTTGTTGAGACTTTCAGGGCTATAGACGTCTTGATCCTTTCGAATACTCTCATAGATAATAAAATAGGGTGTAGGTTTCTGACCTGGTGGCTCTACCCTGGCAACAAGACTTCCCTCCCATCACTCCACAGCCCATGCCTCACTGAAAGACGTGAGCCCTAGCTGTCTCAGGAGACTTCATCGATCCAGTGACTGCCAGGCCTCACTGGGACTAGAGACTTACACTTTAGGCATGTGTCTCAGCTTCTCTGCAAAAACACCAGATAAGCAGCCTCACCCTCTCAGTCGCACTTTACTAAGTAATTTGGGCTTTTAACTGGTTCTGTCAAGTCACTGAATTCTCTTAGCCTTTGTCACATAGGTAGGCCCCTAGAGTCTGACAGGACGGAGTCGGGGTATGAGCACCAGTGCGCTCGGCAGAGCCCAGTGGAGGCTTCAGGTGTGCACCTGTGTCTGTAAAGGAAGGGAAGGAGAAGGGGCACAGCTCCTGCCTCAAGGCCTACTTCCTCCTCCTGCACGATGCCAACAGTGAAGGAGGATCGTGGACATGGAGCACACTGTCAGAGTCAGCAACCCAGACCCTGCAGTCTGGGTGTCCAGGCCTGGCCTGACCCCTGGTGTTTGACCAAGAGTCATCTGTTTGCAGGCCTATGTGTGGGACAATAACAAGGACCTGGTGGAGTGGCTGGAGAAGCAGCTGACAGAGGAGGATGGCGTTCGCTCGGTGATAGAGGAAAACATCAAATGCATCAGCAGAGACTACGTCCTCAAGCAAATCCGCAGGTGAGACCGACGTGGGGAACTCCAACAGAGAAGGGGCTAACTTCTTTGGAATAAAAAGTTTCCAAACAAATCATGAGATGATCGCAGAAACCTTGCAATCTCTGCAGTCTCTTGCTGTTTGAGACAGCTGTAGTTGACCCACAGGTACAGATATGGCCCTGAAGCCCAATTCTTTTTCAGCTACTGCTCCCCAGGGGCACTTATTAATCTCGGCTTGATGAAGGCTTAGTTCACTGTGCCCACTCTTAACTCTGAATGCTGATACTCAAACTGGATGAAAGGCTCTGGGAGGAAAGCTGATTGTGTGTGTGGTTACCACCTCCTCCCCTCCTCCAGCCAACAGCCAGCTGTATTCTTCTAGAGGCTTCATACAGAAAAGCTATGAAATTAAAACAGTACAAAGAATACACCTATATGTGATATCTGTACTGATTCACCTGCTCCATTTTCCCTTCCTCGCTGTCACTGGTGAGTGTGCCTGCCCTCTCCCAAACATGTACATATTTCTCCTTTTTCCAAACTACTTATGAGTGTTACATATATCATGGTCTTCACTGCCAAATATTTCAGTGTGCATTTGCTGAGAATAGGGATGTATTTACTAAATTTACAAAAGTGGATCATTTTATGATGGCTATGTACCTTTACATATGTACGTTTAGACAGCCATCATAAAATGATCCACTTTTGTAAATTTAACACTGATTAAAAACTATCTGAAATCCACCATCTGTGGAACACTGCTGATGTTGAGTTTGTCTGATGTCTCCCCATGATGAGATGCAGGTGAGGCGCTCTGGCCAGAACCTTCACAGGGCACCACATCTGGGGGCACATGGGGTTCATCTGCCCCTCCTCGAGTTACTTTCATCCCCTGGTCAAGATGTTGCTCCATTTCTCTACTCTGTAATTACTGATTTTCCCCCCTTGCACCTAATAAGTAGTCTGTGGGAAGACATTTTAAGGCCATGCAAGTATCTTGCTTTCATTAAAATCTCCCTCTGGAGATTCTTGCCTGGTGCAGTCTTTACAGTGAGCTTGCGAAATAAGAACTTCCCAACTCCAGCACACCCTCCACAATTACCAGTCGCCACTCAGCCCTCACTCCTGCCGATTCATTGCCACATTCATTGTTGGTTTAGACTCATGAAGTTTTATAATTCATTACTGGGCTTATTTTGATGCCCAGATTGTCCTAGATTTAGCCAGTGGGAGCCCCTTTCACACAGGCTGCCTTTGTGACTCGCCCCCATTGTTTTGTTGTGGGTTTTTTAATTCCTCTTTGAACATAGCAAAGTGTATCGGGTTTGTCTTGCACTACCTTGGCTGGATATTTGTAATGTAGGGAAGCAAGGTGAGGCAGTGACTAAAATGTCTGTGTGGATGGTGCGCACGTGTTTACTGGGCAGTTCTTTAGCTGTCCTGAGCTAGACGCTTCTGCCTCTCTTTTCTTCACCATTCCCAATCTTCCTTTCCAGTTTGGTCCAGGCCAATCCAGAGGTTGCCATGGATTCCATCGTCCATATGACCCAGCACATATCACCCACTCAGCGAGCAGAAGTCGTACGGATCCTCTCCACGATGGATTCCCCTTCCACATAGGAAGAGCTTCCTGCCTGTCCCTGCCCTGTCTGGAGAAAAGGGCTAGAGCTGCTGTTTACAACTGCAACCACTGTAATGAAAGGCACAGGAGACCCAGCACTGGAGTCAGAGTGGCATTTTGCTTCCCCTCGAGTGTTTTAGGTTATGCATGACATCCTGGGAGTAAGATCACAGAATCCCCTCCAGCCCACCAGTCACACCTACCCCATTCAGTATTTATTACCCCAGCCGGGCCTAGTCCTTCACTCCCTGCACAGGACTGAGAAGGCAATGAAAGGTGCAAACATGTACCATGAGGTCTCACTACCCAAAGCAGGGCTGCCACTCCTGTCCTGACAGCCCCTTGGCCCCCCAGCACAGGGAGCATGAGGAGTTGCCAGGCAGTCAGCAGCTTCTCTCACCCCTGGCCCGATGAGCCGCAGCCACAGGCGCAGAGGAGGGCTTGGGAGAGGACAAGCCTCGAGTCCACTGTTTATGACCTCAGCTCTCAGCCCAGCACACAGGAGGCACTGGAGAGGAATGATCCCCAGTTTAACCACACCACGGTACCTTTTATGAAGAAAAGTCAGAGCGTAAAATCTACTGCAAGTTCCATGGGAACTCAAAGATGAGGGCAAAGTCGTGAGCCAAGCAGCAGAGAAAGAAAATAGACCAAGTTAGTGTTCATTTAGGGGACCTCAACCTTGGGTTCAGTCTCTGAGGACAAAGGGGAAGGTCGCTGTCCTGCCTCTCGCCTGCATGTCACTGCTGGACTAGCTGTCACATGTGTCTGGAGCTGCAAGGCCAGTGGTCCCACAGGCAGCGGAGGAACCAGAGAGAACCGCCCTTTCTGCACTGGGGCAAACTAGTTACTTATACCATGTGGAAAGGCAGCCAGATAGATAGATAGTCTGTTCTGAGGCCTTGGAAAATTGTTCCTGTGAAGCCTGGAGCTTGGATGGTTTTGAGAGCTCAATGGTGCCTCAGTCACTCTTCCCTAGTTCTGGGATTACTGTCCTAGCAATCGACATTTCTGTTCTCTTTGGGTCTTATCTCTTCCCCAGAATGTAGACAGGCAGCAGATGCGCAGGTCTCCCCACAGCTCTGAAAGGACCCTGGTGACAGCTATGCCCTCAGCACCAGGAGCTGGCCTTCCCGGTGAGGGAGGCTTCCAGGAAACCCAGAATCCACATGTCCTTAAGATTCTTTACAACTCAGTCATGGTGCTGCTGCCCTCCAGGCTTACTGGCCCCTCCTGACCGGCATCAGGGCCTTCCCTCGGGTGGTAGAGAGAGGAGTTTACTTTCAACAACTAGTTTATTCCAGAGAAGAACTTCCTGATTCCCCTGTTCCTAAAGCAGGAGTGATACGTGATCAGGGCTGGGCAGCACCCAGTTCCTATAGTGCCGCTAATTGCATTTGTCACTGACGACCGAGAAGGATAAGGTGTTGGAGAAGCAGTGGTATGAACGCTCTTGGACATGCTACAGTTCTGAGCCTTAACCCTGCAGTTCACACATATGAGCGAGCTCCATGTCCCCTTCTTCAGGAGGAATTTGTGCAGATGGGTTGGCTGTGCTTGTCAATGGCTCTGGGTTGCAGATGGGCCCTATATGGCTGGGTGTGGAGCAGACGGCCCCCCAGAGTCAGAGCCTCAGCCTGGCTGCCCTGGTGGGAGGTGTGGGTGTTCGGCACCTTCAGAGAAGGGCATGGAGTGGTGGGGAACAATTCTCAGACCAGGAAAATGCATTGACCATTGCTGGTCATTTGCGTACCTAGTAAGAATTGGATGGGTTTTTCACCAGATTATTCTCTACTTTTTTTTTTGCAATAAATCAAATCCCACATACCTGCAAGTGGTATGAAGTCCCGCACCCCCGAGGAGGCCAGTCCAGGCATCTCTTCAGAGGCAGGGTGGGTTACCCTCATTTACCTCCCTCTCCCCGCCAAATTATGACACAAACGAGTATGTTTCCTCTCTAGAACCCTGTAATGCCTCGTCCCCCATCCCCAGAGCTCCTCACTGTAGGTCTTACCCTAGACAAGGAATTTTCAAGTCGGAGCCACAGAACATGAGCAATCTGACATTTCCACAGCCCCTCACACACGCAAGGCTACTGAGGCAGGAGTATGAACGGATATGGACCCAGACCTGCTTGAACGGAGACTGCCATATTAGCTGTTCTCCTAATACCCTTCACTTGTCTCAGAATTCGATGGACACATACCGTGATGAGCAGGAGCTTCAGACGCACTCTTTACACATTTTGTTGAAATAAACCTCTACGTTTGTAGAAGAGTTACAGTTTGTCATTTCAGTCCATGCCCAGCCACCTCATCTCTTGTTCTGCTTTTAGCAGGGGCTCAGTGTGGGGCACGCGCCTCCATGGCCCCATAGCACCTAACACCCTTTGTCTCCTGAATGTGCGTAAAGATGATGGGTAGGCAGCAAAAAGCTGGCCTTGGCCAGCCCTGTCTTATCAGCTGAATCAAGG
Source organism: Alouatta palliata (assembly GCA_004027835.1). Classification (NCBI taxonomy): domain Eukaryota; kingdom Metazoa; phylum Chordata; class Mammalia; order Primates; family Atelidae; genus Alouatta; species Alouatta palliata. The sequence goes on from PVKV010001774.1 coordinate 17,317, forward strand.
TCAAATTCTGAAAGGCGACAAAATGCGGGAACCCCATGGCAGATCAGTGTTTTAGTTTCTGTTGAGTTTTTCAGGATGGAAAACTTCCTGCTGAGAGCTGGATGGGAGTCCTGGTGGGAATGTCCCCTCCAAAAGAGAATGTCTTTAGGGTCGACCACAGCTGTTTACTGAGGATAACAGCTCCAAGCCTTTGAAACCCAGAGCCCACTGTCCTCCTCAGAAGACTCTTCTCAGCATATAGGAAGTTGAGAATGCTCTGATAACTCAGTGTAAACACTGGGCCATGTGGCCCTTGTTAGAGATTTTAGAAAAAGCCCAAGCTAGCTGCCACACAGCCCTAGCTGACAGGACCTATGGGCACAAGAAGAGGAAATGCCAGAGGGCCCAGCAGAAAGTAAAAGCCGGGGCACATTTCAAAACTGAATTTTTTTTTTTTTTTTTAAGACGGGGTTTCACCGTGTTGGTCAGGCTGGTCTTGAACTCCCAACCTCAGGTGATCCGCCCGCCTTGGCCTCCAAAGTGCTTGGATTACAGGTGTGAGCCACCATGCCCAGCCTAAAACTGCTGAATTTTTAAATATGCAGACACCCCCCCACACACAGCTTGCGCGCGCCCATACACACACTCTTAGCAGCAGAAGGTAGAAGCCTCACTGGCTCAAGATACATCTGCCCAAATCATTGGTTGACCATTGGGCACAAGAGTGGCCCCTATGAAGCTAGGCTTTAAAAATAAGATTTTTTAAAAAGAAAGTGAGCAGAGACTAGGTGTGGTGGCTCAATCCCTGCATTTTGAGAGGCCAAGCCAGGCAGATCACTTGAGGTCAAGAGTTCGAGACCAGCCTGGCCAACATTGTGAAACCTCATCTCTACTAAAAATATAAAAATTAGCTGGGTGTGGTAGCATGCACTTGTAATCCCAGCTATTTGGAGAATCACTTGAACCTAGGAGGTAGAGGTTGCAGTGAGCCAAGATTGCGCCACTGCACTCCAGCCTAGGGGACAGAATGAGATTCCGTCTCAAAAAAAAAACAAAAAACACTGGGCAGAAACTAAACAAAACAAAACCCACACATATTTATTGAATTAAACCGTCAGGTAGGACAACCTCGGGCCCTTATTTTAGAAAAAAAAAAAAAAAAAAAAGAATTGGCCAGGCATGGTGGCTCACGCCTATAATCCCTAGCACTTTGGGAGGCCAAGGTGGGCAGCTGGCTTGAGTCCAAGAGTTCAAGACCAGTCTGGGCAACATGACAAAACTCCAGCTCTACAAAAAATGCAAAAAAATTAGCCAGGTGTGGTGGTACACACTTGCCATCCCAGCTACTTGGGAGGCTAGGGTGGGAGGATGACCTGAGCCCAGGGAAGTAGAGGCTGCAGTGAACCATGATCGTGCCACTGCACTCCGGCCTGGGTGACAGAGCAAGACCCTGTCTCAAAACAAAGCACATTCTGAATAAAATTCTGATACATGCTGCAACACAGATGAACCTTGAAGACATTATGCTAAGTGAAATAAGCCAGACACACAAAAAACAGATATTGTTTGATTCCACTTATATGAGGTATCAGAAATTATCAAATTCATAGAGACAGAAAAGTAGAGCAGTGGTTACCAGGGGTTGTGGGGTGGAGGAACTTGGGAATTACTGTTTTCATTTTTAGAGACAGGGTCTCGCTCCACTGCCCAGGCTGGAGTAAAGCGGCATGATCATAGCTCACTACAGCCTCAAACTTCTGGGCTCAAGCAATCCTCCCATTTCAGTCTCCTGAATAGCTGAGACTAGCTGGGACTAGCCACCACACCCAACTAATTTAAATATATATATTTTTTTGTAGAGACAAGGTCTCTCTATGTTGTTCAAACTGATCTTGAACTCCTGGGCTCAAGCAATCCTCCTGCCTCGGCCTCTCAAAACACTGGAATTATAGGCATGAGCCACTGTACCAGCTGGGAGTTATTGTTGAATGGGTACAGAGTTTCAGTCTGGGATGATGAAATGTTCTGGAGGTGATGGTGGTGAGGGCTGTACAACAATGTGAATGTCTTTAAAGTCACTGAACTATACACTTGAAAACTGTTAAAGTGGGAAATCATGTATTAATCACAATTTTTAAAAAGGAAATTCTGAAAAGTTGACTAGAGGGACTACACAGGTTTGGGAAGACAGAAAATATCAGTGAACTTGAAGTCACAGAGCAATAGAATTATCCAATGTGAAGAACAGAGAGAAAAAAAGAGTGAAAAATGGACAGAGCCTCAGACCCCTGTGCAGCAACAGTGGGTTTACCAACATATGTGTAATGGAAGGGCCAGAAGAGAGAGAAAGGGGCAGAAAGAAACACTTGAAGTAATGGCTGTAAAATTCCCAAATTTGATGAAAAACATGAATCTGCAGATCCAAAAAGCTCAATAAACTCCAAGTAGGATAAACAAAGAGACCTACACCTAGATACCTCATTGCCAAACTGTTGAAAGGTAAAATTCTAAAAGAAGCTAGACAAAAACAAGTCATCGTTTACAGAAGAATAACAAAATAAATCACAGCTGTCTTCTAATCAGAAACAATGGACCCCAGAAGGCCGTGGGCCAATATAGTCAAAGTGCCACAAGAAGGGAAAAAAACCCTGTCAAACAAGAATCCTATATCCAACAACACTATCCTTAAAACGAGTATGGGTGAAACAAAGACACTCCACAAAAAACAGAATTCATTGTTATCAGACCAGCTTTATAAGAAATACTAAAGGCAATCATTCAGGCTGGAAAGAAATAATTATAGATAGTAGGCCGGGCGCGGCGGCTCACGCCTGTAATCCCAGCACTTTGGGAGGCCGAGGCGGGTGGATCACGAGGTCAAGAGATGGAGACCATCCTGGTCAACATGGTGAAACCCCGTCTCTACTAAAAATACAAAAATTAGCTGAGCATGGTGGCATGTGCCTGTAGTCCCAGCTACTCGGGAGGCTGAGGCAGGAGAATTGCTTGAACCCAGGAGGCGGAGGTTGCGATGAGCCGAGATCGCGCCATTGCACTCCAGCCTGGGCAACAAGAGCGAAACTCCGTCTCAAAAAAAAATAAAATAAAAAAATAATTATAGATAGTAATTCAAATCTACTTGAAGAAATGAAAAGGCACTGGGAAAAGGTAAATAGTACCTAGGTAAACATAAAACTGTGTTCTCTTTAACTTCATTAAAAGACATAAAATTGCATGAAATAATAAGTATACCACTGTATGTTGGGGTTTACAGCATATAGAACTGTAATATGTATGACAATCACACAAAGGGGGTAAAAATGGAACAACATGAAAACCGAGTCTCTCTGTTTTGTCAGTATTAAGGTAAACCTTTTTTTTGGTAAATCTTAATCTCAAGTAGATTGTTATATAACCTCTAGAACAACCACTAAGGAAATAACTTTATTTATTTGGAGATGGAGTCTTGCTCTGTCACCCAGACTGGAGTGCAGTGATGCAATCTCAACTCACTGGAACTTCCATGTCTCAGGGTCAAGTGATGCTCCTGCCTCAGCCTCCCAAGTAGCTGGGATTATAGGCACCCACCACCATGCCAGGCTAATTTTTGTGTTTTTAGTAGAAATGGGGTTTTGCCATCTCTGCTAAAATATATTTTTATATTTGCCCAGCCATGTTCATAGCAGCATTATTCACGATAGCCAAGGGGTGAAAGCCACCATATGTTCATCAAAGAATAAATGGATTAAAAAAATGTGGTATATACTTACACTGGAACATTATACAGCCTTAAAAAGGAAAGCAATCCAATCACATGCTATACCAGGAATGAACCTTGAGGACATTCTGTTAAGTGAAATAAGCCAGTTGCAAAAAGACAAATACTGTAGGATTCCACTTACATGAGGTATTTAAAGTACTCGAAATCTGCTGGGCGGATGGCTCATGCCTGTAATGCCAGCACTTTGGGAGGCCGAGGCAGGTGGATCACTTGAGGTCAGGAATTCGAGACTACTCTGGCCAAGATGGTGAAACCTAATCTCTACTAAAAATACAAGTATTAGCCAAGCATGGTGGTGCATGCCTGTAGTCCCAACTGCTTGGGAGGCTGAGACAGGAAAATCGCTTGAACCTGGAGGCAGAGGTTGCAGAGAGCTGAGACTGTGCCATTGCACTCCAGCTTGGGCCACAGAGACTTCATCTCAAAAAATAAAAAAAAAGTAGTCAGATTCATAGAAACTGAAAGAAAAACGGTGATTGCCAGAGTTTGGAGTGAGAGGTAGATTGGGAGTTGTTTAATGGGTATAAAATTTCAGTTTTCTGGGATAAAGAATTTCTGGAAATCTGTTGGATTACAATGTAAATATATTTAACACTATTGCACTGTCCACTTAAACATGGTTAAGATGGTAAGTTTTATGGTTTTTTAACCACAATTTAACATGTATCTATGTAAATACATATATTAAAAATGACATTGAGGCCAGGTATGGTGGTACACATCTGTAACCTTAGCATCCTTGAAGCCAGAAGTTTGAGACCAGCCTGAGCAACAAAGTGAGACCCAGTCTCCACAAAATTAAAAAAAAAAAAAAAAAAAAAAAAAAAAAAGGGAGACCCAGTCCCCAAAAAAAAAAAAAAAAAAAAAAAAAAAAAAAAAAGCCAGGCGTGGTGGTACACACTTGTAGGCCCAGCTACTCGGGAGGCTGAGGTGGGAAGATCTCCCGAGCCCAGGAGTTCAAGGCCACAGTGAGCCATGACGTCATCACTGCACTCCAGCCTGCAGGACAGAATGAGACCTCGTCTCTAAAAAACACAAAAGCAAGCAGTAAAGGAAAAACAAATGAGCAAAACCCTTATCAATAATTACATTAAATTTGAAAGGACTGAACACTTCAATTAAAAGACTGTCAGGGTGAAAAAATCTAGGCTGGGTGTGGTGGCTCTTGCCTGTAACCCCAGCAGTTGGGAGGCTGAGACAGGCAGATTGCTTGGGTCCAGGAGTTCGAGACCAGCCTGGGCAACATGGGGAGACCTCGTCTCTACAAAAAAAAAAATACAAAAAATTTGCTGGGCGTGGTGTCATGCACCTGTGGTCCCAGCTACTCGGGAGGCTGAAGTGGGACAATTGCCTGAGCCCTGGAGGCTGAGTCTGCAGTGAGCCTAAATCACACCACTGCACTCCAGCCTGCATGACAGAGTGAGAACTTGTCTCAAAAAGAATAACAATAATTAAAATTTTTAAAAAACAAAATGCCTGTTACTCCCGCCGCAGTCTCCCAAGTAGGGAACTACAGGTGTGTGCCACCACGTCTGGTTAATATTTTTTTTAATTTTGTGGAGACTGGGTCTTAAGTCTTTACAAAAAACACTTTAGATTCAAAGACATGAGTGGGTAAAAGTATAAAAAGATCATCTATTCAAACAGTAACCATAAAAGTTGGAGTGGGTACATTAATATCAAAATACATACATATATTAAGATAAATGTCATTAGACAAGGGAAACATTTATTATGCTAAAAGAACCAGTTTGTCAGGAAGCCATAACAATTACAAATGTAACATATTTAACAACAGAGCCCCAAAATACATAAAGCAAAAATTGACAGAATAAACCCAAAGCAGGCAGAATAAAGCAAAACATAAAGGTCGGAGGGGAAACCAATGAAAGAGAAAACAGTAAACAGAGAAAAGTCAATAAAAAACAAAAAGCTAGCTCTTCGAACAAAATTAATAAAATTGACAAGAAGAAAAAGAGAAAACACAAATTTCCAAAATCAGGAATCAAAGAGGCGATGTTGCTGGTGACTCTACCAAGATTAAAAAGATTATAAAGAAATATTACGAGCAACTTTATGCCAACAAATTAGACTACTTAGGTAAAATGAACTCATTCCTAGAAAGACACAAATTTACCAAAACTGACTTCAGAAGAAACATACAATCAGAACAGACCTGTAACAAGTAAATAAATTAGTCACTAAAAAGCTTCCCACAGGCCGAGTGTGGTGGCTTACACCTGTAATCCCAGCACTTAGGGAGCCCAAGGAGGGCGGATAGTGAGATCAGGAGTTCGAGACCACCCTGGCCAACATGGTGAAACCCTGTCTCTACTAAAAATACAAAAATTAGCCAGGCGCAGTGGTGGGTGCCTGTAATCCCAGCTACTCGGGAGGCTGAAGCAGAAGAATCACTTGAACCCAGGAGGTGGAGGTTGCTGTGAGCTGAGATTGTGCTACTGTTCTCCAGACTGGATGACAAAGCAAGACTCAGTCTTGAAATCAAAAGAGAAAAGGTCAGGCACAGTGGCTCACGCTCGTAATCCCAGCACTTTGGGAGGCTGAGGCAGGTGGATCACGAGGGCAGGAGTTTGAGACCAACCTGGCCAGCATGGTGAAACTCCATCTCTACTAAAAATACAAAATTAGCCGGGCGTGGTGGCGGGCACCTGTAATCCCAGCTACTTGAGAGGCTGAGGCAGGAGAATCACTTGAACCCAGGAGGCAGAGGTTGCGGTGAGCCGAGATCACACCATTGCACTCTAGCCTGGGCAACATGAATGAAACTCCATCTTGAAAAAAAAAAAAGAAAGAAAGAAATAATACTGGTCCTTCTCAAACTCTTTTGGAAAACAGAAGAAACACTTTCAAACTCATTCTGTAAGGCTAGTATTATCCTGATACCAAAGCCAAAGACATCACAAGGAAACTACCAGCCAGTATCCCTCGTGAACATTAGATGCAAAAATTCTTAGCAAATATTAACTAACTGGGCCAGTGCAATGGTGTGCATGTAGTCCCAGCTGCTTGGGCAGCTGAGGCAGGGGGACTGCTTCAGCCCGGGATTTTGAGGCTGTGGTATGCCATGAGCACATCTTTATTTTATTTTATTTTAAGACAGAGTTTTACTCTCGTTGCCCAGGCTGGAGTGCAATGGTGTGATCCTGGCTCACTGCATCCTCTGCCTCCCAGGTTCAAGCAATTCTCCTGTCAGCCTCCCAAGTAGCTGGGATTATAGGCATGTACCACCACGCCCAGCTAATTTTGTTTTTTTAGTACAGACAGGGTTTCTCCATGTTGGTCAGGCTGGTCTCAAACTCCTGATCTCAGGTGATCCACCCGCCTCAGCATCCCAAAGAGCTGGGATCACAGCCGTGAGCCACTGCGTCCGGCCTGAGCACATCTTTAAATAGTCACTGCACTCCAGCCTGGGCGAGATGGACTCCAGCTCTTAAAAAACAAAAGAATTAGCAAACCGAATCCAGCAACACACACACACACACACACACACACACACACTTTTTTTGAGCCAAGGTTCTCACTCTGTCACCCCGGCTAGAGTGCAGTGACATGATCACAGCTCACTGCAACCTCTGCTCCCTGGTTCAAGTGATCCTCCCACTTCAGCCTCCCGAGTAGCTGAGATTACAGGTGCGTACCACCACACCCACTCAATTTTTGTATTTTTCAGTAGAGATGGGGTTTCACTATGTTGGTCAGGCTGATCTTGAACTAATGACCTCAAGTGATCCACCCATCTTGGCCTCCTAAAATGCTGGGATTACAGGCATGAGCCACTGTGCCTGGCTTAGCTATACATATATATACATGTATATACATATACACACACACACATATACACATATATACATATGCATATATACATATATACACATGCATATATGTATGTACACATATTTTTTATTTATTCTTAAAAAACAGGATTCATGTGCAGAATGTACAGATTACATGGGTATATATGTGCCATGGTGGTTTGCTGCACCTATTGACCTGTTCTTTATTTTTATTTATTTATTTATTTTTTTTCTGAGACGGAGTTTCGCTCTTGTTGCCCAGGCTGGAGTGCAATGGCGCC
>PVKV010001774.1:25272-48629 GCA_004027835.1 Alouatta palliata
GACTACAGGCACGTGCCACCATGCCCAGCTAATTTTTGTATTTTTAGTAGAGACGGGGTTTCACCATGTTGACCAGGATGGTCTCGATCTCTTGACCTCGTGATCCACCCGCCTCGGCCTCCCAAAGTGCTGGGATTACAGGCGTGAGCCACCGCGCCTGGCGACCTGTTCTTTAAATTCCCTCCCCTCGTCCCCCTCACCCCCAATCCCAGCAGGCCCTGGTGTGTGTCATTCCCCTGGGTCCATGTGCTGTCATTGTTCAACTCCCATTTATGAGTGAGAACATGCGGTGTTTGGTCTTCTGTTCCTGTGTTAGTTTGCTGAGGATGATGGCTTCCAGCTTCATCCATGTCCCTGCAAAGGACATGATCTGATTCCTTTTTATGGTTGCATAGTATTCCATGCAACATATATATATATTTTTAAAGTAGTTTCACACCTTTAATCTCAGGACTATGGGAGGCTGAGGAGGGAGGACTGCTTGAGCCCAGGAGTTCGAGACCAGCCTGGGCAACGCAGCAAGACCTTGTCACTACAAAAAAATTGTCAAAATTAGCAGGTATGGCCGGGCACGTCGGGTCACACCTGTAATCCCAGTACTTTGGGAAGCTGACGCAGGTGGATCACCTGAGGTGGGTAGTTCAAGATCAGCCTGACCAACATGGAGAAACCTTGTCTCTACTAAAAAATACAAAAAATTACCTGGGCGGGGTGGCTCATGCCTATAATCCCAGCTACTCAGGAGGCTGAGGCAGGAGAATTGCTTGAACCCAGGAGGCGGAGGTTGCAGTGAGCCGAGATCGCACCATTGCACTCCAGCCTGGGCAACAAGAGTGAAATTCCATCTCAAAAAAAAAAAAAAAAAAAGCTAGGTGTGGGTCAGGCATGATGGCTTATGCCTGTAATCCCAGCATTTTGGGAGGCCCAGGCAGGCTGAACACATGAGGCCAGGAGTTCACGACCAGCAGGCCAATATGGCGAAACCCTGTCTCTACCAAAAAATACAAAAATTAGCTGGGCGTGGTGCCATGTGCCCATAGTCTCAGCTACTTGGGAGACTAAGGCAGGAGAATCACTTGAACCTGGGAGGCAGAGGTTGCAGTGACCCCAGACAGTGCCACCATACTCCAGCCTGGGCAATAAAGCAAGACTCTGTCTCAAAAAAAAAGAAAAACAAAATTAGCCAGGTGTGGTGGCACACACTGTGGTCCTAGCTACCCAGGAGGCTAAAGTGGGACAATTGCTTGAGCCAGGGAGGTTGAGCCTGTGGTGAGCCATGATTGCACCACTGCATTCCACCCAAGAGACCCTGTCTCAAAAGAAAAAAGTATACACCATAGCTAGGTGGGATTTGTCCCAATAGTGCAAAGTTAGTTTAACACTCAAAAATCAATTAATGTAGCACACCACCTTAATAGAGTAAAAGATAAAAATCACATGACCGTCTCAGTAGATGTATAAAAAGCATTTGGAAATACTATACCCATTCCAGATAAAAATTATCAATAAACTATGAATAGAAAGAAATTTCCAGTGGGCAAGTAGCTCATGCCTGTAATCCTAGCACTTTGGGAGGCTGAGGCGGGTGGATCACTTGAGGTCAGGAGTTGGAAACCAGCCTGGCCAACATGGTGAAACAAAAAAATTAGCAGAGTGTGGTGGTGCACACCTGTAATCTCAGCTGCTCGTGAGGCTGAGGCAGGAGAATCGCCTGAACCCAGGAGGTGGAGGTTGTAGTGGGCCAAGATCACCCACTGTACTCCAGCCTGGGCAACAGAGTGAGACTCTATCTCAAAAATAAATAAATAAATAAATAAATAAAAACAAAAATACAGTTCCACAACCTGAGAAAGGGTGTCTATGAAAAACCTCAAGTAACTTCATGTTCAATAGTGAAAGACTGAATGCTTTTCTCCCTGAGATGGAACCAGGCAAAATGTCTGCTCTTGCTCCTTCTCAGCATTGCAGTGGAGGAGCTGGCCAATGCAGTGGGCTACATGAAAATTAAAGGTTTATAGAATGGAAAGAAAAGATTCAAACTCATTATTCACAAATGGCATGATCCTATATGAGGAATCCATTTTTAAAAACTACAACTAATCAATGCATTCAGCAAAGTCACAGTCTGCAAGATTAAGAACTCAATAACAGTATTTTTATACACCAGCAAGAAGAAATCTAAAAATGAAATTAAGAAAATAATTTCATTGACAGTAGCATCAAAAACAAAATACATAGGAATGATTTTGCAAAAGAAATACAGACATGTACCCTGAACTTACAAAACACTGCTGAGAAAAATGAAGTAAAAAACAAATGAAAAGATAGTCCATGTTCATGGATGAGAAGATTCAGTGTTGCTGGGATGGGGGTTCTCCCCACATTGATGTATAGCGTCGATGTAATCCTCATCAAAATTCCAGCAAACATTTTTCCAGAGATTAACAAATTTACACCAGGAACAGTGGCTCATGCCTGTAATCCCAGCACTTTGAGAGTCTGAGGTGGGAATATCACTGGAGCCCAGAAATTCAACACCAGCCTGGCCAATATAAGGAGATCCTATCTCTACAAAAAACAAAAAAAATTAGCTGGGTGTGGTAGCATGTGCCTGCAGTCCCAGCTACTCAGGAGGCTGAGGTGGGAGAACGTCTTCAGCTCAGGAGATTGAGGTTGCAGAGAGCCGTGACTGCACCACTGCACTCCAGCCTGGGCGTAAGAGAAAGACCCTGTCAGAAGCAGAAGAAAGAAGAAGAAGAAAGGAGGAGGAGGAAGAAAGAGAAGAAGAAAGAAGAAGAAGAAATTAACAAATATATCCTAATTTTTTTTGGAAATGGAGTCTCGCTCTGTTGCCCAGCCTGGAGTACGGTGGCACTATCTTGGCTCACTGCAACCTCTGCCTCCTGGGTTCGAGCAATTTTCCTGCCTAGCCTCCTGAGTAGCTGAGACTACAGGTGCGTAATTTTTTGTATTTTTTAGTAGTGAAAGAGTTTCACCGCATTAGCCACGATGGTCTCGATCTCTTGACCTCGTGACCCACCTGCCTCAGCCTCCCAAAGTGCTGGGATTGCAGGCATGAGCCACTGCACCTGGCCATGTATCCTGAAATTTATATGGAAATGCAAAGGACCCAGAATACTCAAAACAATTTTGATAAAAATTTGGAAGGCTTATACTACCTGATTTCAACATGTTCACAAATATAAACGCAAGCAAATAGAATGGAACATAATTGAGAGTCTAGAAATAAATCCTAACATTTAGAGTCAATTGATCTTCCACAAAGGAGTCAAGACAATTCAATGGCGGAAAGGATACCGTTTTCAGCAAATGGTGCCAAGACATTTGAATATCCAGGCACAAAGTTTTGTGTGTGTGTGTGTGTGTGTGTGTGTGTGTGTGTGTGTGTGTGTGTTTTGAGACGGAGTCTTGTTCTGTCACCCAGACCCAGACTGGAGTGCAGAGGCACAATCTCGGCTCACTGCAACCTCCACCTCCCAGATTCAAGTGATTCTCCTGCTTCAGCCACCTGAGTAGCTGGGATTACAGGCATGTGCCACCATGACTGGCTAATTTTTGTATTTTTAGTAGAGATGGGGTTTGGTCAGGCTGGTCTCAAACTCCTGACCTCATGATCCACCTGCCTCAGCTTCCCAAAGTGCTGGGATTACAGGCATGAGCCACTGTGCCCGGCCACAAAGTTATATTTTTAGACTCTTACACATGGACAAAAATTTACTGAAAATATATTACAGACTTAAATATATAAGCTATAACTATAAAACATCCACAAGAAGACACACAGCAAAAAATTGTGACCTTGGATTAGGCAAAGATTTCTTAGATATGATGTCATCCATAAAAGAAAAAAGAAATTGATAAATTAGGCTTCATCAAAATTAAAACCTTTTGTGCTTCTGAAGACACCATGAAGAAAATGAAGACAAGCCACAGACTGGGAGAAAATATTTGCAGACCATATATCTGATAGAGGACTTGAATCCAGGATATATAAACGATCCTTACAAGGCAACTCAATTTAGATTAGACCAAAAGATGTGAATAGATGTTTCACCAAAGAAGATGGACACATGAATAATGAACACATGAAAAGATGTCCACTATCATTTGTCAATAGGGAAACAAAGCCACAACAGGAGTCCACTACTTGCCAGAAAGGCTGTAATTGGAAGACAGACAGTAACAAGTGCCAGTGGGGATGTGCAGAAGCCAGAGCCACCCATTGCTGGTGTGAATGTGAAGTGACACAGGCACTTTGGAAAACAGTCGAGCAACTTCTTAGAAAGCTAAACATAAGCTTTCATACTCAGCAATCCCATGCCTAGGTATCTGCCCAAGGGAAATGAAAACATGTTTTACAAAGACTTGTGATTGCTCGTATCAGCTTCATACACAATAGCCCAAATCTGGAAGCAATCAGAGTGCTCCTCAGTCAGCAAGTGGCTGAAGGAAATGTGGTATATCCACACGGCGGAAGGCTAGTCAGCCATCAAAAGGAATAAGCTACTGATAGACGCTAGAACAGACATAAACCTCATGCCAAGTGAAAGAAGCCAGATACAAACACTCCAGATGGTACCATTCTTTTTCAATGAAATGTTCAGAAAGGAAGGCAAATTTATAGCTACAGAAAGCAGATAAGGTTATATCCGGGGCTGGGAGCAGGGAGTTTGGGCAAAGCCAGAGGAACTTGTAGAGTGATGAGAGTGTCCTAAACATGGGCCGTGTTGGTGGCAGCACAGCTCCACAGACGTAGTAAAAACCATGGGATTGGACATTTACAACGGGTGAGTTTTATGGTATGTAAATTCCACCTCAACAACAACACTGTAGGAAAAAAATTGAGGCTGGGCGTGGTGGCTCATGCCTGTAATCCCAGCACTTTGGGAGGCCAAAGCAGACAGATCACCCGAGGTCAGGAGTTGGAGACCAGCCTGGGCAACACAGCGAAACTGTCTCTACTAAAAATACAAAAATTAGCCAGGCGTGGTGGCAGGCACCTGTAATCCTGGCGACTCAGGAGGCCGAGGGAGGAGAATCGCTTGAACCGGGGAGGTGGAGGTTGCAGTGAGCTGAGATCATGCCGCTGCACTCCAGCCTGGGGTGACACAGTGAGACTCTGTCTCAAAAATAACCACCACCACCACCACATGGGCTAGGGGCTACATGGACCTTACCAGCGACACCCAGCAGCCTGCCTTCCTGCTCTGCAGCTATTTCCACGAAAGCCCCCTCCCCTCACATCCCAGCTGCTCTAGCGGCTTGCCAGTTTCTCTTCGGCTCCAGCCTGGCTGGTTCAGTGATCGCCCTCCTGTCTGTCCGCACGGGACCCAGCCCCTTCCTCAGGATCAGCAGCTGCGGCCATCCACTTTTTAAAAGGGATCCACCAGGGGCTGAGTTGCTCCTGCTGGTTCCCCCAAGCTCTCGCATAGGAGTAATGAAGTTTAAGCTTCTCTTCAGCAGCTAAGCACAGAAATTGACCCTGGCACCTTGCTAAGCTAATCGAGTTACAAAATGAATCCTTTAGGATCAAATTCATTACAACAGTCGTGTCTATGACCCATTTTATTAGGACCTTTTCTCAAAATCTGCTCTGGGCTGCCACCCTCAGATATTGTCCAACCCAGCCCTAGTTAGCCTGTGTCTGAGGAGGCCCGGCGACCTGGCAGCACGCTCTGGAGGGTGAGAGGTTCCAGTCACCTGTGAGCAACCTCAGCCGTACCTGTCCAAGGCCCGGGTCCTGCCATCTATTTCTGTGACCTCAGGTCCCAGCAGAGCTCTGATTCAAGCCACAGCCCTGGCCCAGGCCCAGGCCGGGTTTATGACTCAGCATCCGATAGACACGTAAACAAGATTACATCACAGATAGCCGCCCCTCCGGGCCCAGAAACTGGCTGAAGAGGGAAACTGGAGCTTGGCCCTCAAGGAGCTGCACAGAGCCACTGCCAGCCGTGAAGGAACTTGTCACTTAGCCCTCCTCTCACCTGCACAGGCTCAAACCAACCAGGAGCAGGGCTCCCGAGGGGCGAACTTTGTGCAAATGCCTGGGGTGGGGTGGGGTGGGGCTCCCGGCCACCCACCCCCGTATGTGGCACTGCCTGGAGGGAAGGTTCCGGACTCTGCCCAGTAGGAGTGGCGCGACTGTGGCTGTCACGGCTTTGCATTATTTGTTGCAGATATACGTCCGCTACTTTACACACTATTTGAACGTTAAATGCCCCAAATCCCTTTCAGGCACACGCAGAAATGCAATTTTAGGAGGCGGAAACTACTGAACTCCCCCAATGCATCCAAACTCTGCCCTCAAATATCTGCATTTTAAACTACCAAGGACAACAGTGAGGCTTTCAAAGGGAGAAGATCAAAGTGCCGTCATCTTTTAATTTAATTCTTTGGTTGCATCAGTGGTCTTAAGAGGGATGAGAGAGATGAAAATAAAAATGGAAACAAATGATATCTTTGTGGCTGTTGTGTTTTAGTCTTTTTTTTTCTCAATTTGGGCCACAAAATAGGTCAGCTCCATTACTGATCAGCCTCCCCACAAATATTTAAAGCAAATTGAATTGCACACCCAATACCCATCACAATTACACCAGGCACAATAACTAAATTAGCAATTCAACAAAATAATTGGAAATGCGATTCTCTGTCTTCCACCAGCCTCCCTCGAGGGTTGAGCGGATCTATGGGGGAAAGCTCAGCTTTCCTAATTCTGCAGCTAATTAGAGACACACTTGTAAATGAAGTTGTTTGTCTTAAAGTTGAAATTCTCTTCTGGGGGTGGGGGAGAGGTGAGGAGAGACGAGAAAGTCCTCTCGCTCTGGAGCAAGTGTGTATAAACAGGTATAAAAACCCATGCCTGGGACCTAATTAGCAGCCATATCCGAAATTCATAAAGCATCACTATGTTACCATCACTTATCTGGTAATGAACGACTTTGGAAGAGCCAGCCTGGCGAACAGCCTCGTAGATAAAGAGGCGCAGATTTCTGATGGCACTTGAGACCAGTCACTGTGGCTGCCGTTTTGGGAGGCGGCGGGAGGGCCAGCACGGCAGCAGCGGTCAGTGGTGGCCAGAGTGTGTTGCCAGCTCCCACGTGCCCTCCCCCCGCCGTTTGGGCCAGGAAAACCAAAGGCTCACCCTAAAAAGCAAGGCAGAGGCTCCCCCAGCCAGCAGACCCATCCCTCCTGGGGACCGCGTCAGCAGCCGGACCTGGGCCCCGCTGGCTCAGGCCACCCCACCAGCCAGAGTTGCAAATCTACCTCGGCCCACTTGCTCAGGCCACTCTTGGAGAAAGCAATCTGGAGGTTTCAATTAGGCTGTCCTTGGCCTCTTTTTGTGCCTTCAGGAACGAAAATCTCTGTTTAATTATATACCTGAGAACTAGGACTTAAGGCCGGCCCCCCCTCATCCTTCTCCTGGAGGATGGAGACGTGACCTTAAAATGCAAACTCCCCAGAGCTCCAGAGGCCTGAGGAGCCCGTCACAGGGGGGTTACTTCCCAGGCCAGGCCCCTCTCCCTGCCCTACCTGGCAGGAGCCTCCCGGACACATACACCTGGGGCCCGAGCACTCCTGGGAACAAAGCCCCGAACTTACCAGCAAGGTGAGTGGATGAAATGGTGGCCCTGAAGCCCGGGGAAGCCTCCAATTCCAAGATTCTCGTGGAACATCACAGCACCTGCGGCGGGAGGGGCGGAGGGACAGGAGCCTGTGGAAACGCTGATAAGTGAATTCAAAGCACCTGCGCCTCTCTGCTTATCTCCTCGAACAATATGAACTCGGAGTTACCACATTTAAAGTGCTCCGTATTCACCTTACAGTTACCTATTAAAACCAAGTGCAGTGTGCTACAGCTTTAAAGGACACAAGAGTCAAACTGGAAAATAATTTTATGGCATCAGGGAGTCAGCTCCCAGCCCAGTCCCTCAGGAGGAGAGGAGACTGAGTCAGCCTCCCAGGCTCCCAGGACCACCCTGGGCACCGAGGCAGAAGACCACCCTCTTCCCTACGCCCTTCACTTGTCCCAGGTCTCAGGGCCCAGAAATCAGTGGAGACAGGGTACACCACCAGCCCCCGCTCAGGTCTAGATCACGACCTTCTACCCAGCCTGCTGGGGCAGGCACAGGTGTGTGAAGACACCGAGCCCCTCAGCCCTGGGACAGCTGGAGCTCCTGCCACCCCACCTGCTGACCATTTATCTACCTCATCTTTAATTTTGGCACTTGCTGTGCCTTGCAAAAAGTTGGAAAATATACAGATCTGAACTGTCCCTTGCATTAGTTGCTAGCCACGCTGCGAGTGCACATGTGGCTGGGGACTACCATGTGGGATAGCACATTTACCAGCAAGGTGAGTGGATGAAATGGTGGCCCCGAAGGCCCCGGATTACCTTCCCATCATCCTAGAAAGTTCTGTTGGACAGCTCTGGTCTAGATGCTCCAGGCCACTCCTAGAGTTAGAACAGCACCCCCTGGAGCCCCCAGGAGAGAGAGGAAGGTGCTGGCCACGTGAGCAAAGGAACACAAACTTGGAGCCACATTTGCAGGGAAAGGCAGAAACTGCAAAGCAGCAGGCTAATTGCTTTGCGCTGGGTATTAGCACACCTGCATCCTAATGTACCTGGTGTTCCTGGAGGCGCCTCTGAGAGCCAGACTTTGAAGCCTCAGGATGTAAGGGCCCTTGAGCACCAGGGCTCCTGCTCTCCCAGCAGGCTGCTTTTTCCCAGAACCTTGGGAAAGTGATGCTAAGCGTGACAACGGCTCCAGAGCCCGAGCTTCCAGGAGTCCCAGCCAAGATTAACAGGCATCTGCAGTGCGGGCAGTGGGTTTTGATGAGACCCAAGTCTACAGACCCTACAGAAGAGGAGGGCAGCAGAAACCACCTAGAGCCTGGGTCACCTGCCGAAGCAGCCCCTTGCTAAGCCTCAACTCGTGCCCATCACACGGTCGGAGGTCAAGAAATACCTGAAGGAATGGACTTGAACAACATTCTCGCACCGCACTAAACCCAAGTCTGTGACGCTGCTTTTACTTAGAAACAGCAGCTTCAGAATGGGAAAGTCCTGAGCAGCCATGAGCTGACCCTCAGATCACTAATGAGGACCTCGAGGGAAGCCATTTCCTCAAGGTCAGACCCCAGCAGATTTGATTTCTGGTCCAGGATTCTCTCCATGACTCCAGCCTTCATCCACACGTGTCCTCTACTCAAAACATCACACCAGCCCACGCCAGCACTAGTGATGTGTTCCTAAGTTCCTCTTAGAACCTGGTAGTAAGGGACCGGCAGATCACAGAAAAGAGTGGCCATCCGCGGGTGCCAGGAACCTGACACGTGGAGCTCATTTCCAATCCAGTCGTAAAGAGGCAGATAGGGCGGGAGGGGCAGACAGGACCCTTCATGTGTTACCGTCAGGTTGTCTATTGGGATCCTTATATTTTTTTCTGCCCTATCAGTGATGTGCAACTGTTGCTTTTTTTTTTTTCACATTCTTTGAAATTTTCCTTTCCTGAGAATATGGCGTCCTTGACCTCAACAAATGAATTCCGAGAACCCGGAACCAGGGGAAATAAACCGAGTAAACTTCTCAGGAATATAAATGCAGCTGAGGCAATGATCCTATTGGCAGACCCCACACGATGGGCAAGAAAGCACAGTAAAGGAAATCTATAGATCTACAAGAAAAACAGAAGTTAGATAAGGCGTCGTCAGGCTGCATCACAACCCCGCTCTCCTCCACACACGAGGAGCGGGTAATGAGGGCTCCATCGATAGAACTGTTGGACAAATTGAATCCACACCAGTCAGCAGGGTGATGTGCAGCCCGGAATTAAGAGAAAATTAGTTAATGAACTTACCAAATTGCTGGAAATTATTTTTTAAATGTTATGAAGAAACAGTAAGAAAAGAAAGAAAATGCAGTAAACTTAAAAAGAAAATGGTTTTCTTCATGAAGGAAAGCTTTAATTTCTAGCACAATGCCCGGAAACACACGCACATAGATACATTGTATTATTATTTTGTGAGACAGGGTCTCACTCTATTGCCCAGGCTGGAGTGCAGTGGCTCAATCATAGCTCGCTGCAGCCCTGACCTCCTGGGCTCAAGTGATCCTCCCACCTCAGCCTCCTGAATAGCTGGCACTGCAGGTACACAGCACTAAACCTGGCTAACTTTTTTTCCATTTTTTGTACGGGGAGGGGTGGTGTCTTACTTTGTCGCCCAGGCTGATCTCGAGGTCAAACTCCTGGGCTCAAGTAAATCCTCCCACCTTGGCCTCCCAAAATGTTGAGATTACAGGTGTGAGCCACTGTGCCCAGCTACATACATAAAAATTAAAAACACAGGAGGCCGAGGCGGGCAGATCACCTGAGGTCAGGAGTTCAAGACCAGCCCAGCCAACATGGCAAAACCCCATCTCTACTAAAAATACAAAATTAGCCAGGCGTGGTGGCGCATGTCTGTAATCCCAGCTACTGGGGAGGCTGAGGCGGGAGAATCACTTGAACCTGTAAAGTGGAGGCTGCAGTGAGCCGAGATCACACCATTCCAGCCTGGGCAACAGAGTGAGACTGTGACTCAAAACAACAACAAAAAAGTAAAACCACAAACTGAGATACAGAAAGCAAAGTTCATTTGTTTTGGGCCAGGCTCACTGTTGCGTCTGTGTTTATTAAACACAGGCAATAGAACAGCACTTATAGAGACTGTCACTATTCTGGTGTCACCAGAGGGGCAGGCTGTGGCCCAGGATAAAACACCCACATTTTGCACCCAGCCTCGGGCTCTTTCTGACACCCTTCACCTCTACGTCTGCGCGGTTTTGCTGAGGCACGCGCCTACACCGGGGAGACGTGGATCTTGGCATTAACACATTCCATGTACAGAGTGACTGCTCCCTTCCCGGGGACTGGTACCCAGCTTTATAACCAACATCATATCTGGATTCATTCTGAGCCTCAAACTCTTTGGATTAAATGGTGAGACCGAGAGAGGTAGTCTTCTTGGAGGGCTTTTAGCAATGAGTGTGGAGAGCAGGAAACTGACCTTTTTTTTTTTTTTTTTTTTTTTTGGAGACGGAGTTTCGCTCTTGTTACCCAGGCTGGAGTGCAATGGCGCGATCTCGGCTCATCACAACCTCCGCCTCCTGGGTTCAAGCAATTCTCCTGCCTCAGCCTCCCAAGTAGCTGGAACTACAGGCACGTGCCACCATGCCCGGCTAATTTTTGTATTGTTAGTAGAGACGGGGTTTCACCATGTTGACCAGGATGGTCTCGATCTCTTGACCTCGTGATCCACCCGCCCCGGCCTCCCAAAGTGCTGGGATTACAGGCGTGAGCCACCGCGCCCGGCCGGAAACTGACCTTTAAAAAGGAAACTATGTCCTAAAGCTGGCGATGCAGGATCAGCTGCTGGAGCACGTGGGGGCTGGCTTTCCTGCGTCTTCTCACGCCCAGGGGTTCCAAATGATGCTCAATAGGGAGGCCTGGCCAGTGTCCCTGGAGAGAAATGACTGCACACCAAAACCCAAGTCTAGAGGACGAGAAAAACCAACCCGGGAGACCCCAGGATGAGGCTCTGAAAGCAGCAAGAGCATGAAAACAACAGGGGCACGTGGAGAGCAAATTATACGCGATCCAGCAGCCAGGACAAAATCTGGGGGCCTGGGAGGGAGATGATGGTGTCACTTTCTATTTATCCACGGTCTTTCACTGGAGTATCATTTCAAAGCATGTTACAGGCAGCAACTCTTTAATCCTCCCAGAGGAGCGTGCTGAGTTGAAGGGGTGCCTGGGGAGCAACACATAAACCCAGGATCAAACTCCAGGGCCAGTGTCCTCCCAGCTCCCCGACGCCCTGTGTTACAGGCGGCCTGGCCTAGATGAGTGAGTGTTTGCGAGGGCCCTGACGCCACCATGAGGTCCCAAGAGCCCTAAAAACACACAGACACTTTCACTTTATTCATTTTACTCCTAAAGATAGATGCCAAGAAAAACAAGTTTCCAAAAACACAATAGACAAGCTTCATGCACAGATATTCTCCTGTACTATTATCTGGCATGTTAAGAGCAGGAACCTAGGAACAATGTAAATGTCCCCAAATGGGATTTGGTGAAATACTGACACAGGCTGCAAACGGAATGACTAGTTAGTAATGAAAGTATGACATCTGCAGAAACATGGAAATAATCTGATGGTACTCTTAATATTAAAATGTAGAAGGCCAGGCACGGTGGCTCACACATGTAATCCCAGCACTTTGGGAGGTCGAGACAGGTGGATCGCTTGAGATCAGGAGTTCAAGACCAGCCTGGCCAACATGGTGAAACCCTGTCTCTACCAAAAATACAAAAATGAGCAGGGCATGGTGGTGGGTGCCTGTAATCCCAGCTACTTGGGAGGCTGAGGCAGAAGAATCACTTGAACCCAGGAGGTGGAGGTTGCAGTGAGTTGAGATTATGCCACTGTACTCCAGCCTGGGTGACAGAGACTCTGTCTCAGAAACAAAATGCAGAATACTGTGTGCCACTGCTTAGCTGGTATACGTGTGTGCGGGGTGGCAGACGTGGCTGCATGAGGATTTTGTTTTTAAGGATAAGTAAAACATTTCAAATAGTCCAGAAGTAAAAACCAAGTCTCCCCTGCAAACGGCTCCCTGGCTCCTCCCCTGTTGAGAACCACCGGGGCTATTCTGTATGATTGGCTCTAGACACAGAAGAGGACCACAAAGTACAAAAGATGACATGTGGGGCCGGGCGTGGTGGCTCACGCCTGTAAGCCAGCACTTTGGGAGGCCGAGGTGGGCAGATCACTTGAGTTCAGGAGTTTGAGACCAGCCTGGGCAGCATGGCGAAACTGCATCCGTACAAAAAATACAAAAAACAGCCAGCATGGTGGTGCGTGCCTGTGGCCCCAGCTAATCAGGAGGCTGAGGTGGGAGGATCACCTTAGCCCAGAAGATCAAAGCTGCAGTGAGTTAAGACTGCACCACTGCACTCCAGCCTGGGTGACAGAGCAAGACCCTGTCTCAAAAATAAAACAATAAAACAAAATGAAACGAGACAAAAAAACAGCCTCAGCATTTCCTCTCCCCTGAAGGGAGGCCCACTGCCCTCCTTCCCAGCTCCCATCTCCGGTGCACACCCGGGCAGCTGGGGCTGGGGCTGCGGCCGCGTTTCAGTGTGACCAGCTCACCGCCTCGCCGTATTGGCGAGATCTCGAAGGTCTATGGTTTATGAGTGTGGCGTGTGAAGCAGTCAGCTGGGCAAAAATAAAATAAACGCAAACTCCACACAAAAGAGAGGAATGCTTCAGTCAACACTGAAAAAGGGCTCTGGATTGAAACTCTTGATAACTGTTCTCAACTCATTTAAAAATCAGCATTAGCTACCAAAATGTAAAGTATTAGTTTTATTAAAATGCAAATCAATCAACTAATCTGTCTTTCTAGTAACAGTTGAATTGCAGTATCCGTGTCAATTAAAATAGTTTCCAATTTATTCGTGGCTGGAAGGAGGGTGGTCTTCTGAATTTTAAAATGCAAGCCTCCCTTTGGTGAAAATTCTCAGTTCCTTCTTTCTCATCTCTCATTTTTAACTCATTTTAATTAAATTTGCTGGACTCCAAGTATTCTGAAATACCTGTTTAAATCCATTTCTTCATCAGAATAACGAGGACAAAGGTTCTCTCTGTTTAGGAAACTCGGGTTGGCGTAAGGCTCACAGCAAGTTCAGTGCTAACAGGTCATTTCCTTGCTGTCCTACCAAGCATTATCTGGAACCCTCAAGGCTAGACGGACAATGTTGGATGTTGTGTATTTTAAAAGGTGATCATTTTGAAAGCAGTGAGTGTGGGGGAATTCTCCTATTTCTGTTGATCTTTTGGGTAACTGGTGACACACTGAAAATTAAACATTTCCCTGACAGTCGAGCCGAAGAGGTGACTGTAGAGACAAGAAAAGTCACCGCATCATACCAAGGTCCAATTAATATAGATGGAAAAGCCCTCCTCCTTCCTATCCGCCCCATCCTGAGCTCAGCAGATACATTTATGTTTTTGTTTTGTTTTGTTTTTTGAGACAGTCTCACTCTGTCACCCAGGCTGGAGTATACTGGCGCAATCTCATCTCACTGCAACCTTTGCTGCCTGGGTTCAAGCAATTCTCCTGCCTCAGCCTCCTGAGTAGCTGGGATTACAGGTGCCTGTCACTGTGCCCAGCTAATTTTTGTATTTTTAGTAGAGACAGGGTTTCACCATCTTAACCAGGCTAGTCTTGAACTCTTGATCGTGTGATCCACCCTCCTCGGCCTCCCAAACATTTATGTTAAAACTCAACTGTGATGCAGATGACATGTGACATGGGGCCTCACTTCTGCGGCCCAGCCCAAAGGCACTGTGCAGCAGTCCCTGACACCAAGGCAATGATATGGAGGATGCCTGGGCACAAAAATCTGTCCCTTGGTTTTGACATTTCCAAGCAATATCAAAACTCAACTTTGAAAGCAAGTAGTTAGGGCTGGGTGCGGCGGCTCACGCCTGTAATCCCAGCACTTTGGGAGGCTGAGGCGGGCGGATCACTTGAGGTCCCGAGTTCGAGACTAGCCTCGCCAACATGGTGAAACCCCGTCTCTACTAAAACTACAAAAATTAGCCGGGCGTGGTGGCACGAGCCTATAATCCCAGCTACTTGGGAGACTGAGGCAGAGAGAATCGCTGGAACCGGGAGATGGAGGTTGCAGTGAGCCAGGATGGCACCACTGCACTCCAGCCTGGGTAACAGAGAGAAACTCTGTCTCGAAAAACAGCAAAGAGCCCAAGTAGTAACTGCAACTCAACTCAGTTGCCCAGAACCAACATTGCTTCTCTAATCCCATAGCTCTAAGTAGCGAGCTGGGCAAAGGACCCGTGAGATGTTCAGTCCGGCATGCTGGCCACTCATATGCACACATTACTTATTCAGGATCATCTTCACTCACACTGACCACAGCAAGCCAATAAATTGCCCTTATGGGGATTTAATTTCCAGCTTTTGACCTTTGGATGAAAAACAAGTGAATCATCTCCTCCTGCTAGATTTACACCAGAGCTAATCTCAATAAAGTGATTTAGGAATGGTGACGGTGGAAAAGGACTCTGGAAGAATCTTTATAGGTGAAAAGAGGAGACAAAAAAAGAAGTCAAACAACCATGTATTTGTGACAGTAGGCACATGGCTTCAAATTACAAAGCTCCTAGGATTCTGGGGGCGTCTCTGCTCTTCAGAGCCATATAAACCACTAAACATCAGCCACTCAGCAGCATCCTGGCCTGGCGTGGTGGCTCACACCTGAAGTCCCAGCCACCTGAGAGGCTGAGGTGGGAGGGGATTTGCTTGAGCCTGAGGGGTAGAGGCTGCAGTGAGCTATGATCACAGAGCACTGCACTCGAGCCTGGGACACAGAGCAAGACCCTGTCTCACCAGAAAAAAAAAATTCAAACCTTTTAAATTTGTTATTTTAAAACTCCTCCTTGCAGAGCAGGGCTACCCCATAGGCAGTATGCCCAGAGTAGCTGGTGAAACATTTGAAATTTACTGAGTTACTCTGAAAAATACATTATTGACTATACCCTGCTGTACAACAGATCTCAAAACTCCACCTCTGGCTAGCACAGTGGCTCACGCCTGTAATCCCAGCACTTTGGGAGGCTAAGGTGGGTGGGTCACTTGAGGTCAGTTCGAGGCCAGCCTGGGCAACATGATGAAAACTTGTCTCTACTAAAAACAAAACAAAACAAAACAAAACAAAACAAAACAAAACAAAAATGAGCTGGGTGTGGTTGCGGGCACCTGTAATCCCAGCTACTCAGGAGGCTGAGGCAGGAGAATCGCTTGAACCTGGAAGGCAGAGGTTGCGGTGAGCCAAGATTGCGCCACTGCACTCCAGCTTGGGTGACAGAGGAAGACTCCATCTTAAAATAAAGAAAAACTTCCTTTGATCTAAAACTTTGTACCCTTTGACCAACATGTCCCCATATTCCCAACCCCCTCAGTTTCTGTTAATCATCATTCTACTCTTCAGTTCTGAGTCAGCCTTTTGTAGATTCCACATATAATTGCGATTAGGTGGTCTCTGTCCTTCTGTGCTTGGGTCATTTCACTTGCAGAATGGCTTCCAGGTTCAACCACGTTGTTGCAGGTGTCAGAATTTCCCTCTTTTTTAAGGCCGAATAATATTACACTGTGCACCTATGCCCCATTTTTCTTTATATATAAGAAACTCAACTCAATAACAAGAAAAGAAATAACCCACTTCAAAAATGGGCAAAGAACCTGAACAGACATTTCTCAAAAGAAGACACACAAATAGCCAACAGGTTTATTAAAAAATTCTCAGCATCACTAATCATTAGAGAAATGCCTAGAAACACCACGAGACATTGCCTCACACCTGTTATACTATCAAAAAGATGAACCCTAAAATGTGTACAATTATTACACAGCAATAAAAACATGTTTTAAAAAAAGATGGAAGGTAACAGTATTGGTAAAGAGAGCCCTGGCACGCTGCGAGTGGGAATGTGGACCAGCACGGCCGTTACGGAAAACTGTACAGTTACTAAAAAACTAAGAATTCAACCACCTTATGATCCAGTAATCCCATTTCTGGGTATATATACAAATAAACTGACATTCCTGCCGGGTGCGGTGGCTCATGCCTGTGATCCCAGCACTTTGGGAGGCTGAGCGGGTGGATCATGAGGTCAAGAGATCGAGACCATCCTGGCCAAGATGGTGAAACCCCATCTCTACTAAAAATACAAAAATTAGCTGGGCGTGGTGGTGGACACCTGTAATCCCAGCTACTCAGGAGGCTGAATTAGGAGAATCGCTTGAACCTGGGAGGCAGAGGCTGCAGCGAGCCGAGCGTGCCACAGTACTCCAGCCTGGTGAGACAGCGAGACTCTGCCTCAGAATGAATGAATGAACGAATGGACATTCCTATGTTGAAGGGATATCTGCACTCACACACTCATTTTACTCAGAACGGCCACGCCATGCAAACAATCTGCCTGTCCATCAGGGTGAATGGATAAAGAAAATGTAAAGTCTGATATTGTATGAGGAGGCCACTGGACTAGAAAAAAGAAAACCCAATAAATGTGTGATCCGCTAAAGCACCAGATCAGACTGACTCTCGGCCTCTGAAGAAATCACGAGTGGTGGTAGCAGTGACAATGCTCTTTATTTGTGATGTTTAAAGGTGGGGGTGAGGCACGGGGTGGCGCCTTTGCACATATCAGGCACATGTTCTGAACGCAGCACCTTCCCAGGGACTTCCCTACGAGCGCGTCCCTATAAAGTCACTGGTTTCCTCCATCTGGACGAGCAGCCGTACCAGCCATGGTGCCGCTGGGTGTCGGACGTGGGTGATGTCTATCCTCGTGGCCTTCATCAGGAGGGTGGAGCTGGCCAAAAAGAGAGCGATACAGCTCTGTCCTAGAAGACAAACGCCGCAAACTGGTTAGCACGCTGGTTCACTGTTCACGGTTAAAAAGGAACGCAGAAGCTGGGAAATACCCCAGTCTGTTTCTTCTGTTGAAAACATAGCCATGGAGTTAAAAATGCATCCCGCAGCTCTTACTCACAGATACAACAGAAGGAAGAAACCCAGTCAAACAGTAAAACATGTAAACAGTCCAGGGTGGCCAGACGCCCTGTCTCCGGAGGGTGAGTGTTCTGTGTTTGCCCTTTGCAGACAGGGTCTTCAAGCAAGAAAACAAGACTGAATATTTTAACAGGATGTAGGAGACCGCCACCCGATGAGGAGGATTCAATCAGACATGGGACGTAGGGGATGTAATTTAGTTTTCATGCATTTTCTTGGACTTGGCAGTACTTGAAAAACAATGAAAATGACCCAGCAACGAGATTCCAATTACTATCATCTGTGCGGTCGTTCAGGAGAACCAAGCTTCTTCCCCACTCCCCAGACGCCCTGTCTCTATTCTCAGTCTATTACATCATATGATGGGTTAATTTATTTCTAAAGTTGGGTTTTAACATTAAAACAACTGTAACATGCCCGGGTCTTGGCCCCTAAAAAGAAAAGTAAATGACCACTTTCAACTGCTATTCCTGCTTTTAAAGGCAACATACACACAAACATCTGGCCAAAGCCATCTGCGAAGGCCTGGAAATCCTGAAAGGGGTTTGGGTGGGACAGGGATCTTTCCTATCGTTGAGACAGAAGCTCCAGAACCCTTCCCCTGTGGATTCAGAGCAGATCTGCCCTGCAGAGGTATGAGGGAGCCATGAGGTTCCAAGCAGGTCAGACCCGTGTTGAGGATGTCCCTGCCACCAAGGAGGCGGGCGTGCAGCACGTGGCCATAGAGGCAGTCGTCCATGTTCACGCTCTGCAAAAGGCCCAGCCGGTAGACCTCATGGAGAAAGGGTAGGCGCACACAGGGCTGAGGTCATGGGCCAGGAGTCAGCAGCCCCAGAAGAAATCTACACCTGCTCAGATATTCTTAAGATTGAACTCAAATTATAGCCTGCCATCTTGTTAGGAAAACACGCTTTTAAAAGTGCTCTCATTATCTGAGGGTCAGCATCGGCACATCTGACTTTAAAAACAAAACCAAAAAACCCCACCCTTCAAATAGCAAGGCTTCAACACCAAAAACCTATTGGTCTTTTGTTGAAGTCAACCTACTATAGTTGTGGATAGGAACAGAGGCACTACAATCAGAAAATCAGCAAAAGTAACAGAGTATCAAAGCTTTAAAAAAGTAAAAAGAAAAACATCTTAAGGAAGAAACTCCAGAAGCCACAAATGTAAGCTAGCTTTATCATGCTGGGGAGCATGGGATGTACAGGCAGTGAAAGCACAGGCCAGAAAACAACAGGCCTCCAATTTCATTACAGGATTTTTATCTTGAGCGTGTTGGTGCCTTCACCCTTCTGAACTACCCAGCAGGTCCCTAGGTCACAGACAAAGGACACAGGTGCCCCCGAGCTCCACCCATCTCTTTTGCTCTTCTGTTACACACATCCATGTGACTCGCCCTCAGTCAGCCCAGATGAGCCCTGCCAAGGTGGAAGGCAGCCCCAGACCAAACGCGAACCCACAGCTTCCAAATCACCAGCTCCGTGACACTGACACCCGAGGCCTGGTGCAGGCTGCACTTCACACTATGGCCTGCCTATCTGCCAATAAAGACAAGTCTCTCTAGACATTTCCACACACAAAATTAAATGCTGTGAAAGGGAGAGTCGCCACGACAAAAGGACAGTGTGACTTTAAGACGACAATGTCTGATGAGAGGGAAATGCAGAGGCGCGATGCTATTTAGCGCTTCGCAATCATACCCTTTGCAGCCTTGCCGTGCTTGCCTGCACCAGACCCCATCATTACCCCTGAGCAAATGCTTCCACTCTGCGCGCAGTATCGGTGCGACGCCGGGGCCGAAGGCAGCAGTTACTGTCCGCAGCGGGGTTCGCGTGTCAGGAGCAGAGAGTGAAATGCTGAAACCCATGTTTTCATAGAACATCATTTCACACTCAGGTGGGCAAAGCTGACAAACACATACGGCTGTTCGTGGCAAGGCAACTTGGGAAGCTGAGTGGTCTGGGTTCTTAAAATATTTTCAGAGGGAGAGAATATGAATAGGGGATTATTTCAATCTAAAAGTCCCCAAGCAATTTCTACTTTTACGTCTTCCTCACCCACTACCACCAGCTAGTGACCGTTTTTACCTTCAAAGCGTCTCAAACGTCACAGCTCCTCCAGGCTTCCACTAGCTCAGATCTCACCGTCTCTCATGAAAAACATGGCAACAGCCTCTTGGCTGACTCTTCCACTCCCTTCTCTGAGACAGACGAAGCAGACCCTCTCTGGGGCCCAGGACACCATGGGGATGAAGATTCCCCCACCCTACCCCAGCCCACCTCACCCCACCCCATCCCACCCCGTCCCTGCTGCAAATTCCAGTGGTTCAGCTTGGCCTCAGCCCTTCCCCTATGTCCTGGTTTTGGCTCCTGCCCTGAGCAGCTGGCCTGCCTCTTTGCTAGGTTGGAGAAGGGAAGGTTGCATATTTTTATAATGATTTTCACAGTAAGTTTAAATGGTTACAGGGCCAGGGCGCGGTGGCTCACACCTGTAATCCAAGCAGTTTGGAGGCCAAGGCAGGCAGATCACCTGAGGTCGGGAGTTCAAGACCAGCCTGACCAACATGGTGAAACCCCATCTTTAAAAAAGAAAAAAAAAAAAAAAAAATTAAATAGTTACAAAATATATAATTACCAGAATGTTGTGAGAATATGAACTTTTGTAATGCCTGCAAGGAAACCTATGTGCCATAGTGATTTGATACTCGTCGTTTATTCATTTAAGTAACACAGTGACACATGAACTCTTTTATTTATTTATTTTTGAGACAGAGGTTCGCTCTTGCTGCTCAGGCTGGAGTGCAGTGGTGATCTCAGCCCACTGCAACCTCCGCCTCCCTGGTTCAAGCCATTCTCCTGCCTCAGCCTCCTGATTAGCTGGGACTACAGGCATGTGCCACCACGCCCGGCTGATTTTGTTTTGTTTTTTTTTTAGTGGAGATGGGGTTTCTCCATGTTGGTCAGGCTGATCTCAAACTCCCGACCTCAGGTGATCCAGTTCAGGTAATTCCCCCCCAAAGTGCTGGGATTACAGGCGTGAGCCACCGCGCCTGGCCTGACACATAAACTCTTTAACTTGGACATTTTATAGCATCTTTTCAAATTTTATTTCCATCTGACTTTTCCCTACAGAGTTTTGTCCTAGTGTGATGGTTTTATGCTTGAGTGTCTTTTATCCATCACCTTTATCATATTTCTTGGCCACATTAGTCTGTAAATAAAAACACTTCTGAAATTTTCGAAATTCAACAAAATTGAGATAAAAATATTTTAATTGTTTGACATTATAAGGCTCTAAGTAGTTAAAAAATATTCCTCTGGATTGAGTTATTAGGATACAATCAATGTATAGTCACATATACAATATATTCTAATTTTACTGAAAATTTAATATCCATACGTGTGTAAAATGTTACTGGAAATGTACCCCTTAATGATACGGATGAGGCTTTTCCCTCCATTTGTTCATGGATTCATGGAGGAATATTATTTATTGCTAGAATGAAGGAGGGTTCAGCGTTCCTATTTTTTGTTTTTTTGTAGACGTAAGCACTGAGAAATGTTGCCATATAAACAAGCAGATACAAATGACAAGAGTTTTGTCACAGCAATGCCACTTGATTCTTTTCGTTCCTTCTGAATTATGTGGCACACACACACATAAATCTCATAGTGACTCTTCACCAAATGATCAACCGACTGACAACTCAATTCAACTCATGTTCTCCTGCAATTGTGCTGCAAGTGAAGACCCGGAAACACCCGGCCCGCACAGGGCTTGTCATCTAGTCCTTAGGCATTTCCTTTCTTAATCTCTGTACCCTTATTTCCAGCTGTCTTTGTGTTTAGGGCCCTGGAGGTTTTCCCATGGTAGCTAGAGGTCCCAGTCACTTTAAGGATGGGCTGGAGGGAGGCTTTTCAAGGCTGGAGAAGGACGAGGGTAAAAGGAGACCGTGCCCTCCAGCACAGGCCTGCTCTGGGGCAGACAGCTTTAGGAAAGTGTATGCCTGGAGACTGATGTCTGACTATCTGTGTTCACCTTCCTCTTGGAAAGTCTCCGCATACCCCAGTCTGAAGACTGAGCTGCAGGGTGCACTGAGCAATTCTTCCCTCAAACCTAGGCAGGTGCCTCGGTGCTTAGGGAAAGGCAAAGACATCCTGAAAAGAAGCAAAACACATCCATAGCCCTCACCCCATCGCAAGAAAACCAAAACTCCAACTAAAGACAAGGCTACAAAAAGGTGCCATGGGACCGAGGGCCACTGCCTTCTCCTGCAGGAACCTGTCCCCTGGCTGCATCTTCCCAACTGGGATCTAGCCACGTGGAGACGCTAAACTACCAATCCTCCAGGTGGGCCTTGTCTCCATCGGATTCTCCTGGGTAAGTGTACTTTCATACCCGAGGTCCCCTTAAGGCTATGTGCATAATGAACTTTTTTCTAACATACACAATTCCTGCTCCCTATCCCATTAAGAACCAAGATGTGAATCACTGATCTGTAATCCCCCCACCCCCAACACACGCGCTCATGGGCAGTGGGAGGGTGCACTGCAGACAATGTGTCCGCTGGTTTTGTGCCGGGGAGCAGCCTCTGGAGTAATTAACAGGACTTGGACCTGAGGTAGAAGGTCGATAGCAGGGGCTCTTCCTTGAATTAAAATTTAACTTACCCTTTATTGCAACCTACAAAAGCAAGTAATGAGCACTAACATTTTTATTTCTTTTAAACTGTCATTTAGGCTGTAGAGGGGATAATTACCTATCTCTAGTGTAGTAAGGTTTTATAACCCTTAGTGAGGCATTTTCTAATTTAATATTTTTACTGTATTACCATAAAACCTGTTTCTAGAAAAAAAATGATCATGGATTAGCAGCCATTTTCCATAAAGACAGAATGTGTGTGTGTGTGTGTGTGTGTGTGTGCACGCGCGTGTGTGTCTTAGGATTCGGCTTTATTATGTGATTCTTCTGAAGAGACTTGAAGTATGCACATGGTAGCTAGCTGTGACCTGCAATCACTTGAGTGGCAGGTAAGTTTTAAAAGCTCTGAGTGAAATGGGGGGTGTATGTGTATAAGAATGCAGCCCCTTGTGGACGTGGACCCAAATATGTTCCCTTCAGTTCCACATATGCACTCCTCACCTGACTGCAACACAGATCACTGTCTTTCACGCTGTCATTTGGGTAAACATTGGTACAAAGGAGCATATTAAACCTGCAAATGATCTGTGTGGAGCTTTCAATTTGCTAGGTCAGTAGTTTGCAGCACTGGGGATTCTGAAGGAATTGTACCATCCACTCTACAGGAGACCGCACTCCTACACGGCCCTGAAACTCTCAAGCCTCCAAGGCTTCCCTGAGCTGTACCTACCCACTCCTGCGGCCAAAGACAGGTGGACAGCGGGAAGAGCGCGGCCATCCCACTGCTCCCTGAAGAAGCCTGGGCAGCCTCCCAAAGCACACCATGGTCTCCGAGCAAGTATTACACGCCAGTCTTCCAAAGGAGCCAGCGGAGACAATATTGCTGCTTTCCAGATTAAACCTGACACACAGGCCAGGTGTGGTGGCTCATGCCTGTAATCCCAGCACTTTAGGACGCTGAGGTGGGAGGATCACTCGACCCCAGGAGTTTGAGACCAGCCTGGGCAACACAGCGAGACCCTGTCTCTATTAAAAATAAATAAATCA
>PVKV010001774.1:48729-112039 GCA_004027835.1 Alouatta palliata
TCAACATGGTGAAACCCCGTCTCTACTAAAAATACAAAAATTAGCTGGGCATGGTGGCACGTGCCTGTAGTCCCAGCTACTCGGGAGGCTGAGGCAGGAGAATTGCTTGAACCCAGGAGGCGGAGGTTGCGGTGAGCCGAGATCGCGTCATTGCACTCCAGCCTGGGTAACAAGAGCGAAACTCCGTCTCAAAAAAAAATAAATAAATAAAATAAATAAATAAATAAATAAATCAAATGGTACACATAATATGCCTTTCACTAATTAAAAATTGTTCATTTGTGGCTTCTTAGGGGTGGGGTTCTCCCTAAATATATAAGACACATCCCAGAATGTTCTGGCCCTTTCCTTTCTAATCCTCTGTCTCTCCCACATTGCACACAAAAGTGCTGTAGCATTTGCTTCTGCCTTAACTCAACCCCATATATACATCGAAGATTCAAGAGAAATGAAGAAAGCACATGACAGGCAAGTCGGAAAAGGTTCCAATCACAGCCGCGCTCACGGCTAGCAGGGTCCGGATCTGATCTGAAAACCTACGCGTAGAATCTGTCCAGATGTGGTCAGTGCAGAGATTCGTGTGCACACCTGCTCTGCACTGACCAGTGTGGTCGCCGATGACAGACGTGTGCTTTTACAATTGGTGATGTACTGATGCTGTCTTTTTTCACATTCGTGTTTGAAAACAATTTGCTTAGTGTGGTGGAAGCTTAAACATGCACTAGATGTATATGATTCCTGGCCTCAAAATCTAACATACTACAGGTATAATCAGTTAAAAATATTTCAATGCTTATTTGAACTTTGTTAGATTTTGCAGAGGTTTACGAAGACACAAAAGGCATAGCAGAGGCTAGGTCGGGAAGGTGAATGCATGCATTAAGTGTGTCTCTGACAAACCACTCCATCTAGGGAGACACAAACATACTCCTCCTCCTGCTGAAGGCCAATTCTGCCATTCTGGGACTCACAGCCATGGGATCTTGTCCCGCTAAAGCCAGGAGAGAAGTAAGATTGACCACTATTTCCTGTGGCAGCACGTCAGCTATCGGATGCCTTCCTCTACCTAAATCTGTTCCTTTCCAGGTTCAGCGGCCTCAGTTCCCTCCATTCCTCCTGTGATCAAGCCTGCTTGCCATCCTGACTCACTCCTCTGAGCCCTCTGTTTTGCCAAAGCTCCAGAAGCAAGGTCCTCAGAACCTTCAAGCCAATCCCAACATTTCTGGTGCAGCCCTTGTGAACCGAAGGCGGGGGAGCAGGACTCCATCTCTCCTGCACTCTGAACGTGTACTTCTCTGTCTCCCCAAGGCCTCCACTCTCTTCTGTTCTATCTGCTAGTATGCCCAGGGCCTCCCAAATGTCTGTGGAAAAAGATGTCTTGCCAAATGTCACTCAGCACGTGCTAATGGCACCAAACAAAGGGATCCTTCTCCAATAAAACATGTGCCTTCATTCTAATGGTCAGACACCAAAGCAGACCAACATGGCAAAGGGCAAAGCCTACTCACTCCTCCAATTTCCTCTTTTTTTTTTTTTTTTTTTTTTGAGATGGAGTTTCGCTCTTGTTACCCAGGCTGGAGTGCAATGGCACGATCTTGGCTCACTGCAACCTCCGCCTCCTGGGTTCAAGCAATTCTCCTGCCTCAGCCTCCCGAGTAGCTAGGACTACAGGCACGTGCCACCATGTCCGGCTAATTTTTGTATTTTTAGTAGAGACGGGGTTTCACCATGTTGACCAGGATGGTCTCGATCTCTTGACCTCGTGATCCACCCGCCTCGGCTTCCCAAAGTGCTGGGATTACAGGCGTGAGCCACCGCGCCCGGCCCCAATTTCCTCTTAAAAATGTCTACAGATCACAGGACAGCAGCTTTGTTTTCTTCTATATGTGAACAGAGAAGCCAGCTTAATACACATCCTGAATAGTTAAACAGAACAAGGCGAATGCTGTTCCGCGCCTGCAGCATGGCACCATAAATGCACAGGGGCTGGAAGCTGCCGTCAGAGCTGGTTCTGACTCTGGCTTGGGGCCTTACTGGGTCTAGGACCTTAAGTAAATTACTTAGCCCCCTTGAATCTTGGCTTCCTCATCAGTAAGTTGGTGACAATATACTGTTGGTAAAAACATACTGTTTTTAGAGTGCTAAGCAAAGTCCCCATTGCATAAATGGCATCGTCATCCATGATCATGAGAAACGAGGTGAGACAGCAACATGCTGGGGACCCGTGTGCATGCATCATGGCTGCTCCCTACCAACACTAGGGACAAAATGGCACCCTCCTTTCATGGCTCATTTGGCTTCCCCCACCCAAATCCGTCCTACTCTCTATCAGTGACTTTGCAAGTGAGAGAAAGATATTTGAGAAGTGTCTCTTTGACCTACAAGGAGAAACATACTGATCCAAATGGCAGGCAACTGCCCTGTGCTCCCTGGGGCTGTGTGGTAGGGGCAGCCCTGTGTACGTCATGGGAACGGGCTCACACACAGGCAACACACATTAGAACTTAGCTCCTCAAGGCAGGCAGGGTACGGTGGCTCATGCCTATAATCCCAGCATTTTGGGAGGCCAAGGTGGGTGGATCACCTGAGGTCAGGGGTTCAACAAGACCAGCCTGGCCAACATGGAGAAACCTTGTCTCTACTAAAAATACAAAAAAAAACAGCCGGGCGTGGTGGTGCGTGCCTGTAATCCCAGCTCCTCGGGAGGCTGAGCCAGGAGAATCGCTTGAACCTGGGAGGCAGAGGTTGCAGTGAGCCAAGATTGTGCCATTGCACTCTAGCCTGGGCCAAAGAGTGAGACTCCATCTCAAAACAAACAAACAAACAAAAAAAAAAAAAAAAAAAAAAAAAAAAAAAAAAAAAAGAAAAAAGAAAAAAACTTGGCTCCCCAAGAAGGCTGGATTGCTGGGAAAGTAATCCAAATAAAAAGATAGTACTTATAAGGGGTTAGTATTTAGTCAGAATGACACAAAAATCACTATAGAAGACAAACTTGGACTTCTGAATAAGGCCAGAAAGTCGGTACTAGGTCTCCCTCACTCTCCTCTTATCCCCCAACAAGCAAAGGAGCATCACAGGCTTCTTTCCTGAAATCTCATCACAATTCCAAACCAAAAAACAAACCAAACCCGAACAATGAAACCCTCACAAAAAAAGCACTCACCAAAGAAAGGAGGGTGAGGGGAAAGAAAGCAACTTTCTTCCAGTTAAGACTTATTTCTTAACAGGATCAAATCAGCAATATAAGAGTAACTCAGAGACACCCCTCATCTATCACTAATTATCTAAATCTAGATACAAGGCAAATCATGTCCAACTGGACACTAGCTGAACTCTTCACAAAACTCCAAAACCACCAAACCGCAGCCACCTGAATCTGCCACGAGGTGGCAGTACACGACTCATTTCTAAGTGGACCCAACGACCAGTCAGGGGAGCCCATAAATTACCTGGTGTGTCTGCTCTCATCACCATCCTCCCCAGTGCTTGAAGGAGACTCTAGAAGGTCTGTTCCAATTCGTTCTTTTGGTCAGGTCAGAACTAGGTCCTTCAAACCTCTGCAAAAGCTTTTAGCCCTACAGCTCTAAATTACACGTGGTGACACGCGGCCTGCGGCCTCCTAAAGATCAGACAGACTCAAGATTTATAAATGTTCCAAGAAGCAGGTTCAGGCCCCAAACAAAGGAACTGAGAGGCTGGGGAACAGGGAGGAGAGGGAAGAGGGATAGGGGCGAGAAAGGGACTGCGTGGGCACAGGTTTTCTTCTCACTTGTGCTTTGTCCTTACTCAAGCTGGTTACAAATCCCCTGCGCTTTAACAAAGAAGAAAAACACTCCAAACTTCTACCATCCCTACTATTAGCCTCAAATCTTCCATATTATTTTAAAGAAAAATAATTTACCTTAGCGGACTTGCAAAAAAAAAGGGGGGGGTGGCGGAGGAGCCACTCTTCAGACAAAAGGGGCACCGCTCCTTCCTGCGCATTAATATTCCATATTCCCGGGATGATTTCCACTTTCACAGTTTGACTGTTTTATAACAGATTTGATGTGAGAGAAGACAAATGGCCTCACAAAGGAAAGACGACAAATCATCACACTGCTTTTAGCAGGGTTTCTCTTTATTTTTATTTATTTTTTTTCCGGAGCTGGGCTGCAGAGCTCCCTGCCTTGCTGGAGATGTTTAATATTAACATCAAGCCACCACGGTCCCCGCAATAGAGTTGGCCAGTGTTGTGTTTACGGTTTTGTGACTGCTGGCTTCAGGAAGATGAAGCTCCTTGTTCAAACAGCAGCCCCTCTAACAGCTCCTGTTAAAAGCCAGGGGATGCTTCACTGCTTAGACGTGAATCACTTCCTCCAACCACACGGAAGGTGAGACTGACACTCCAGTTACATTTGTATCCATATCAGGATGTTGCCCAACAACCCAGGGCGTGTGTGTGTGTGTGTGTGTGTGTGTGTGTGTGTGTGTGTGTGTGTTGGGGGAGCACAGAATGCATCACTCACCTCTAGCTTAACTTCAACTTTTCTCGGGGCAAAACACACAGGAACTAGTGAGGGTATTCAATGTCAACCCACAGAGTTTCAGCAAGGCGCTCTGCTTGCTATTACTTCTGGTAAAGTTGGGAGGATTTCTTTTGCTTAGAAATCACTACTGAGTGAGCAAATGCAAAGTGCCAGCTCTGCAATGCGAGTCGGGACACAGAGGACGGCTGGGGCCTCAGGACCACGCCCTTCCAGCTGCTGGCCAGCGGCCCTGCCCGGACCCTCCTCCCCAGCGTTCAAGGAGCACGTGTTCTCCTGGCTCTCCTCCGCCTTCCTTCTCCCAGGTTCTGCTCTCGGCTTCCTCTCTCCTCTCAACACGCTCTCCTGGTGACCCTCCCCACACACTCTAAAGGTCTAATGGTCTCCTCCGTGCAAAGGACCCCACAGCCCTCTCCCCTGCTCCCGAGCCCTGAACTCATCTCCTGTCTTGCAAGGCTCTTCCGACACCCAAGCTGCCATTTCTCCTAATAATGGTAGCAAATTCTTTTTTATTCACATACCACACAACTGTTTAATGACAGTGAGCTGTTTAAGACAAAATTACAGATATAGATATCATATTTTCTGATGAAAAAATAAAATCCAGTCTGAGATGGAGCTGTTGTTTGGACTGTATGCCTATTAACTGATTTTTTTTTTTTTTTCTAAAGGCTGCTCTCAATCTGTCCATACTTTTTGGTTTTTAATATACCCTTCAAAGAACTTCCTCTCTGGCTCTGCAATACAGAGAGAAATTTAGCAAAAGGAGCATTTGTCCTAGACACCTGCCAGTGAGCTTTCAGCAGCAGCACTGAGCAGGCCTGCAACAGGGGGGTCTATAACAGGGGTCTCTCCCGTGCCAGTTTCACCAACTAGTCCCTGAAACCAGCAGTTTGATTAACTCAGCCAGTTACAGGGTTGGCTCTAAAAATCCTGACTGCTAAGTGCAAAGTGAGCAGTTTGCATTTCTTCCCCTGAACACTGGAGAGTCTGTCCGGCTGCATAGCTGTGCTTCCCCTGTAGGACAGAGCTGTGGAAGAGGAGGCAGAGTGCTGCCAAGTGTGTGTATGAGAAAATGTGTATTGATTTCTTCTTCTTACAGGGGAGCACAAAGCATTGAAGAACAATTGCTCGTCTTTGCAGCATTTCACATTCCACGCAAGAAACAAAAGGCCCAACCCCCACCACTCTCCGAGAAGCAGAAAGGGAACTGAACAGGACTGCGTCTCTCCGGTGTCAGCAACCACCACTGCTGCTGCAGGTCAGCTACTGAGACTCCAAAAACCCTGGGGCCCACGCCTGCTAGCCCCTCTCTGATCAAGTAATTTCCCTCTCTGGGCTGATGTTTCCTCATCTATATTGTAGAAGAAAGGCCTTCAGTCTTATTTACCTTGTACATGGAAGTGCCCCTGGGGGTCAAATAATTAATGTTTCTGAAGTGTTCTGCTCCCCAGGGAGATGATGGTAGGGCACAGGGCGTGGTTTTGGCTCATTCAAGACCTCACGTCCGAGGGTGGCTTGTGAGAGCTTCCCATTGCCAGGTGCTGCCAGCAACTTGAACTCCAAGTATAATAGGCAAGGTCCTCGATCTAAATATCCTTTCTTAGCTGACACTTAATACCAACACTAAAAATAACAAAAGGTAGCCAGGCCTTTATGCTTTGTTAATGCACTTACAGAATCCACTCCAAAACTGTTTTCTTCTTAAAGAAAACAAATCCTGAAAGCAGTCCAGAAAACTGACCTGAAGCTATAAATCACTGCAGAGCTCCGCCGGTGTTCTTCATGTTCCATAGCCACTGCATAGTGAGTATGCCTCATCCAACTATCTGAAATCTGAAACGCTCCAAAATCTGAAACTTTCTGAGCACTGACGCAAACTATGCGCTAAGAAAATTCTCACTGGAGCACTTTAGATTTCAGATTAGACGTGCTGAACTGGGATAATATAAATATTTCCAAATCCAAGGAAATCTGAAATACGAAATTTCTCTGGACTCAAGAATTCCCCATAAGTGATCCTCGACTTGTAATAATTTATAGGAAGGCCACCAGAACCAAACCTGGTTTAAACAGCACAGAAACCTATAGTATATATCAGGAGAAACCTATAGTATATAGTATACAGCAGGAGAAAACCTGTAACATGTACAAAGTTTAGGGTCTACACTCTTGGGTGTGATGGAAATGTAAGAGTGATCTTGAGAGATCTTTTCCCAACTTTCAATCTTAAGTAAAAATGACCTCAAAGGCTGTGTAGTGGCTCACGCCTGTAATCTCAGCACTTTGGAGGCTGAGGCGGGCGGATCACAAGGTCAGGAGTTTGAGACCAGCCTGGCCAATATGGTGAAACCTCGTCTCTACTAAAAATACAAAAAATTAGCCAGGCGTGGTGGCACACGCCTGTAGTCCGAGCTACTTGGCAGGCTGAGGCAGAAGAATCGCTTGAATGTGGGAGGTGGAGGTTACAGTGCGCCAGGATCACTCCACTGCACTCCAGCCTAGGTGAAGGAGAGAGACTCGGTCTCAAAAAAACAAAAAAAAACCCTCTAAGCAAAGGGTTGGGAATGAGAAGTCCCAGAGTAGAACCTTTCATTCTGGGGCTTTTCCAACATGGCCATGAGCTAAGAACAAAATAAGGTGTTGGTTGGCCCTCAAGCAGCGCGATGCTTTCACATGGAGACCTAACCTATGAATAATTAGGAAGCAACCTGGTGGTAGACACTATATATAGTATGGACCTTGACAAAGTGACATGGAAGGACCTTGACAAAGTGACATGGAAGCAGAGGAAAGTATATTAAAGAAGATTTGGAGAGATTTCAGCAAACTCATCTTCATCTTATAGGACAGTTGCAAAAATAATCTTATAAACAGCAAACTGTAAACGTATGCAGAGGCCTTTAAAAGCATCTCAGACAGGAAGCCTCTACCCAAGTTTTTTTTAAGTTTACACAGAAATAGGTACGTCTGTATTTCATGCTGAGGGATAGTGGTGTAATACACAGATGTGAAAACACAAATTTTATTTATTTAAATAATTATCTGTTAGGGATTACATTTAAAATTGTCCTCAGAAATTAAAAAATTAAAAGGAACATTTTATTCTCAAGAATCTAGTGAACAAGAGGACTATTTTCACCATGTAAAAGAAAGAAACTGAGGCACATAAAGAAGCCTTCCCAGGGAGGCAGTGCATAGGAGCGAGGGCGTGACGTGCTCAGGAATACCAAGGCAGTTACTCAGCTTAGACAAAGCTGACAACTGGAAAAAGACCTTAAAGAAGTGTTTTGCAAATACTAAAATGCTACAAAATGCTATATAAGACAAGCTATAATTGACATTAAAATATATTATTCCAAATACATGAACATAAAATCCTAATACTAAATACAAGATGACAGTAAACACAGACATGCTTCTCTGACTTACAAGTTAACATTCTTAGCAAGAAAAAAAAACCCTAATATGTGCATTTGTGAACTGTAATAAATACTGTTAAGGAGGAACAAATAGATTGAGATCAAAGAAGAAAAAGCCACCTGCTCAGTGTGGGTGGAGAATCTGAAGTCTCCCTAGAAAGGCTCGTGCCCTCGTGACTGAGTATTTCAACAGGAAATATCAGTGAGATGAGGGTGGGAGATGCTGCAGGCTAAGTGAGCAGAATGAACAGACATGCGGAATAGAGAGTGTGCCCCCGGGACTGCAGGTGTCTGCTCCAGACAGAACACAGAGTGAAATAGGCGATAAGGAGAGAAAGGAAGCAAGGCAACAAGTCATCAACCGCCTTGACTGGCAGGCTTGAGAGTATGGGTTTATTCTAGAGGAAAAGAGTAGCACGCTCTAAGTGAAAGCTGAGGAAGGTGAACCTGGCCATGAAACACAGAACTCATAAGAATAGAGACTACTGGTTAATAGGCTGTTAGTGTAATAGTCTCAGTGGGAATCAAAAAAGAAAATTAAAAAGGCCAGGTGCTTACACAAGTGCAATTTTTAACCAATAAAAATAATTATAGGTGCCATCAAGAAAAAAAAAAAAAAAAAAAAGGCCAGGTGTGGTGGCTCATGTCTGTAATCCTAGCAGTTTGGGAGGCCAGGGTAGGAGGATCACTTGAGTCCAGGAGTTCAAGACTAGCTGGGGCAACATAGCAAGACCCCGTCTCCACAGGGAAAAAAAGAGGCAGTAGAAATAAAAAGTGAAGATCATTGAGCAATATATTAAAATAAAGTTCCAAGTAGATCAAACGAAAGGAAAAAAAATCAGATGAAATTAAATAAAATATAGGTGAATAGTAATTGATCCAGGATACAGGAGAGATTGCCTAATCACAAAACAGTGAAAAACATTCCCCAAAAAAGTTCTTATGTATTTAATTAGGTTAAAGAGTAAAACTTCTATGTGACCAATAAAAATCATTAATATTCACAGGTAAGCAAAATGCAAAAATCTACCAAAACCAGGAAATGTTATATAACCATAATGTAAAGAATTCATACAAGAAGAAAATTCATAAAGGAAAGCTAAAACTCAAAAAGAAAATGGGCAAAGGATAAAAACAGAACTGCAAGTGATACAAATAAATGGTTAATATTCTTCAAATTTACTATTACATGAGAAAATAAACATCAGATTATAGCCCACTGCCTACTACACTATAGGTGCTCAATAAGGTGTCATTTGTTATGAACTTAAAAACAATAAGTAACTTTTATCATAACTAAATAGAAAATATTTTTTAAAAGATAGCTCTCCCGGCCAGGCATGGTAGCTCACCTTTGTAATCCCAGCACTCTGGGAGGCTAAGGTGGGTGGATCACCTGAGGTCAGGAGTTCAAGCTCAGCCTGGCCAACAGGGTGAAACCCCATCTTTACTAAAAACACAAAATTAGTCGGGCGTAATAGAGCACGCCTGTAATCCCAACTACTTGGGAGGCTGAGGCTGGAGAATCACTTGAACCCGGTAGGTGGAGGTTGCAGTAAGCCAAGATCGCACCACTGCACTCCAGCCTAGACAACAGAGCAAGACTCTGTCTCAAAAAAAAAAAAAAAAGAAAAAGAAAAAGGAAAAAGATAGCTTTCCCTCTTAGCAAATATAAAATGACGTAAGCCTCAGCTGAAACTAAAGGAGTCATGTAATTTAGAATAACTCATCAAGAATCATTAGAAAGTTTACATATTTGAGTGTGAATCACTGGATTTCCAAACCTGGTTTTATGTTCTATCATTCTGGTTACAAAGATTTTAGACCTCATAATTAGCTTTGAATCCTGATCTGGTATATTTAGTCAGTTTATGCTTATAATTCTGTTCTCTGCCACAGTCAGGCATCTGTCACCCACTTTTCCTAGAGACAATATCTTTTTCCCTTATAATAAAAATGGTACATGCTTATGGAAGAAAATTTGAAAAATATAGAAAGGATAAAGAAAAATGTTTTTCTTCGAGCAATTTGTTTTGAGAAATCTATTCTGAAGACACAGCAAAAACTAGAACGTAGATTTCTGTATATATATGCTCACTGCAGCACTACCTGAAAATAAGGAGCAACTGAAAGCAACCTAATGTCCAACAATAATGTTCTATAATAAATTATAGTATTAAAATGCTTTTAAAATACATCATTAAAATGCTTACACTATAAAGTTAATCTGAAAAAGATTCAAACACATATGTATATATCTGTATAAAATACATACACAAAAATTTCTATAAGAAAACATGTAAAAGTATTAATAATGTTCTATTCTCAATAGGAAGAGGACACATTTTTCTTTGTCCTTTCTGTTTTTCAAATTTTCTTTCATAAGCATGTACTATTTTTATTATAAGGGAAAAAGATATTGTCTCTAAGAAAAGTGACAGATGCCTGACTATGGCAAAGAACAGAGTTATAAGCATAAACTGACTAAATATACCGGATCAGGATTCAAAGCTAATTATGAGGTCTAAAGTCTTTGTAACCAGAATGATAGAACATAAAACCAGGTTTGGAAATCCAGTGATTCACACTCAAATATGAATTACTGACAGGCCAAACCTTCCTGCATAGAAAATATCTCTTATAAAAGAAAGGGCGGGAAAAGTATTTTAATTTAAAGTCGGTTTTTTCCCTCCCCAAAGAAGTTTTTGAAAGAGTGGCTAGGGGTGGGATGGGGGCTTTCCTTTGGCACATCATTCCCAAGTATTTCTCAAAGGTTGTTAATTTGTTGGAAATAGGAGTGGGGGTTAAGGGCCACACTCTTAGATGCATATACCAGTTCCACTACTTACTTGTTCAACTGGACAAGTTACTTAATTGTTCTATGCCTTAATATTCTTATAAAATGCGGATAACGTCAATCACTGTTTTTTTTTTTTTTAATAAGGAACAAATGAAAATGGGCTGGGCGCGGTGGCTCATGCCTGTAATCCCAGCACTTTAGGAGGCCGAGGCAGGCGGATCACAAGGTCAAGAGATCGAGCCCATCCTGGCCAACATGGTGAAACCCTGTCTCTACTAAAATACAAAAATTAGCTGGGCGTGGTGGTACGCGCCTGTAGTCCCAGCTACTTGGGAGGCTGACGCAGGAGAATTGCTTGAACCCAGGAGGCGGAGGTTGCAGTGAGCTGAGATCACACCACTGCACTCTAGCCTGGTGCCTAGCGACAGAGCAAGACTCTGTCTCAAAAAGGAAAAAAAAAGGAAAAAAAAAAAAGAAAATGTACGTGAAGGGCTTAGTGCAATGTCTGGCATATAGTAAATGCTCAGTAAGTGAAATATGATGTCATTATTCTATGTTATTTCATTGCCCATCAGACACAGGGGACAGACTTAACAGTGGATAAATCAGAGCGAAGGACAACTGCACTTAGAAACAGAAATGGTATCTGAGCAATCTAAGGTTGGCTCAGTGATCACTATGGGAAACATTAATAACATAGTTATGACTAACTAAATCAAGTCGAAAAACTTAGCTATTGCCTACCCGCTCACAAGTAAACTTGTAAGTTACTTAGTTGTGATTAATGCAATATCTATAAGATACTGCAATATATTTAGAAAGCCAATAATAATAAAAATCTTAAAACAACTCCTTAAGAGAAACATTTACACACATTTTAAAGAATGTGAAATATCCCTTTGGGGGAAAAAAGGATTTATAATCCTTTGAAGAAGCGATGAGAATATAACTGCAGAAATGAGAACTACAGTCAAAAAGGCCCATTTTGAGGAAGGGTTTATCGGTTCCACATCTACAAATCTCTTTCTAGAAGATGTGCTTTAATCACTTTACCTCCTGCTTGGAGCCAAGGCTTCATTTTGACAATGCAAATTCTCTAGAATAAGAGACTGAATAGCAGCAAATCAGGAAAAAGAGAAGAAACAACAGCAGTGTTTTCTTTCCAACCCAGTTTTAAAATGCTGGCCCAAGATTTAGGTTTGAACT
Source organism: Alouatta palliata (assembly GCA_004027835.1). Lineage (NCBI taxonomy): Eukaryota > Metazoa > Chordata > Mammalia > Primates > Atelidae > Alouatta > Alouatta palliata. The sequence continues at coordinate 60,684 of PVKV010001774.1, forward strand.
TGAGAGTGTTTCTTTTGTCCTTTCTGACATTACTGGAGGAAGAAGGCCCCGTGCCCCCAGCTCTGTGCTGGCCGCCATCTTTAACGATGATATATGCGGGTCTCTTCCCCTTGGCACTGCTGGGGGGTCAAATGTGTGGTGCTATCCGCCTGAGAATCAACAAGCGAATTATAAACTGTGTCAATCCGAGGTAATGCAAAGCTGTAATCCTCTTTAACAAGAGATCAAATCACTGCCATGAGTTATGTTCATTCTGTAATCTGATAAAGAAGAGAGAGAACCTCTAATAAAAGAGTAATGGGAGCCTTTAATGACCCTGGTAAAAGGTAGCCCCAGTTAAAACATTGCTCTTGTTCCTGCTGATTAGATCAATGTTGCATATTTGCCCAGTCTTGTTTCACCTGTCAGAATAACCTGTGTCTTTTTAGGAGATAAGAAGCCTTAGAGAAAACATCTGTACTCTAACCATTCTTGCTTGCAAGTTTTTAACCAACAGAAAACGCTCTATGGAGGATACTTCAGGGGTTATTAGCTGATGTGTTCTCAAACACTGAGCAAGACTGTCTCACCATGATTCAATGCATATGCCTATTAAATATAGGTAAGGGGGAGCAAGAAATGGTTTAACTAACCTCTGGGTTACCAACTGGGGGAAAAGAATACCATCAGTAGAGTGGTAGAATATGCCCATATTTAGGGTGCAGACCCATACACAAAAATGGCAAGCCGAAGATAAATTGCCTGTAGAAATTCTATTATACCAAGGCCTCTCAAGAACAACGTGGCAGTGATGTTGACAAAGCACTTTACAAGGCTGGATTACATTTGTACATTTCTTTTCTAAAACTCCAGATGTAAAACAATAATGTACTTGGTGCTCAGTACTTATCATTAAAGGATCCTCTCCTTGTTCTTTTTTAATGCCAGCAGCTTTACAAAAGGAGTGGGAAAGGTGGTTTTTTATTTTTGGGGACATAACAGGGAGCTAAAATTGAAACTCTTGCTGTACCTATTGAGGATTTCTTTAAGTTATTTGCAAAGGAATTGAGTACCCACTAAACGCTAATCTTGCCACCATTTTTGGAATGAGGGGGGAGTCTACTAAAAAAAAATTCAATAATTACACTTTTAACAGACAGTACCAGGATTAAGTCTATCCAGTAACATCTCCTTGAGGCAGCACTTAATGCAAGGCAGACACCTATTTTCTTTGGCATGCATCAAGCTGACTGCTGTCACCAGATCCTTTCCATCCTGACAACCAAATCCCATGCCAAAAGAGCAGGTTCACATGGATGCCCCTTCCCAAATTTGAGTCAGTGGTCAGTTCTGAGGAGCACATCTCTTCCTGTCTCAGGAGTCTCAGTCAGTATTTGTTTCTCTTTCACACTAGCATTTTACTAACTTATATCCACACAAATGACAATTAACTTCTTTAAAAGTCTGCCTCAGACAGTCTGTCAGAAACACAGGCAAAAAGCAGATGCTTATTTCCATAACCCCAAATTCTTCACTTTGTTAGAACTATAGTAAAAGATCATCTGCATTTATTTTATTTTATTTTATTTTTGGACTGCATCTGTATTAGGCCATTCTTGCACTGCAGTAAACAAATACCTGAAACTGGATAATTTATTAAGACAGGAGGTTTAATTGGCTCACGGTTCTGCAGGCTGTATAGGAAGCATGGCGCCAGGCATCTGTCCAGCTTCTGGTGAGGCCTCTGGAAACTTACAATCATGGCAGAAGGCAGAGGAGGAGCAGATGCCTCACGTGGCCAGAGCAGGAGCAAGAGAGAGAGAGTGGGGACAGGGAGGGCCCACATTGCTAAACAACCAGATTGCTCAAGAACTCACTGCCATGAGGACAGCACCGAGGGAATGGTGCTAAACCACTCATGAAAAATCCACCCCCATGATCCAGTCCCCTCCCACCAGGCCCCACCACCAACACTGAGGATTACATTTCAACATGCGATTTGCCCGGGACACAGATTCAAACCATTTTAGTATCCAATACTGGCCTTTCTTTTTCTTTATTAATAGATAATATGTGTATATATTTATGGGGTGCATGTGATATTCTGATATATGTATAGAACTTTTTTTTGAGACGGAGTTTCGCTCTTGTTGCCCAGGCTGGAGTGCAATGGTACAATCTCGGCTCACTGCAACTTTCACCTCCTGGGTTCAAGCGATTCTCCTGTCTCAGCCTCCCGAATAGCTGGGATTACAGGCATGCGCCACCATGTCTGGCTAATTTTGTATTCTTAGTAGAGTCGGAGTTTCTCCATGGTGGTCAGGCTGGTCTCAAACTCCTGACCTCAGGTGATCTGCCTGCCTTGGCTTCCCAAAGTGCTGGGATTACAGGTATAAGCCACCGCACCCGGCCGCATAGAATGTTTAATATTCACATCATACTCCCTCTGGTCTAACAGCATGGGGCGCGGTGGGATTTCACACTAGGCAATATTAGGCACTATTTCTAAAAGGTTCTTGATGAGCTTAGAATAACTACAATAGAGAAGTGAACAACAGCCTGCAAATCATGCAAGTAAAGCACTGATCTGCTCTTGCTGGTGATACTATGCTTAAAGGATTCGCTACCAATGAGATGCCAAGGCTTTTCTTTTCCTTAAGCCACTGATAGCTCTGTCTCTACAGAATCAAGTGGTCCTTTGCCTCTTAGAGATGATGCTGTCCTGGGAGCTGAGCTGCCCCATGTCAACAGTATCAAGGGTTTAGCAAAGCCAGGGATCATTTTTAGGCTCATGGAAACCTATTCCCTTGCAGGAAAACACATAATACACAGAAAAATTGGGCTTTCTTTTGTTTTCTTTCAATATTAGGAATGCTCATCAGGCATGCAATACAAACCACCTGTAAACCTCATAATGGAGAAGAGTGAAGATCTACTAGACCAGCACACAGAAAAGTATCAGGGTTTGCACGAGATTTTCACTAACAACGGAGATCCAAAAGCATTAAATCAGTGTCCAGCGCCTACCTAGAAGGAAATGTCCCAAACGGAAACTTGGCAACACAGGGACACAACTTGGCTACTTTGCATTTTAAAAGTTGTCTTTTTTTTTTTTTTTTAAATAGATTGCTCGAAGAGAAAAATTCCTAGCATGAGAAAAGAATTTTTATCAGCAGAAATTAACTAAACAGATAATACTATTCACAACACAAAACAGGAGAAACAAAATGAAGATGCCACTATCCTTTTAAAGATAGCATTTCTTCTCCACCATGATAATACCCTGTGTTAAAGATCTCTCTCTCTCTCCCTTAATAAGCTACGTTCCAGTTTCAATTTAAGTCAAACAAGGGCAAATTGACTGAGTTCAAACTGGAAAAGTGATATGGGGGGGATTCAAGGATACACAACTGGACACCTCACACCCCCCCAGCAAAACCACTCAGCAGTAATCCAATTTAGGCACATGTGTGGAAGGATGAAAACTGGAACCAAGAAGCAACTAAGGAAAAGAAAAGGGCTTCTACTTCCGGATGTGGGTAAGCTAAGAACCATAAGCAGAGGTGTCTCTGGGAACAAGAAATCAAAAGGGCAGGACATTCTGTTACATGTATTTTACCACAGTTAAAATTAGTGGAGTGTGGTGGTGTGCAACTCTTAGTCCCAGCTACTCAAGAGGCTAAGGTGGGAGGATCACTTGAGCCCAGGAATTGGAGGTTGTAGGGAGCTATGATTGCACCACTACATTCCTGCCTGGAAAATACAGTGAGACACTGTCTCTATTAAGAAAAAAAAGTAATAAATTAATTGAATGATTTTACTGTGATTATTTAATTTGGGTCATTTGGATTGTTTTTATTTGTCTACAAATAATATTGCAATAAAGATCCTTGACACAAATGTATTTGGTAACTATTAATAGCTATTTCCTTAGTTAACTCCTACAAGTAGATTCTTCTGTGTTAACAGATATATTTAAAAGTCAGAAACAAGGCTAAGCATGATGGCTCATGCCTGTAAACCCAGCACTCTGGGAGGCTGAGGCAGGTAAATCACCTGAGGTCAGAAGTTCGAGACCAGCTTGACCAACGAGAAGCTGAGGCAGGTGAATTGCTTGAACCTAGGAAGCGGAGGTTGCAGGGAGCTGAGATTGTGCCACTGCACACTTGTCTGGGTAACAGAGCAAGATATCATCCCCCCCAAAAAAATAATAAGTTGGAAACAATGTCAAATAGTCCTTCCAAAAGATTTTGCCAATTACATTTCCAACAACAGTATGCAAAAGTGCATTTTCCCTTACATCATCAACACTGGGTGTTCCTGATCCTTTTCATATTTTCCAACTGAAGAAGGACAACAAAAAGTGGGCGCGGTGTGTATGGTGGTGCGCGCCTGTGGTCCCAGCTACTCAGGAGGCTGAGGCAGGAGAATCACTTGAACCCAGGAGGCAGAGGTTGCAGTAAGCCCAGATAGTGCCACTGCACTCCAGCCTGGGTAACAGAGCAAAACTCTGTCTCAAAAAAAAAAATAATAAAAAGAAATCTCATTATATTAACTTGCATTTCTTTGATTTTTGGCCCTTGAAATTTTTCTTTTTTGATTTTTTTTTTTTTTTTTTTGAGATGGAGTCCTGCTCTGTTGCCCAGGCTGGAGTGCAGTGGCGTGATTTCGGCTCACTGCAACCTCTGCCTTCCGTGTTTAAGAGATTCTCCTGCCTCAGCCTCCTGAATAGCTGGGACCACAAGTGCATGCCACCATGCCCAGCTAATTTTTATATTTTTAGTAGAGACAGGGTTTCACCATGTTGGCCAGAATGGCCTCAATATCTTGACCTTGTGATCCACCTGCTATGGCCTCCCAAAGTGCTGGAACTACAGGCATGAGCCACTGCACCTGGCCCTCTTTTTTGATTTTGAAGTCTGCTTGTTGATGTGCTGTGTCCATTATTCTTATTGGGATATTATTAGAGATTTGTAAAAACTGTTTACATAGTAGAAAAATATGTCATCTGCTGGATTTCTTTGTTCAAGTTCATCATTTACCTATTAGCTTTGTTTTTGATGTCTTTTTCAATGTGACTTTTATGTAGTCAGGTCTATTAATATTTTTCCTTATAGTTTCTGGCCTTGTAGTCATGCTTATAAAGTCCTCTACTACTTAAAATCCTTTAAAAATTTTCTCTACGCCCCAGCACACCAAGAATAATATATGTGTAACTTAGGAAAACCAAAACTCTTGAGGAAAAGTAGCATGCAGTGATACTGATACTCTAACAAGTATAAAAGCTTCCTATCTGTGGTGTACAAATGGGACACAGAATGGAATGGTACTAGATTATTTCCACTTTCATTTTTCCACTAAGGACAAGCTGTTACTGCTTCCTTTTTACTTAAGATAAAGTTAACAATACCTACTGGCTCTAAACGTTTTGATACTAGGAGAGAGAGCTAATGCCTAGTTACTATACCCATAGTTAATCTGGCCTCTTCAAACCAAAGCACGAGCAGTTGATAGGGACGCGTCTCTCTATCCTGAGGAAACACAATGAGAATGGCGTGCACTTTGGTAAAAACAATGTTCAGTTCTCCAGCTACAAGACTATTATTACATTCCTTAAGTAGCTAAACCAGCTGGAGAACAATGCTGGTAATTAGCAATCAGTCCACAAGGAATAGCCCTTTTTCCTTATAAATGTCACCGTCACCCAGCAAACACATTCCCAACCCCTTCTCCTTTGCCTGCTCTACCTGGAGTGGCAACGTAACACAGTTCTGGCCAATGAAATACAAAAAGTTTGCTGACGGGAATTCTGGGGAAGCTTTACTTTTCTGATTAAAAACAAACAGGTATGGCTGGCACAGCTCTTTCCTGTTCTTCCTGCATTGAATGCATGTTTGACGGCATAAGCTGCAACAGCCATCTTGGGACTACAGGGGAAAGGCCAAGAGATGTTGGTCTGAACACCACTGAGAAGCAAAAGCCATGGCCAGCAGTTGCCTCTCACCCCCAGAATTATCCTGTCAGAAAGATGGACTTCCATTTGCTTATGCCTCTGTCATATAGAGTCATATTCAAATATTTTTATTCCTAGCAAATAGCAGACCTTCAAAAATTGAGTGAATATAGGTAAGATTCTGGAAAAACTACCCCTCAAGGGATTCATGTAAAATTCCAACTAAGACTGGCATATCGTTGATTTGTGAATGATTTTATAGTGCTATGTTCAAAAGATGCCACTAATTTCTTTTTTTTTTTTTTGATACAGAGTTTCACTCTTGTTACCCAGGCTGGAGTGCAATGGCGTGATCTCGGCTCACCGCAACCTCCGCCTCCTGGGTTCAAGCAATTCTCCTGCCTCAGCCTCCCGAGTAGCTGGGACTACAGGCACATGCCACCATGCCTGGCTAATTTTTGTATTTTTAGTAGAGACGGGGTTTCACCATGTTGACCAGGATGGTCTCAATCTCTTGACCTCGTGATCCACCCGCCTCGGCCTCCCAAAGTGCTGGGATTACAGGCGTGAGCCACCGCGCCCGGCGATGCCACTAATTTCTAAACCAGGTTTCATTTTATGCCTGGGATAATAATGTAACCTTAAAGGGTTTGGTTTAATTTTCAAAATCTAGTTTTGCTTTCTTCTTGATGCAATTTTTTCATGGCATCCTGACAGGGAATCTAAGAGGCACTCATTTTACTCTGCAATTTTTAAACAGGCTAGATCTAGAAATGAACAAAAAACCACAGCCATATCTAGACATGCACTTGCAAAGCACAGGACAGCAGATGGGGGTCACAAAGCTAGATATAAATGTACTCAGAACCATCCATAAACTGTTTTGTGCTCAAAGCACTGAACGAATCAAATAAAAAATAGTAATAGTGTTTGCCAAAATTCGCAGATCTCATACTTTTCAGGCAAGGGGGGAACCTGATGGCATTTGGTAGCAAACAAAATACTCTTAAATAAAAAGGTTATATGTAGTTTGAGGGATAAAACTAGCAAAAGCCACCTGTGCCTTTATTATTACCAATAATTTCACTTGGTAAATATGTTTAAAAATGTTCCTCACAGCATTATTTACAACAATGACAACTAAAAGCCATTTAGATGTCCAACAACCAGTGAATGGCTAAATAAATATTGTAACAATATTATTTGGTCATTTAAAATTTTTAAATTATTTTAATGACATGAAAATGCTCTCAGTATATAAAATATTTCCCAAATATAATTTCAATTATATAAAAAAGAAAAACAGGAACATACTGAAAGGGAACTTATAAAAACTGGAATGAAATAAGGTGAGATGTTCAAAGTGGCTGTCTCTGTGTATGTGTGAATGTATACACATACATTTTCTATCTCTGTATGCTGACAGGGCCTAGAAATAACAATACTCACTAGAGGAGCACCCCTAGTACCTAGATCTTGGTTTCTAAACACCATTAAAAAGAACTATTAAACAGAACCAGGGCTCCTTCAAGAAAGACTGATTTCAGGGCTGGAAGATGGAAAGTCTAAAGTAAGCCTTAAACATCTTGTTGTGCCAGAAAGTAAGGAAGTACTCAAAGAATGACTTAAGACAACTTTGAAGGACACAAGCTGGTTTGAAGGCACTTCCACTATCTGGGACAATTTTATCATCAAAATAAATGTAACTCATTGAATAAAATAGGAAAACACGAGTCTATATTGATATAAATGAATAAACGGCAAATGAGGGAGAAGAGGAAGCTCTTCATTATAGAATGCCAATTAATACATACAGAAGAAACTGTTATTTTAAAAAGGTTATCTCTGAATAGTAATATTATGAGCATACTTTTTCCTTTCCTTTTTTGAGATGGAGTTTCACTTTTGTTGCCCAGGCTGGAGTGCAACGGTGCGATCTCGGCTCACTGCAAACTCCACCTCCCAGGTTCAAGTGATTCTCCTGCCTCAGCCTCCTGAGTAGCTGGGATTAAAGGCATGCACCACCATGCCCGGCTAATTTTGCATTTTTAGTAGAGACGGTTTTCCCTGTTGGTCAGGCTAATTTTGAACTCCTGACCTCAGGTGATCTGCTCACCTCAGCCTCCCAAAGTGCTGGGATTACAGGCATGAGCCACCATGCTTGGCCTTGTTTCAGTTTTATAAAATAAGCATATTACATGTTTTTGTTTTTTTTTTTTTAAGATGGAGTTTCGTTCTTGTTGCCCAGAACGTGGAGTACAATGGTGTGATCTCGGTTCACCACAACCTCCACCTCCTGGGTTCAAGCGATTCTCCTGCCTCAGCTGCCCAAGTAGCTGGGACTACAGTTATGCCCCACCACACCCAGCTAATTGTGTATTTTTAGTAGAGATGGGGTTTTTCCATGTTGGTCGGGCTGGTCTCAAACTCCCGACCTCAGGTGATCGGCCCACCTCGGCCTCACAAAGTGCTGAGATTACAGGTGTGAGCCACCATGCCCAGCCAGTATATAAATCTTTTGTAAAAACACTCACAATCCCCAACAAATACAACATATGCACATCTCCAGAGCACTCACTAGAGCCACTTTCAAAAGGAAAGAATATGCACAATAGCTGCAAGTAAATGGCAAGCACACGGGCCGCCCGCCCTGTCCTAGAGAGCTCAGATGTCCCAGGCAGGTGGGCTAAAGTTCAAAAGAAAACAGGAAAAACAAACAAACCACCAAAGGTAGCACTGAGATTTATGCAAGTTTCTGGTTTGGTTTTACAGTAATTATGCGGGTGAAGAGATGTGACCCTTACTATGATGAGAATGACAAATGGTTAACTGATAAGAAGAAATGGAGAGGGCGAAGGCTGTAGAACAGGTCAATATCAGGCTGTCATGAAGCCATTTGAGACACATAATTAATCCATTACTCACCTGGCATCATCATTCATTGTAGTATGGTCAATAGGTGCCATGAAACTCAGTAGCTTGGTAAGGACATGAAACCTAAATAAAGCAGGAAGCAAACAGGCAGCAACATTAGTAACTATTAACCTAGGAGAGGAAACACATTCCATGAGTTAACAAACTCCAGAACTGATCACTGGAACATCTGGCTACAAAGTGGGATGGGGAAAAAATTCATAGGCACTTAGCACTGTCATTGGATGACCAACTACAGTCATCCCTTGGTATCTGTAAGGGAATGGTTCCAGGAATCCCCATGGATACAAAAATCCATGGATGTTCAATTTCCATATGTAAAACGGCATAGTATTTGCATGTAACCTACACACATGCTTCCACATACTTAACTCATCTCTAGATTACTTAAAATACCTAATACAATATGAATGCTATGTAAATAGTTGTTATAATGTATTGTTTAGGGAATAATGACAAGAAAAAAGTCTGCACTCGTTCACAGGTACAGCACAACGATCCTTTCCCCATGCCTGAATATTTTCAATCCATGGTTGGTTGAATCCACAGATGTGGAACTCACAAATATGAAGGGGTGACTGGTACATTTCCCCCTTTTTCCTTAATGCTACAGGAGAAAAGTCTGATACAGATTAGTGTAAATGACAGTTCAACACAGATTCATTTATATCACAGCCCCAAAAAAGAATAGGTACATTTGTGCTGCTGAGCAATATACAACCCTTAAATATTATTCCAGACTAAAGACAATGAGGAGCTGACTACCTCATTTTCCTCCTCTACATATATCTTAAGCATTTTTCATTTTAATAGATGTCATAAAAGTCATCTGCTGGCAGCAGCACAGGTAGTGAGTGCTATAGCATCTGGATGCAACACCTCACCAACACCATCACTCACTGACACTGGTTCCCCAAGTCAGAAAAGGCATCTGCAATTCCACAGCATCTCCACGCACGAAATCCATGGGGTCTTTCATTTCCCCCATCTTTAAATGGAGAAGCACAACTGAGTTCACAGTAAGTATGATTCCGAGATCTTCAATCTAGGTACTACGGAAGTTTAAGTTACATCACCTACATTTCCCACCAACGGGAAAAAAAAAGGTTTTTTTGTATGATATATTTGAGATTCTCTAGAAAATATATGACCTTATACAGACCAAATCATACCAACGATAATTCAAAGGGGTATCCTTTTCTACTCATTTTAATGTGCCCTCTCGATACACAAAAAGTAAAATTCTAACCCAAAAAACTCTACTAGCACAAAACACTATCCATAAACAAAATGTGGTATTTTCATGTATTTAATACATGTTTTAAAGTTTTAGGAACATTTTTACATGTCAAATAATTTAATTATTTATTATGCCACCCACAGTTTCAGCCTCCCAAAGGTAATTCTTTTTCTCAGCAAATAAATTTTACAAGAATAATACTGATAAGATTTTCCCCATTATACAAGTAATATTGGCAGGGTGTGGTGGCGCATGCCTATAATCCCAGCACTTTGGGAAGCCGAGGAGAAGGATGCTTGAGGCTAGGAGTTCAAAACCAGCCTGAACAACACATTAAGACCCTTATCTGTACCCCCTTCACCAGAAAAAGTAATAGAAAACGCATAAAATACAGAAAACTTAAAAAACAAAGCACACACAAAACACATGCAGTTGGTAGCACAGTGGCTCATGCCTATAACCTGAGCACTTTGAGAGGCTGAGGCAGAAGGATCACCTGAGCCCAGGGGTTCAAGACCAGCCTGGGCAACATAGCAACACCCTGTCTTAACAAAGAGTAAAAAAAAACTGGCCACAGTAGCTGGGACTATAGAAACGTACCGCTATGCCCAGCTAATATGTGTAGTTTTAGTAGAGATGGGGTTTCACCATGTTGCCCAGGCTGGTATTGAGCTCCTGGACTTATCCACCTACCTTGGCCTCCAAAAGTGCTGGGATTACAGGCGTGAGCCACCATGCCCAGACTAATTCTTCACTTTTTATAAAATGAAAAAAGGCCTCTATGTCACCTTACTTTTTGTTGGTGATGTTTTGTTTTGTTTTTTGAGATAGGGTCTTACTTTGTCACTCAGGCTGGAGTGTAGTGGTGTCATCATGGCTCACTATAGCCTTGACTTCCCAGGCTCAAGCCATCCTCCCAACCTCTGCCTCCCAGCTCCCACCACCACCAAATAGCTGGGACTAGAGGTGTGCGCCACTATTCCTGGCTAATCAAAAAAAATTTTTTTTGTAGAGATAGGGTCTTGCTATGTTGTCCAGGCTGGTCTCAAATTCCTAAACTCAAGTGATCCTCCCACTTCAGCCTTCCAAAGTGCTGGGATTACAGGCCAGAGCCATCATGTCCAGTCACATAAATTTTTTTGAAGTCTGCTTGTTAGCTTCTCTAATTATAAAATTAATATATAATTTTTAAGTTTTTTATTAATACATAATGGTTGTACATATTTATGGGGTACATGCAGTATTCTGATACATGCATACAATGTGTAATGAGCTAATCAGGGTCACTGGGATATCTATCACCTCAAATATTTACAATTTCTTTTGTCGGGTACATTCCAAATCATCTTTTCTAGCTATTTTGAAATATACTATAAATTCTTGATAACTACAGTCACTCTACCGTGCTATCAAACACTAAAACTTATTCCTTCTGGTTTAACTATAGTTTTGTACTCATTAGCCAACCTTTCTTCTTCCCCTTCTCTCCACACTACCCTTTCCAACCTCTGGTAACCACCAAAAAATTAATACTATATATATATATATTTTTTTTTTTTTTTTTTTTAAGAGACAAGGAAGGGTCTTGCTATGTTGCTCAGGCTGGACCAAACTCTCGAGCCCAAGTGATCCACCACTTCAGCCTCCCAAATAGCTAAAAATACAGGTGTATGCTACAATGCTTGGCTAATACCTAACAGATAACTTTTTTTGTTTTTTTTTTAGAGATGGGACCTCATTTTTACCTAAGCTGGTCTTGAACTCCTGGGCTCAAGTAATTCTCCCACTTCAGCCTCCCTGGAATTACAAGCATGAGTCATTGAGCCTAGCCAAAACATTACTCTTAGATGTGAAACTGCTGAGGTGAAAGGTATGTATATATAAACTTGACTGAGTCAAAATGCCCTCCCAAAAGTTGTGTCAATGTATGAGCAACCTTTTTATTTAAATATAAAGCAAAAATACTGTTAATTACGTATATATTTTAATGTCCTTAGGCCTCACTAAACTTCAGTGTCCATCTGAAAGTATGACTACTATTCTTGGCTGTGTGGACAGACTGTGAACTATATACCCTACAGTTGTGTTATGCAATACAGTAGCTACTAGCCACGCATGACTACTGTGCATTTGAAATGTGACTAGCCTGAATTGAGATGTACTGTAATTAAGTATAAGATACAAACCAGATTTTGAAGACTTGGGACAAAAAAAAAATATACGTCATTAATAATTGTTAAAATAGCAAATTGTTGAAATAATATATTTATATATTGGGTTAAATGAAATTTGCTATTCAGTTCACCTTTTTCTTTTTACTTATTTAATGTGGCTATTAGAACATTTAAAATTGCATCTATAATACATATTAATATTTTTATTAGATGGAAATGCTCTGTAGAATATCTTTACATTTAATACAATATCATCAATGACTATTAAAACTACATGATGAAATACAGGCTTTACGAAGAAATCAGATTAAAGACTATTTAGTATACTTAGTGCAACAGATTCCTCTAATCTTAGTGCACTGAAAATGGGTGCATGTTTTAATATCAAATCGCCTTTTACCAACCATACTAAGAAAACATAAATACATCTTGTTGTGGAAGAACAGACCAACAAAGTAAGACATCATATTATTAAAGGCTTGGAGTTTGATCCACTTACATTATGATTTCTGACTAAATCATAACTAAATCCACTTATATGTAATGCTGAGTAGAATACTGATAATCAATAATTATAATTACTGTATTTCCAAAAACCCAAATTTTTTTTAAAGGTTATTTTCTAGCATCCAATTAGCAAGTCTGATCAGGCTGTATCATTTAAACTAATGATGTGTTATTATTTAAACCGTTTCCAGAAGGTAATGTTAATCTTTGCTACAACATTTCTGGAAGTCTTATATATACAACCCTATCACAAAAAAAGAGCAAAAATTGCTCAACTGTGGGACCTAGTATCAGTGATGACAGCTGGCATACATTGTCTGTTCTTGAAGTCTAACTCAAGAAAGTTGTTTATAATATTCTCATCTAACCTGGGGGGCCCCTTGGTTTAACCCTTTAGGAAAGAATGCTAAGGTAGCCAAGATGTCATTGTGGTGCCTGTATAGGGTTGGTCCGGCCAGTGAAACAACTCAACATCCAGAGGTTAGAAGAATCGGCTCTGGAATCAGACCAATTAGTTCAAATCCCAGTTTGCTACTTACTATGTAACGCTGGGAATGTTACTTCATATGAATTAGCTCATTTAATCTGCATAACAACCCTATGAAATGTCACTTCTATGATTATACTCCTTTCACAGATGAGGAAATCGAAGCACCGAGATGTAAAGTAATTTGTCTAAAGTCTCAAGGCTGGGAAATGGAAAAGTCGGCTTTCAAACCTAGGCAGTTGGCTCCAGAGTTTGTTTCAAACCCAGGCAGTTGGCTCCAGAGTTTGTGCTCTTTCTGCCTCTGCATGTAAACTTCTTAGCAGTGCCTGACCTGGGAGTTCTGGAGATGTTAGTTGTTATGCCAGTGCTGTGAGTAAAGACTACTCTCTGATTCTGACCACATCCTCACATTCACGGTCTCAAGAAGAGCCAGGTGGGTACAAGATGACAAAACCCAAACCAATTCAACACACATGAACTTACCTATGCCGTTAAAACCTTTTTATTCTGTAATAATTCTAGGCTCCTGAGACCCCACGTTACACCTAGCTGTGATGTCTCCCTAAGTCTCCTGCAATCTGTGACAGCTTCTCAGTCCTTGTTTTTTCATTACCTTGACACTTGACGAGAACTGGTCAGTTATCTGCTCTAGTGTCTCCCAATGTGGATTTGCATGCTGGTTTTATGATGAGATTGAGGTTAGGCATTTTTGGCAAGAATACCACAGAAATGATGTTGTATCTTTCTACTGAAGACAGACGGGTGTAGATATGTCTTTTTACTGGTGCTGTTCGTCCTGAACACTAGGTTAAGGTGGCATCTGTTAGACTACTGTAAAGCCACGATGTTTCTCTTTGCAATGGACAAATATCCTGAGGGAGATACTTAGAGACCATACAAATACAGTCTGTCCTCAAGCTTTTGCCCATTGATTTTAGCATCTATTGGTGGACCTTGCCTGCAAAAAATATTACTATGGGGTTTCCCTAGCGGTGGTTTTCTATTTCTCTCATCCTCTCTACATTCAGTAACTGGAACGGTACAGGACCTTTTGATGGCACATCAATTTGATTCCAAAAGGCTTTTATGAAACAAACCAATCAAGGCAGTAAAAGTTTACGAAGAAATTGTAGAGGCCTTTCAAGCACGCATTTTTAGTTTGCAGTTTCTGGAATTCTTCAGGAACCAAAGGCATTTCATGTGAAGAAATGTGATCACAAATGAAACGATGCTGCCCTCGGTGATTTCTCTGAGGCATCAGGCACTCCTGACCCCTTTAAACACTTCCCTGCATTCACTGTTGTCGCTAACTTCCCCCTGCCCTCCTCCCTCAATGGCCACTGTTCCTCAGCATTCTTTATGGGCTTCTCTTACCCTGTCTATCTCACACATGTTGACATTCTTCAGGGTTCTACTCTTGTCACTCTGCATTCTTGTCACACTGTACCTTCCTGGGAAACAGCAATTAAACTGTTGCCAAACTATTAACTAATGAACACCTACATCCTTCTCTCAACTGAAAAATATCTCAACTTGGACTTCTCAACGTTGTGTCAAACTTCAATATATTCAGAAACTGAATCTACTCCCTCCCTCAAAAAAACAATAAAAAAACATTTTCTTCTTGCAGCCTGTCTCGTATACATCTCAGTGATTACTATCAAGACCTATCTAGTTCCCTGAAACCCTGGGAGTCATTCCAACCTTCTCACTTTCTTTTACCTCTTCATGGGTGGCCACTCCTAAGTAATAACTACTCACCTATATAAATGTCTCTCAATCTGTCATCTCCTATTCCTTCCAGGCCTTGCTCTCATAACTTTTTAGTTCTTTATAGAAAATCCCCTAGAATTATCTTTTTTTTTTTTTTTTTTTTTTTAAGACGGAGTTTTGCTCTGTCGCTCAGGCTGGAATGCAGTGGCGCGATCTCTGCTCCCTGCAACCTCTGCCTCCTGGGTTTAAGCAATTCTCCTGCCTCAGCCTCCCGAGTAACTGGGACTACAGGCACACGCTAGCACACCTGGCTAATTTTTGTATTTTTAGTAGAGATGGGGTTTCACCATGTTGGCCAGGCTGGTCTCGAACTCCTGACCTCAAGTGATACGCCTCCCTCGGCTTCCCAAAGTGCTGGGATTACAGGCGTGAGCCACCGCGCCTGGCCAGTTATCATTCTAAAATGTGAACGTGATAACAATATTTCTCCGCCTAAAATCTTTCAATGACTCAGTCTACAGAATAAAGTCCAAAATTCTTAACATGGCCACGATCTAACACTCACCCATGCATGTAGCCTCATTCCTGCTATTCTCCCATATTCACTTTTGGTGCCTACGTAGGCCAGCTGGTCCTGCCAGTGAAACAACTCACTGAAGAAGGTTAGAAGAACAGGCTCTGGAATCAGACCAATTGGTTCAAATCCCAGTTTGCTACAAAAGTCTCCGCCAAAACAAGGTAATTGCAGTTTCCAAAATGGACCCCACAATCTCTCAAGCTTACAAATCTTTTTGCACACATTCTCTTTGCTTTCACTGGGCAAATGCCTACTAATTTCCCAAGGCTCAGTGACGATGCCGTATCTTGTGCAAGTCTTCTGGAGCAGTCTGCATCCCTCAAGGGTGGAGCAGGATTATTTCTACTGTTGCAGTTCCCACACAGCACCTCAGTCGGCTAGGGTCTGCCACCCTTTCCAGACTAGCTGGCTCTCTGTATCTGTGGGTTCAGCATCCACAGATTCAATCAACCACGGATCAAACATACTTAAGACATAAATAGCTGTGTCTGTATTGAACAAGTCCCAATTGTTTTTCTTCTTCTTATCTCCTAAACAGTATAGCATAACAACTATTTATATGGCATTTCTACTGGACTAGGTATTATAAGTAATCTAGAGATAATTTAAAGTACAGGGAGGATGTGTGTAGGTTATATGCAAATACTATGTCATTTTATATAAGGAACTTGAGCATTGTGGATTTTGGTATCTGCAGGGCTGGGGGTGTGGGAGTGTTTGTTCGTCCTGGAACCAATCCTCCACAGATACCACAGATGACTGTGAATGTTCCCTGAGGGCAGACTGGCTCTTACCTACCATCTAATGACCATCTTCATGGAAGGAGAAGGACACTAAAACCACTTATTATAGTTTCATGTTTAACTCTGTTTAAAGCAATGCCTCTTGCTTGTCTGTTGCCAGAGTAAGATTTTACTACCTCTGGATATATGGGAATGTGTGAGAATCTCCACTGCTATCAAAATGCTGCAAAAGCAAAGGTATCTAACTGCATTGACACATACCTGTAATGAACAGTTTGATGAAATTAGTTGAATTCATTAATATAAAAAGTAGTTGCTATTAAAAAAAACTCTGTTTTTTTTTTCTTTCAAACTGATAAATCAAACATTTTTGAGTGCCTACTATGTACCAGATATTTACACATTTCATTTAATTCCCATACCAAATCCCCAAAGCAGGGATTATTATCTCTACTCAGTAAATGAGAAAAGTGAGGCCCAGAGAATAAAGAACAACCAAAATTATATTGCCAGACAGAGCCAGGATTTGAACCCAAGTCTGGTGATTTGAAATCTCGAGCTCTTCCTTCTACAGAACATTTATGTCCTCATAAAATTATCATTTTAAAAGTATAGTATTGGAGAAAAATTTGATTCCAAAAATAAAGATAAGGTAATCATCCAGCCTGGTCACCTATGAAGTACTATTCCTAACATTCTTCTTTAAATCCTTGGAGCGGGGGTGGGGGGGAGACAGGTACAGAAGAGACGTGTCAGTAAGCAAATAAATGAACACGGGGAAAAGAGACGGATTCAACCTTGGAATACTGATAGCAATAGTAATGATGGTAACAATGGCAACAAATGGCAACAAACACGTATATAGTGCTTACTACGTACCTGGCGCTACTCTAACAGCCGTACATACACTATTCATTTAATCCTCACAGCAACCCTTCAAGGCTCGTATATTGTTATATTCACTTTACAGATGAAGAAACTAGCAGAATTTAAGGCTCTTGCCCAAAGTAACTACTAATCAGTGTCAAAGCTGGGATTCAAACTCAGGCTCTTAAATCCATGTTCTTAACCTCTAGAAATGAACCTAGAGAACCATGAAGATTTGGAAATTAACAAATTATAACAATTTAGCCTGCGACTGAAAAACAGACACTAAATCAAAGGATGATACTTTCCAAAGTTGATGATACTTTGTACTTTTGCAAAGTTAAAGAAAAATAAGCATTTCCTGATGAGTTTTGTTAAATACTAAAACAAGTTAATTAAAGTAATTGAGAAATCTACTTCTCTGAAGATCTTTAAAAATTCAGATAGACTCCCATTTGTCTAAAGGGAATTTAAGGATAGGTAGGTTCTAAAAAGGATGTGGGATTAACTATCTGCCTAAAACTGTCCTAACACCAGTTTAAGATTTTTCTCAGTGTGCACCTGAATTACAGGTAGTTTCTTTGTTACTGAGACTTTGTGTGATGATATTGTGTCACATACACACACACACACACACACACACGCGCGCGACAGTTACCAAGTCTACATGCATAGCGATGCCAGTTTCTACTCTTGCTCCTTGTCATCTGTACCCCTATAAAACTCCTTAAAGAGCTCACGGGGGAGGATTTTCCTAAGTCAGAAATTTCTCTATTTTCCCATAAACATTTTATTTCCCATCTCATGTAATAACTTTGTTAACATTCCCTGCAGTCCTTCATTTATGTCTTTTTAACATACTGTGTGCACATATGGCATCATGAAAATGGACCAATAAGACAATAATATTTTTATTTTTATTACTGTTATTTTTATTTTTTCGAGACGCAGTCTTGCTCTGTTGCCCAGGCTGGAGTACAGTGGCGCAATCTTGGCTCACTGTTACCGCCGCTGCCCGGGGTTCAAGTGATTCTCCTGCCTCGGCCTCCCGAGTATAGGAGTCACTGCACCTGGCCGTAACATTTTTACATCATTCTATATAAATTATTAAAATTAATATAATTTCAACTATCTTACTTTTGTTTTCTTATTTTTTCTCTTTCAAGGAATGCATACAATATTTCACCCATCCATTCACAACAGTAGCACAAAAGTCAATGGAACTATATTTGCATTTTAGAATAAGAAAACCCGAGTTGCAATAAACCTTCAAATAGTGGTTTAGTTATTTTCCTAATCCTTAAAAACAGAATCATCAGAAGAAAAGAAAACATAGCCTAACAGCCCGAATGCAAGAGAAGAAATACACATACAATATATGTTGACATTTTTCCAAAACGTAACTCACCGAAGTTTCCTGCCTTTGCTGGCTTTCCTGTCTACTTTTTTGTGGATTTTGCTTCGCAACTTCTGGATTGCAAGCCACTGCCTGGAAAATTCACAAACAATGTTATGTACCATCACTAACAGAAATAGTTATACATATTGACAAACTGGAATTTTTCTCACTAACAACCTGCAGAAAGAAATCATCAACCTACATCAAGTTCCTCAAGCTAGTTTGGGGCCAGACCGACTAATCAATTGAAAAGGATTTGTGCAGTGGTAAAAAACAAATGGCAGCTGGGAAATTCTACAGCAAATTTGGTTAACAATGCTCCTTAGTATCTGAAGTTGCTGTGACAAGCACTAAATCTACCAGTCTGCAGGCAAACCCATCAAACTGAGCATAGCTGCCTGGGTTTCTTTTTAATGTTTTAGCTATGCAGCACGTTCTACTGCTAATGTTGCAACTGCTGGTTGGTTTGAGTGCATGAATTTTTTAAATCTAACTTTCCCTTTGGTAATCCTCCAGTGCTTTTCTTGTGCTTTCCAAATTTCTGCCAATTTAAAAATAATTATCCACTACTCATACAAGTTTTTCATTGTTTAAATTTAATTGTTTTACTTGTTTTAAATAGTTAATTTTCATTTCATCTATAAATATTTCAGTACATGTTGCTATACAACAGAAAGGGACTCTTCTCTCAATACAATCTCAATACCACTACCACATCTAAATAAAAAAAAGTCAACAATAATTCTTTATTATCAAATATCCAGTCAGTCTTCACATTTCTTGGAATGTCTCAATTTTACACTTGGCTTGTTTGGATCAGAATCCAAAAAAGATTCACATATTCTACAGTCATTTTAGATGAGAAGGAATTAATTTTTCAATAAGGGATACTAGGCTAAGAAAATCTTCATGAATTGCTCATATGAACAAAAGTGAAAAAAAGAAAAAGGAGAAACACCAGCAGCAGCTAGTCATCTTACCTGATTTATATAACGAAAACTCAACATCAGAAAAAAAAAATCTAGGGAAATCCAATTACTGTAATCTTAATATAATCTTAATTACCATAATCTATTTTATTGTAAAGTCAGATAAATGTACAATATAATCACCACTTAAATGCAATTTGCTCTATCACATTAAATTTATAGTGAACAGCTCTCCATAACATTCCAGAGATAAATGAAATATCAACAACATCCTACCATAAAATTCAAATATTTTACTCAAAATTATTTCATCAACACAAATTTTTCATTGCTTTCTCGAAAGGCTGCTCTGCCTAGAATCCCATTCTGGCACTTTCCGCTTTTGTTTCCTTTCATGCTTTTGCAAATTATGGCTCATGGCTATTTAAATGTACACTATTCATTAGGTAGCACTCTAAATGCACTTTTTATTTTCCAACCACAGGATGAAGCACACACACAAGAGCCTTCCTTCACTACTTTACATTCTAACCCGACATCTGGGTAATGCTGCCACGTTCCATTTCTAATTGTGCTGAAGCTTTTACTGAAGGGGTGGAGGTCTAAATTAGGGCAGACTCTAACAAAGCAGATTCGACTGAGAGCAAGGAACCTGCTGTGCAAAGTGCCATGTTCTGACAGCTGAGAGCACACATTTGGGTGGCTGCTTTGTATCCCCTGGTCAACAGATTGATACGGATACAATCACAACGCAAACCAGGGAGCAAAGAGCATAAGAGAAACTCTGGAAAACAAACTCTAAAAACAAAACACATAGGTGTTTTATACTTGCTTTTCAAACTGCACTTAAGGCAATGTAGGGTAAACAGTTGGTCACATTGTCTTTCTAGCTCTTATTATCTTGCTTAACTTCAGTAATTATAGGACCAGTCATTGCTCTGCAGGTAGAATTAAAGGGACTCAAGAGGAGAAACTATTATACTGGCTGTTTGTATGAACAGAAAGCGTATCTAGATTACCTTCCCATGGCCACCTGATCGTTGGGATCCAAGGAGCTGGTTTTTCGTTCTATGAGTTCTCGAAGGAGCTGGGGAAAAAGGAAAGCAACAGACTTATTTATCATCTTCCAGTACAACTGACTTTAAAAGGGGACAGAAGGAATTCTGAATGGCATAGTGACAGCTCTAAAACTACAATCAATAAGGGACAACCCAACGGCAAGAGCATTAATGAATTCCCATTAACCCTTTCATATTTATATATCTTTAAAAAGGTGGCTATAGCAGTAGCCGAGAACAGAAGCCCATTTGGAAGACACTGTACTGCAGTTCATTTCAAATAGATCCATGAGTGTGCAACATTCCCTTCATTTTTTTTTTTTTTTTTGAGACAGAGTCTCACTCTGTCACCCAGACTGGAGTGCAGTGGCGCAATCTCGGCTTACTGCAACTTCCGCCTCCTGGGTTCAGGTGATTGTCCTGCCTCAGTCTCCCGAGCAGCTGGGGCTACAGGCATGTGCCACCACGCCTGGCTAATTTTTTGTATTTTTAGAAGAGATGGTATTTCACCGTGTTAGCCAGGATGGTCTCGATCTCCTGACCTTCTGATCTGCCCACCTCAGCCTCCCAAAGTCCTGAGATTATAGGCATGAGCCACCACGCCCAGCCCCCTTCCTTGTTGTCATAATTAGTTTTGTCTACTCCATTGATATTAATGGAGAATCTTTAAAAGGTCAGGTGGGAGGGCTGTGTGGCAAAAAGGGAAAAATGCACCAGTTTCTCACCAATAGGATAATGGCGCAAGGTTAACTTCTGAACTATAACCTCCAGCAGTAAGGAAGGTCTTCCTCAGGCAAAAAGCCTTTATTGTATATAATTAAAAGTGTGGGCATCATCCTCTTGTTTTCCATAGCTGCTACTCTACCAAGCTTGCTATTGATTTAGGTACTACATATGTTACCGACACATTCATAGACACAAAAATTTTAAAAGGGAACCTAAAGAAAGTGATTTGTGTATACTGAAAATACACAATAGAGGACTAGTCTCTCATCCCATAGAATTAACCCCACAGGAGTGATTCTAAATGACTCTCCTACTGTCACCTTAATCCTGACTCCACTGCACCCAGTTGAAATCTACATCTGTACCTTTCATACAGACTTAAGAATCTGCCCCGGATCTTAAAGCCCTGGGTGAAGAGAAGCAATGGATTTTAAAGTTAAACACTAAAGGAGAAGAATTCTAAATTACGATAATGAAACTACAAGTGCTATCTAGGGAAAAAGAGAAACAGAGATTAAAACTCCAAACACCTTCTGACAGAAATCTAGGAGAAGACACTAAGATAAACTAGTTCTGCTAATGGTCTGACAATAATACAGGCTCGACCCGAAAACTTGTTTCCTCATAAAAATTAGCAATTATTTTGTAGGTGAGGCATGGTGGCAACAGAGATATTTCACCAAATCAAATAGCTGAAGCCTGTGAGAAGATGAAGAAAGAGGAATAAATTCCTCTGAAAGCAGGTCTCTTTCTAATTTCATTTGTTTATGTAGGCACTGGCAGAAGTAAAACAACTTTATAAAAATATTCACTTCCAAAAGATGAATCTCTATTGCAAAAGGGAAAAAGATACCTCAACTGCAATTAGAAAACCTCCCATGATGTTTTTTCATTTGCTTATTTTGGACATTATTACCACAGCAATTATGTTTAAGAATGCAGGGACCAGAAGCCACTGGTTTTATTATCACTAGAAAACAGCAAGCTATTTCTCTACCCTGTTTATCTGATTGATTCCCAACATCTTTCTGGCAGCCAATCTATCAGTTTATCTCTCCTACTTCATCACAGTCACTTCTGGCAGCTAAATACAAGATCCAAATCCAGTGTTACACAGACATGACACAGTAAACCTATGTAACACTGCCGCTGTGCAAACAGCTGCCCTTAAGGCTAGGCAGAAATGGGCATCTAGTTCCTAGTCAATATTCTGTCAAAAGCAAGGAGTAGGGGGAGTGAGGGAGAGTGGTTAATAATAATAAAGAAGAAGAAAAAGAAGAGAAAGAAAAATAAAAAGGAAGGAAAATAATGGAATAACTGCATTTCATTGCCCTTACCTTGTTCGAGCCACGCAAGAGATTACAACCACCATTCCTGGTTTTCCCAATCATCTCAGATCCCTTGAGAATGGGCAGTCAGGGTCACTGGGGAGCAAGCACTCATGGCAGGCTGCCCCAGCACCACAGCGCCAACCCTCGGGAAGACGGCCTCATAGGCCCTTGCCAAAGGCTGGAGATTGGAGCTCACAAGTGGATCTATTACCCTTGCAGTGGTCTCTGCAATTCAAACACCAAGTTGGTGTAGCCTTTACTTTCAAGTGCTTTGTGTACTATACATATTCTGAGCTGCATTTTCACACACAAGGGCTTTGCATGACTATTCCTAGTCACTCATGACTTGGAAGATTTATTGGCCTATCTGGCCAGGTCAGGTTTATTCCGTACAATATTTAAGAAGATTCTCTTGTGTCCACGGTAAGAAAAAGAAAGCAACAAGAAAAAATACAGTTAAACAAATGATGCCCATGGCTATTACTATTTCCCACAGCTACCACTATCTCTGGGTTTAAATTTAATTAGAAAACTGTTTTCAAAAAACTCACATAAAAAAAGGCTTTGGGGATACTGGCTGAAGAATTTGATTTTACTTCTGATTTTAATTTGTATAGCTTTAACTTTACAAATAAACTTTTCTACTAAAATTCAAGTTTCTGTTACAATTATTAGAGCTTTTTATTTCAACAATGACGATTTAGTATTTGTAATAATTTTCTATGTGATTTGGAAAATGGAGAGAGAGAGAAAATGTTTTTGCTCTAGTCTTAAAATTCCTCTGGATAATCAATTCAGAAAGGGTTGATTATACCTCTAGTTCTAGGGGAAAATCATAGATACAGTTAGGTTTTCAGGTCGGCCACAGAAAGCTATTTAACCCACACTAATATACAAGAGGAAAAGTACTACTAGTACTATTCAGCATCCAATCAACATTTATAATACTTACACCAGGAAAAATGCACCCTAGAAACAGCTAACAGCGAAAAATGGTAGATTGAACACATTAGTTTATCTCCTCTCAGCCCCTCTAAGAGACAGCCGAAGAATAAAACAAATACTAACCCACAAGAAAAAAGAGAAAGGGAGAGCTAATGAGTACATATTTCATAAAGTTTTCCAAGACAGTAAGAAGACAGGGGAGTTACCACCCAAATGCCCAGAGTGAATAAAGGTGAAGATGAAGACAACTGTATTAGGGCCGCAGAACTCCTGTGAGGATCAGCTCTGGCAGCTACCATGCAAGGTGGGAAAAAGAGAAGGAGCAGAACCACTTGGGCTTTCTCCATTATCCCACAGAGCCAAGCGACAACCACCTTTACCACTTCCCTCCTCTCACTGAGAGAGAAGAAATTTTATTCTTTGGAAAAACGGAACCACAGAAGGTCCAGACTAGAGGGTACCAGGCAAAGTAGCCTGGAATGCGGTACAAGGGAAAAGCTCTACGTTAATCTCTAAAACACTTCCCTTTCTCCCGTCTTATTTGTAGAAAGCTAACAGCCCATTCTATAATTTCCTAGGCAGGAAAGCAGAGGAGTCTTTTCTAGAAGAAACTGAATGGTGTCTGCTCCCCCACCCCCAACATTAGATTTCGAAGTTGCTATGGTCTTCTGCATGTGTCCCCCAAATCCATATGTTGAAAGCTTAATCCCCAATGCAACAGTGTTGGAAGGTGACTGAGTCATGCAGGCTCTGCCCTCGTGGATGGGATTAGGCATTTCTCTAATCTGATAGAGGGAGTCTGTCCTTTTTGCCCTTCCACCTTCTCCTACGTGAATTCCCTCAGGAGAATTCAGCACCAAGGCACCATCTTGGAAGCAGAGAGCAGCCCTCGCCAGAAAACACAAACTGCAGAAACTGCCAGCTCCTTGTTCTTGGACTTTACAGCCTCCAGAACTGTGAGAAATAAATTTCTACTGTTTTAAAGTTACCCAGTCTGTGGTATTTTGCTGTAGCAGCACAAAAAAATAGACATATAGAAAACTAAGCAAACAAATACAAATTCTGACATCCAAGGCTACTTTAACAAAGTGGTCAGTTCACCGCATAATTATATTTAAAGAAGCCAAAAGCTCTCCCCAGCTTTCAGAGATTCCAAATAATAAACTTTAATGCTTTATTCTTAAACATGAACAGACAGTTAAGGATCGCCTGCATCTGAGGGAATCCTCGTGCACAGACCAAGCAAATGGAAAAGAGACTCGAGGAAGCAATGCAGAGAACAAAATAAATGCTTAAAAAGGAGGAAAAAAGCCCCAAAACTTACAATGAATATCCCAGAGGAGTGGAAGAGGGTATACTCTGATAAGAGCAGGATGCTGTGAAAAACAACTAAAATGGGAAAATAAACACTAAACAGAAAAAATTTTTAAATCCAACAGAAGAACTTAAATGAATGAAAATCTCTGATAAAACAAAAAGAAAGCCAAAAGGCAAAAAAATAATATCTTCTTGCTTTTTTGCAAGACAAGACAAAAATTTAGAGGATAATCCAGAAAGTCAAATATCTAACTAACAAAGGCTGGGAGAAAATGTTTGGAGTAATACCGAAAATTTTCCAAAATCAAAGAAAGAATAGGAATGCACCTGCAAAGACCTAGTGCAACGAATAAAAAAGGGCCTTTGTCAAGATACATCATCATGAAATGTGGATTACCAGGAGTAAAGAGGAGATCCTAAGCAGTTAAAAATAGGTTACATATAAAGACGGTAACCATATGTCCCAGTTTACTCAGGAAAGTCCTTGTTTATACCTGTTTTCCTAATATGCTGTCAGGCTAGCACCTTACATGTTCCATTTCTGATAACAAATTATACAGTCACCTTACATATTAAAGAATGAAAATCTAAATGGGAAAAGACAAGTCAACAGCAAGAGCAGATAGCACAGGAAGCAAGGTACCTTCAAAATTCTATGGAAAATGACTTCCAGACTCAGATTCCATATACAGCCTTGTTACTGTTGTTATTATGATTATTAAGACAGTGTCGCCCTATCACCCAGGCTGGAGCATAGTGGTGCAATCTCAGCTCATTGCAACCTCCGCCTCCTCAGCCAAATCATTAACCAAGTATAATGAGAGTTACATAAATGCATTTTTCAAACACGTAAGGACTCAACAATTTACTTTCTATGTATTCTTTCACAGGAAGATGTACACTTTAGTAAATGAGTATACAAAAATTAAGATATAAGATATTAGAAAAGTGAAGTCTAACTCAGGAAAGAAGCATAGGCAAGTCCCAGGAATACAGCCAGCAGGCCTTGTGTGCAGCCATACTAGAAGAGTCCAGAGAGCTCTAGGCTGAGGTCTCCAACGGGGAAAAAAGGTAGGAGGGAGGTGAAAAAGAATAGGTTATTTTATATATTCAAGGCAGGTGCAGTATATAGGGAAAAACAGCAATGTTACATAGAAAACTAAGCAAATCTTTTAAAAACAGGAATTATTAACTCTAGGAAAAAACAAATCTGTAACAAAAATGTAATCATAATATAGTACTTGTTCCTATAGTTGGGATGTCTGTCCCCTGCAAAGCTCGTGTTGAAATTTGCTCTCAATGTTGTCTGGGCCGTGCATAGATGAAAGTCCTCCCTTGGTTGTGGGGAGTGAGTGAGTTCCCACTCTATTAGAGCCCGGGAGCTGGCTGTTGAAAAGAGCCTGGCGTGCCTCAGTCCTCTAGCCTCCTCTCTTGTCACGTGATCTCTGCACATGCCAGCTCCCCTCCACCTTCCTTCATGAACAGAAGCAGCCTGAGGCTTCCACCAGAAGCCCAATCTTCCCAGCAGCATACGAGTGAGCCAAAGAAACCTTTTTTTTCTCAAAAATTACCCATTCTTAGGTATTCCTTTATAGCAATGCAGAACAGACTAAGACACCTGAGAACAACATTAACTTAGTAATAATTACGTAAACACTGACTGACAGCTATCCTAGCAGGTGTGATACATTCTCATTGCAGCTTGGATTTGCATTTCCCTAATGGCTAATGATGCAGAGCATCTTCCTGTGCTTACTGGCCATTTGTGTATTCAGATCCTTCACCCATTTTAAAATGAGGTTATTTGTCTTTTTGTTATTGAGTTGCAAGAGTTCTTTATATATTCTGGATACCAGTCCCTTATTCACTTCCCTCCTGTAATGTCTTTTCACTTTCTTGATAGTATCATTTGAAGCGGAAAAGTTTTTAATTTTGATGCAGTCCAATTTTTTCTTTTGTCATTTGTGTTTTGATTTGTAATCCAAGAAACCATTGTCTAACCCAAGGTCATGAAGCTTTACTCCTCTGTTTTCTTCTAAGAGGTTTATAATTAATAGTGTAGCTCTTATATTTAGGTCTATGATCCATTTTGAGTTACTTTTTGTATATGGTGTAAGGTAGGGGTCCAACTTCATTCTTTTCATGTGGATATCCAATAACACCATTTGTTGAAAAACCAAGTAATTTTAAAAGCTTTTGGCTTTATGACCACATATTCCTTGGCTTTTTGAATTTGTCACCCAGAGTTATTGATACCTACTTTTTAGGCTTCCACAGTTCATAGCCACAGATGCTTGAGATGGAAAAAGCTTGGAGCAACCCTCTATCGAACTTACCTGGGCTAGCTGAGTCAGGATTCCTCAAATTTCCTCACTGGGAGATACAAAAGCAGACTCAAAGGATTGGGTTTACTCTTCCTGTGAATTCCCTCTCCCACAAAATTCTTAGTGAAAATATAACTACTTTTGCTCTGTCATCTTTTTTGGTTCTCAGCTCCCTAGTCTTTCAAATTATCCCGAAAAGGGCTGGGCCTGGTGGCTCACACCTGTAATCCCAGCACTCTGGGAGGCCGAGCGAGGTGGATCACTCGAAACCAGAAGTTCAAGATTAGCCTGGCCAAAATGGCAAAACTCCATCTCTACTAAAAATACAAAAAAATTAGCTGGGGGTTGTGGGGCATGACTGTAATCCTAGCTACTAGGGAGGCTGAGGCAGGAGAAATCACTTGAACCTGGAAGATGGAGGTTGCCATCAGCCAAGATTGCACTATTGCACTCCAGTCTGGGCAACAGAGTGAGACTCTGTCTCAAAAAAAACCAAACAAACAAACAAAAAAAAAACTATCCCAAAAGGAAGTCACTTGAAATTTTTATATACCACATCTGAGGCATACAAAAAATAAATTGCGTATACTATCATTTCAAATAGTTCGGAAGGAATTACTATACATGACTATAGTACAAATTGGCACAAAATGACCCACTCCCCAACTATATGTCCCTTTTCCACGTTGTCCACTCACTCCTAAACCAACAACTCTACTACCTAATGTTTCTGCTTCCATTTTTCTACTGAAACAACCTGTGCTAAGGTCTGGAGATCTCCATGTCTACTGGGCACCTGGCACTACTCGCCCTATTAGACATCTTGAAGCAGCAAATGACACTGGATGTTCTCCCCTCACTGAAACACTCTTTTCTTGGCATCGGTGAGGCACCTCTGTGGCTTTGCTCTGCATTCAGCCAGCCCCTCTAGGCAGCCATTAAATACCACCACTCCTTACGACTCAGTTCCAGTCTTCCTTTTCTTCTCGCTCCACAGGCTTTTCCCTAAGAACCTCCTTCTCTTCTCAAGGCTTCAATTACCTAAGAGTTATCCCTGGAAATTCCTCTTCCCTTATACCCAATATCTCATCTATCTCAAGTCTTATATTCACAAATTTGTCTGCTTTTCTCCATCTCCACTGCCTCCAACCAGTATAGGATACTATCATCTTTGTTCACCCCACACATATATTTTTTGTTTGAGGCGGAGTCTCGCTCTGTCGCCCAGCCTGGAATGCAGTGGTACAACCTCTGCTGCCCAGTTTCAGGTAATTCTCCCACCTGAGCCTCCCGAGCAGCTGCAATTATAGGCATGCAGCACCACGCCCCACTAATTTTTGTATTTTTAGTAGAGACAGGGTCTCTCCATGTTGGCCAGGCTGGTCTCAAACTCCTGACTTCAGGTGATCTGCTCGCCTCGGCCTCCTAAAATGCTGGGATTACAGGCGTGAGCCACTGTACCTGGCCCACATACATATTTTTTGAGTACACTGGAGACACGGTCTCACCCGAGGCAGTGTAATGGTTTACTCTTGTCCCTCCTCCATTTTTGTCTCCTCACTGTACTCAGAGTAGTATTTTCAAAAAGCAAATGTGTCAGGACATTTAACAGGGTACCGCCAGGCCCCTTGTTTACCTCTCCAACCTAACCCACCTCCGCCTCTGGGCTGCAGTCCCACCAGGCTTCATCCTGTATGTGAAATGCTCTAGGGCCCTCGCACCAGAAGCTGTTTTTGCACATGCGCGGCCAGAACAGGCTTCCCTAGCCACTGACCTCCCACGCCTCCTCCTCCACTCATTTGTTAAATCTGAACCTTTCTTAACCACAGCTGCACTCACATGCAGGCCACGTACCTTTGTTGTTCTTACTGTACACGGTACTCAGGGACTCCCTGATTAACGTCTCCTTCCTCCCCTTGCCGACTGTGTGCTGTGTGAGAGCAGAGACTCCATCTGAACACAATCACCACTCTAGCCCCTGCAGGGGCCCCTTGAAGGAGCTCCATATATACACAGAGGGGAAAACAATTATTTCTGAGAGAAAATGCCAAATTTGTGTTTGCTTTGTAATCTCCCTGGCCACACATAACTTTTCAGTGTTTTTACACAAAAGGAATTAATATACAATAACCTGGCTCTAATCCAGGGCTCCATTATCTACCTAGGAATAGAGAAGCCTATCTGTTTTTGTCTCTTGTTTTTGAACTGTCTTTGTCATTGCCGTTTTCAATGATATGACTACAATATTCTCCTTCTCACATGTCTTACATAGGCCAGATGGCCTACACAGCAAATACACAGAATGGCCTATTTAACAAACCTGGATGGTTTTAAGTGGATGAGAATTAGCTTCCTTTTTTTAACCATTCCAAGAGTACTTGAATTTAAAACAAAAAAACCATTTAACTGGGGCGGGGCACGGTGGCTCACGCCTGTAATCCTAGCACTTTGGGAGGCCGAGGTGGGTGGATCACCTGAGGACAAGAGTTCGAGACCAGCCTGGCCAACATGGTGAAACTCTGTCTCTACTAAAAATACAAAAAAAAAAAAAAAAAAAAATTAGCCAGGTGTGATGGCACATGCCTGTAACCTCAGCTACTTGGGAGGCTGAGGCAGGAGAATCACTTGAACCTCAAAGGCAGAGGCTGCAGTGAGCTGAGACTGCACCACTGCACTCCAGCCTGGGCAACAAGAGCAAAACTCTGTTTCAAAAACAAAACAAAACAAAAAAAACAAAAAGAAAAAAACACAAACACACACACACACACGTCATTTAACTATGTAAACCCATTCTTTGACTGTTAAAATGATAGAGATCTACGCTCCCTCTTGTGTCTCATTTCTTAAAGGTAGAGCTGGTTCTTGTCAGGAAAAGAGGGCAAGTACATCTTTGGTGCTTCCTCTATACTCCCTACAACTCTTAACCTTTCCTGTAGTCTCTTTAAGTTGGTCCTTTTTTTTTTTCTGAGATAGAGTCTCGCTCTGTGTAGTAGCACGATCTCAGCGCACTGCAACCTCCACCTCCTGGGTTCAAGTGATTCTCCTACTTCAGCATCCTGAGTAGCTGGGATTACAGGCGTGTACTACCACACCCGGCTAATTTTTGTATTTTTAATAGAGACGGGGTTTCACCATGTTAGTCAGGCTGGTCTCAAACTCCTAACCTCGTGATCTACCCTCCTCGGCCTCCTCGGCCTCCCAAAATGCTGAGATTACAGGCGTGTGTATTGGTCCTTTTACTGCAAGACGGATGTCTTCACATCTATCTAATAAAGGTCTGAATTAATTTCAGTTACAGTGTATATGGTTTTAGAGACGGGGCCTTGCTTTGTCGCCCAAGCTGGAATGCAGTGGCATGATCATAGCTCACTGTGCCCTCGACCTCCCGAGCTCCCACCTTAGCCTTCTGGGTGGCAAGGACTACAGGCATGCATGCCCAGCTATTTTTTTTTAGGTTTTGTAAAGATGGGGGCTCACTATATTGCCATGGCTGGTCTTGAACTCTTGGCCTCAAGTGATCTTCCTGCATCAGCCTTCCACAGTGCTGGGATTATAGGCATGAGCCACCATGCCCAGCCTAGTTACAGGGTTTTCTATTTAAATATCTTTTATTTATGAAATAGGCTTGTCAAATACCAGTTACAAGTTTCCATCTCCCACTCTCTAAGAGCTAATGCTTCTAGGTATCAGTTTTCACTTACGT
Source organism: Alouatta palliata (assembly GCA_004027835.1). Classification (NCBI taxonomy): domain Eukaryota; kingdom Metazoa; phylum Chordata; class Mammalia; order Primates; family Atelidae; genus Alouatta; species Alouatta palliata. The sequence goes on from PVKV010001774.1 coordinate 91,590, forward strand.
GAAGTGTGTGCTGCACAGTTCAACTGTAACTATCTGCCAAAGAGTCTGACTTACCTATCTTGAATTCCAGCTCTGCCCCTTACTACCTGTGTAGTTTCAGACAAGTTTCTTGAACTCCCTGAGATTCAATTTCCTCATCTCATAAAGTGGTAATTATAGCTCATAAAGTTGTTTTGGGAATTAAGAAGATGATAAAAGTAAAGCACTCACCAAAACATAAGTATTCAATAAGCAGAGATATTGTGAACACCAGACCATGCTCATAGAAATCCCTAAACCCCATTTAGGTTAAAATAAGTCATCTTCCACAGCTGAATCGCCACAGCTGCCAACAATCAACAAGTACACTCATTCAATTTTCCTTTCTACTGATTTTCAAAAGTACGTAACAAGTAAGAGTGAAAGGATAAAAATGTAACAAGTACAGAAAACCCACAAAAATGGTAAGTCAGACATTGAGAAAGTATGCTATTGGTTGTAGAACTTTCCAAACTAGACCATGACAAATTGGAGCAAAAGTCATCCTCTCCCTTACCATTTATTCTATTTGAACTACCAGCGATTCCCTTTCCCTGACCTTCAGCTCCCCCAAAATCCCCTGATCACCCAATTCATTTATGTAGAAGGCCTTCTCCCAAACTCAGAATATCTAAAATCCTGGCTATCCTTCTTTGAAAGCCCAGATCAAATGCCATGTCCTCTTCCCTAGAGCCTTCTCTAATTCCCTGAAACTATTATTTTTCTCCCTCTTCTGAATTCTTCACTACACCCTCACCAACCGTTCTGGTTATTTATGTTTATAACCAGACAAGATATATGTTTATATGTTATTGATGTTTACAACCAGATAAGATAATAACCAAGCATTCTGATTATTATGCTTATAACATCATCTGGTTTGCTTGACTATAAGCTCCTTGCAGGCAGGGGACACATCTAAGGCAAACTCTCACCTCTAATACCTGGAACTCCAACACTGCCTTTGCATACAGTGATTATTTAATAATATTTCTAAGGGCTGGGCACACTGGCTCATGCCTGTAATCCCAACACTTTGGAAGGCTGAGGGAGGAGGACTGCTTGAGGTCAGCAGTTTGAGACCAGCCTGGGCAACATAGTGAGACCCTGTCTCTAAAAAAAAAATTTTTTTTTAATTAGCCAGATGTGGTGGCTAGGTAGTCCTAGCTACTTAGGAGGCTGAGATGGAAAGACAGCATGAACACAGGAATGTGAGGTTGCAGTGAGCTATGAACGCACCACTACAGTCCAGCCTGGGTGACAGAGCGAGACTCTATCTCAAAATAATATTCCTAAAATCAAAGAGTCAAGTCGCAATCACTCTTCTAGAGCTTGTCAACAAGCATGAAAAGCAGCCACCTTTTGCAAGGGGAAGTGTAATATTTGCAAGAACAATACAGGGAAGAATGAAAGGAAATCAGGATGTGCAAATAAAGTTTAAGAAGCATCTTAATACTAAAGTTACAAACAGTCCACTTTTGGTTACTCAAATAAGAGAACGTACAGCCAGAGGCTACCAATGAAAAAGTCAGCCTAATTCTGCCTCATTGCCCTTGGTCTTTAAGGATATGATTAGTTTTTCCACTTTTTGATTCCAAGTTGCAGTGTGCCTCCACTCGGGAGCTAGCGCTAAGGCCTGTGATTTGGAAGGAATGATAAATTCATTCATTGAATAAAGCAGTACTGTTTTCTCAGCAAAAGCCCTAAAATACTTCAAAGGCCATAATATTTCACCAAGCTTGGCCATTTGGGTTAAAATTTATTAGTCAACACAGAAAACTTTCTCATCAGACCCCATATATTCCATTAGGCATGATATATAATGTCTCCCAATGTCTAATTATTAACTAGAAGTGTAAGTAAATCACTCTTAGTATTAGGCTCTGATGAGTGAAGGCAGAGTAAGAATTAAGCAATTCGAATGCTAAAGAACTTCTTGCCAATTTGCTTTTCTGTTTCCAACAAATAAAAGGAATTTTACAAGGACTAAGTGACTGACTTATGCCATTCTTTCTTTCTTCTTTTTTTTTTTGAGATGAAGTTTTGCCCAGGCTAGAGTGCAATGGTGTGATCTCAGCTAACTGCAACCTCAGCCTCCTGGGTTCAAGCGATTCTCCTGCCTCAGCCTCCCTAGTAGCTGGGATTATAGGCAGGCATCATTACAGCCAGCTAATTTTGTATTTTTAGTAGAGACACAGTTTCACTATGTTGGTCAGGCTGGTCTCAAAACAGCTGATCCACCTGCCTTGGCCTCCCAGAGTGCTGGGATTACAGGCAACAGCCATTGTGCTTGGCCCTCTTTTTTTCTTTTTTTTAATTTAAGGAAACCTTTTTTAAATTTTTTATTTTTATATATTTTTTAAGAGACAGAGTCTTCCTCGGTCACTCAGGCTGGAGTGCAGCAGCACAATCATAGTTCACTGTACAAACCTGAACTCCTGTGCTCAAGTGATCGTCCCACCTCAGCCTCCTGAGTAGCTGGGACCACAGGCGTAAGCCACCATGCCTGGTTAATTTTTTTACCGTTTATTTTTTATAGAGATGGGGTCTCATTACGTTGCCCGGGCTGGTCTCAAGCTCCTGGCTTCAAGCAATCTTCCTACCTTGACCTCCCAAAGTGTTGGAATTGCAGGAGTGGGCCACTGTACCCAGCAAGTTACACTTTCTAGTCAATACTAAAAGTAACAATGTACGGAGGGTGCTATTGTTTAGATTTTCCAAGAGTTCCCACTTCAAAAATTCTGCCCATTGGTCACTAGATGGATGTCTTGGGTGGGTACCTCCCCCTCCATTTATAATAAAGGTAGGGAGAAGGGTTATAGATCCTCTCGGATACCAGCTCAGCTACTATTTTTTAGCATTCCTTATTAAGCAAGGTTTCTTTTACTATATGATATGTCATTTGTGTTTAAAGAATAAAAAGGAAGTCATTCTGAACTAGAGAAGAATTCACAAGAAACTGAAAGGGCAGTACTAACCTGTATTCTGTAATTATGTCCCTTAAGAACCAAAAGCCCAGCTGAAACTCATCTCTCCCTGTATTTCCAGCATCCTCCCTCTAGCATTCAGATGCCAATAATTCTTCAGCCTCACCAGAATCCATAAACCATCAATCCTACCACCTTTTCAGCATCCCTCTTCCTCTCCTCCTGGGCTCGCTTCCCTCCTTACTCAGGTGAATGAGATTCCAGAATCCATCAGGATAATCACCCCGATATACCCCCTGAACTCTTTGTTGTACAATCCCTTAAGGATAGGTGTATTCTGGAATTCAGAATGTTTCGTATTTTAGAAAGGTAACACACGGCATATGTCAGAAATGTGTCAGCAGAGTCTGAGGCAGCACCCCAAAGTCAAACACAAAATTTCTGTAGTAAAATACATATTCCCACATAAAGGGAATACATAAAGCCTATGCGTAGCTTCACGTTCATTCTGATCAGGTGCCGCTACCACAATAGTTTGCCAAACTTACTGAAACAAAAGCTATGAGTTTTCAGATTTTTAATCTCAGAAGTGTGGGAAGGGATTACTTACCTGTACTTCCTTGACAAAACCCCAAGCCATGTTAAACCTCAGTACCTGCATCCACATGGACGAACGTGGTGAGAGAAAAGACGAGATCTTGCAAGCTGGCCTCACTCTCACATCATCACCAGAAACCTTCTGTGGGTTTTTTGGTCTACCTGACAGTGCAACTACGATTTCCTAGTCCACGCACTCTCTGAGGTGACATTTTCTTACCCTCTCTTTTCTCAAACTCCCATCTCCTCCTACATCTTATCACTCTTGGCTCCTTCATTCACAAAAAATAACATAAAATAACACAGAGGTACTCACATGAGGACTCCGCACATGCTCTCAGCCCTTACCTCCCTGCAACTGTGTTCATACGTCCTGCCTTCCCTGTATCCGTCACAACAACCCTTCCCTACTTAGCTACTGACCAGAAGTTCTTACCTCTTTCCTGCAACATCCATTTTTCCCTCTCCACAGGATCATTTCCATCCACATACAAAACACATCTCCTATCTAAAACTCTCTCAAACCTTCCAGCAGCTGTCCCATTTCTCTATTCCCATACGGCAAACCTCCTTCAAGTTGTCCATACTCACTGTCTCCAATTTATTTCCTCTCATTCTTTTGTTTTTCAGATGGAGTTTCGCTTTTGTTGGCCAGGCTGGAGTACAGTGGTGTAATCTCAGCTCCCTGCAACCTCTACTTCCTAGGTTCAAGTGATTCTCCTGCCTCAGCCTCCCAAGTAGCTGGGACTACAGGCGTGCACCACCACACCTGGATAATTTTTTATATTTTTAGTAGAAATGGGGTTTTGCCATGTTGGCCAGGATGGTCTCCAACTCCTGATATCAAGCGAGTGCTGAGATTACAGACATGAGCCACCATGCCTGCCCTCCTCCCATTCTCTCTTGAACCCTCTCCACCACTCTACTAAAAGAGTTCTTGTCGGCTAGATGCAGTGTCTCACACCTGTAATCCCAGCACTTTGGGAGGCTGAGGCAGTCAGATCACTTGAGATCAGGAGTTTGAGACCAGCCTGGGAAACATGGCAAAACATCATCTCTACTAAAAATAGAAAAATCAGCCAGCTGTGGGGGTGCATGCCTATAGTTCCAGCTTCTGGGGAGGCTGACGTGGGAGGATCATTTGAGCCTGGGACGCAGGTTTCAGTGAGCCCCAGTGCACTCCAGCCCTGGGGACAGAGTGAGATTCCTCTCAAAAAAAAAAAAAAAAAAAAAAATTCTTGTCAAGGTCACCAATGGCTTCCACTGGCTAAAACCAAGATCAATTCTTTCTCTCAGCCCTCGTCTTACTTGATCTACCTGCAGCATGAAGATTTACTCCTGTTTTTTCCTTAATGTTTAATAGGTTTAGCTCTTATGTCTGGGTCTATGATCCACTATAAGTTAACTTCTGTGTGGGTATGAGGGAAGGCTCCATCTTCATTCTTTTGCATGTGGATATCCAGTTGCTCCAACACCGTTTGTTAGAAAACAAATTGAAACAAAAAACTGTTCTTTTGCCCACTGAATCATCTTGGTACTCCTGGTAAAAATCAATTAACTATAAATGTATTGCATTGATCTATATGCCTAGCCTGCCAGTACCACAATGTCTTGATTACTGGAGGTTTGTGGTAAGTTTTGAAACTGGAAAGTGTGAGTCCTCCAACTTTTTTTTTTTCTGCCCCCCTAAGATTGTTTTGGCTATTTGGGGTCCTTCCATTTCCATACAAATTTTAGAATCAGTTTGTTAATTTCTGCAAAAAGAGAAAAAAGGCAACGGGAATTTTGATAGGGATTGTTTTGAAGCTTTAGATCAATGTGGGGAGTACTGTCATCTTAACAATGCTAAGTCTTCTAATCCATGGACATGGGATAGCTTTCCATTTATTTAGGTCTTTAATTTCTTTCAGCAATACTTATAATTTTCCATATGTTAAATCTTTCACCTTCTTGGTTAAGTTTATTCCTAGATATTTTATTCTTTTAGATGCTACTGTAAGAATAATCATTCTTCTAATTTCCTTTTCAGGTCATTTATTGCTGGTGTATAGAAACACAACGGATTTTTGTGCATGCACTTTGTACCCTGCAACTTTGCTGAATTCATTGATTAATTAGCTCTAGCAATTTTTTGGCGCCTTCTTTAGTACCTTTTTTTTTTTTTGAGACGGAGTCTCACTCTGTTGCCCAGGCTGGTGTGCAGTGACGCTATCTTGGCTCACTGCAACCTCCCCCTCCCAGGTTCAAGCAATTCTCCTGCCTCAGCCTCGCAAGTAGCTGGGATTACAGGTGTGCGCCAACATGCCCAGCTAATTTTTCTGTTTTTAGTAAAGATGGGGTTTCACCATATTGGCCAGGCTGGTCTCGACTCCTGGCCTCAAGGTGATCCACCTGCCTTGGCTTGCAAAGTGTTAGGATGACAGGCGTGAGCCGCTGCGCCCAGCCGGTACTTTCTATACATAGGATCATATCATCTGCAAATAAAACATAGTTTTACTTTATCTTTTCCAATTTGGATGTCTTTTATCTCTTTTTCCTACCTAACTGCTCTGGCTAGAACCGCTAGTATAATGCTGAGTAAGTGGCAAGAGCAGATATCCTTGCCACTATTCTTAGAAGCATTCAGTCTCTGGTCACTGAGTACGATGTAATTTGTGGTTTTCATAGATGCTCTTTATCAGCGTGTATAATCCTTGGTGCAGGGTTATTTGCTAGTATTTTGCTGACTTTACATAATGGTCTGTAATTCTTTCCTTCCTTCCCTCCCTCCCTCTAGTATTTTACTGACTTTTACATATTGGTTTGTAATTTGTGTCACTCCCTCCCTCTCTCCCTCCCTCCTTCCTTCCTTTTCTCTCTTCTCTTCCTTCTTTCTTTCCTTCCCTTCTTTCCTTCTTCCCTCCCTCCCTCTCTTCCTCCCCTTCCCTCCCCCTCTCCCTTGCACAATCGCAATTCACTACAGCCTCAACATCCCTTCCTCCCTCCCTCCCTCTCTTTTCTCTTTTTTCTTTCTTTCTCTCTCTCCTTTCCCTTCCTTCCTTTCTTTCTTTTTCTCTTTATCACAATTCACTGCAGCCACAATCTCCCAACTCCCCTCTCTCTCCTTTCTTTTCCTCCTTCCCTCCCTCCCTCTCACTTCCTTCTCTCCCTCCCTCCTTCCTTCCCTTTTTCTCTCCTCTCTTTCTCCTTTCCTTCCTTTCCTTCCTTCCTTCTTCTCTCCCTCCCTCCCTCCCTTCCTCCCCTCCCCTCCCCTCCCTCTCTTCCTTGCACAATCACAATTCACTACATCCTCAACATCCGTTCCTCCCTCCCTCCCTCCCTCTAGTATTTTGCTGACTTTCACATATTGGTTTGTAATTTATTTCCCTCCCTCCCTCCCTCACTTCCTTCTCTGCCTCCCTCCCTCCTTCCTTCCTTTTCTCTCTTCTCTTCTTCCTTTCCTCCCTTCCTTTCTTTCCTTCTTCCCTCCCTCCCTCCCTTGCACAATCACAATTCACTACCATCCTCAACATCCCTTCCTCCCTCCCTCTTCTTATCTTTTTCTCTTTCTTTCTCTCTCTCCTTTCCCTTCCTTCCTCTTTCTTTTTCCTTCTTTCTCTTTATCACAATTCACTGCAGCCTCAACTTCCCAACCCTCCCCCTTCTCTCTCTCCTCTTTTCTTTTCCTCCCTCCCTCCCTTCCTCCCCCCTCTCTCTTCTTTTCTTCCAAAAGGGTCATGCTCTGTTGCCCACACTGGTGTACAGTGGCACAATCACAATTCACTGCAGTCTCAACCTCCCAACTTCAAGCAGATCCTCCCACCTCAGTTTCCCAAATAGCTGGGACTATAGGTAAGAACCACCATGCCCGGCTAGATTTTTTGCTTTTTATAGAGACAGGGTCTCCCTACATTGCCTAGACTGGTCTCAAACTCCTGGGCTCAAGCAATCCTCCTGCCTTGGCCTCTCAAAGTACTGGGATTACAGGCATGAGCCACTGTGCCTGGCCTATAATATTTTCTTTGTGATGTTTTAGTCTGGTTTGGGTATCAGGATGATACTAAATTCATCTTTTTTTGTGGGGGAGGGGGCTGGTAAGAGACAGAGTTTCATTCTGTCAGGCTGGAGTGTAGTGGTGTGACCATAGTTCACTGCAGCTTCAAACTCCTGGGCTCAAGCAATCCCCTCCTTGAAACGCTTTCTCTACATGCAACCTGGAAAATCACTCTTCTTTATTCTCTCTTCCCTCACTGGTTGCTCCTTCTTCATCACGTTTGTTGCTCCTTCCCATCTCCCCAGTCTATAACTGTTTGAATGTCCCAGGACTTGGGCTTTAAATCTCTTCTCTTTTTCTCTCTACCTTCATTTTCTAGGTAATCTCATTCAGTCTCATAGTATTAATTACAATCTATATGCTGATGGCTCACAACTTTATACCTTCAGCCTGGACCTTCCCATGAACCCCAAATATATACATATATATCTCCTCAGCAACTCCACATGAATGTGGCAGAAGTATCATAAACAATATAACTAATCTGTAACCAAAATAAAGCCAATATAGGTCCACAGGGGTTGGGAGGAGGCAGCAATATAACCAAACTGAGCTCCTGATTTCTCTTCCAAACTAGCTTCTCTCACTGTTTTTTTCCATCTCGGCAAATAGCAACTTAATACCTCCAACTGCTCAGGCCAAAACCTTAATAGTCATTCTTGACTACTCTCTTTCATATACCACATACAATCCACCAGCAAATCCTGTGTCAGCTCAACCTCCAACACAAATCCAGAATGTGTGGATTTCTCTCTTCCAAAACCACTCTAGCTTAAGCCACTGCCATTTCTTGCCTGGATTATCACTAGTCTTTTCACTGGGACCCTGTCTATCCTGTCCCGTATTCTCTTGTGTCTACTCTTAGCACAGCCATCAGTGATCCTTTTAAAATATCAGTCCGATCATACTACTCTTCTATATTCAAAATCCTTTGGTAGTTTCCCATCTCAGCCACATCCAAGTGCTCCAGTGGCCTACGAGGTCTCATAGGACCTGGCCTCCCATTACCTCTGATTTCCTCTCCTACCATCCTCTTTCTTGCCTTCTCCCCTACCATGCCCCAGTGACTTTGGCCTCCCTGATTTTCCTGGAAGATGCTAGCCTCTGTTTTGCCTCAGAGTCTGTGCACTTGCCATCATCCCCTTTGTCCCTAATGCTCTTCCCCAGACAACTGCATAGCTCTGTTTGTCACTTCCTCAGGTCTCTGCTCAAATACCTTTATCTCCTAAACACCCTAAGTGAAAACAGTAACCACCACTTCCCTACCTTCGGGCTCGCTTTCACCATACCCCGTTTCATCATTCTCTACTGCATTTGTCACAAGGTATTTCCCTGTTTTATCCTGCCTCTAAGCTAGAATGAATGCTCACGAGGGCAGGAACTTTGTTTTCTTCCAGCCTGTAACAGAGCTCCAAGAGAGCTTTTTGTGGTAATGGAAAAGTTCTACATTTGCACTGTCCAATAAAACAGCGACTGGCACATGCGGTGGCTTAGCACTTGAAATGTAACCAGTGTGACTAAGGAGTTGAACCATTTATCTTACTCTTTTTAAATTAACCAAAATTTATATCTATAGTCATGTGGTTACTACATTAGACAGCACAGCCTAGGACAGTAGTTACTCAATACACAGAGATACTCAAATAATTGTTGAACGAACAGAAGGAAAAAAGAAATACGACTTTTTTCATCTTTAACTTTTTATTACAGAAATTTTCAAACACCCACAAAGGCAGACAATAGCAAAATGAACCCTCTTCTACCTATCATCAATCTGAAGGTTCTTCTACCCTGAAATAAGTATCAGTGGAAACCAGCATCTCCATCTGATTTCCAACAATGATTACATTCTTGGAAAATATGCAATTTGTATTATCCAATGTTTATGTCAAATAGCGCCTCATAAGGCCTTTTACAAGTTATAGAGAAATTACTGTAGAATTAGATCATGCGTATGTTGAGGAGTAAACCAGTAAGCTAATGAACGTTTGAGGCATGTTTGTGAGAATGCTAGAGAACTACATGTACGTTTTTATATCAAATACCTGATTGCTCTTCTCAACATTTGTTTTCTCCACCTTAATTTTATTAAAGTCACATTGTTAATTTTGTGACTACAGAGAATGAGAGAGATCTTCACTCTTGTTAGGTAACACAGATTCTTTGGGCAGGGATTTTGGTCTTACTAGCCTTTATAAACCTAGCATCTGGCATAATAAAGGTATTCTGTTGTTGTTGTTGTTGTTAGAGACAGGGTCTCACTATATTGCCCAGGCTGGTCTTGAACTCCTGGACGCAGGCTATCCTCCTGCCTTGGCCTCCCAAAGTGCTGGGACTACAGATGTGAGCCACCATGCTCAGACCAATAAATGTTAACTGAATAAAGCTTACAACTGTAGAAAAGTGATACTTGTGAATTGTCAGAGTGCTAAAAGATACAGATCTCAAATTTCCTAAACAGATAGAGATTTGAAAATTAAATGCTCAAAGAATTTTCAAACTTGTCCAATCAGAAGGGACTATAATGTGTCAGAGAGAAAATCAAACTGTGAGCAAGAACACAGGTTTCAGTGTCCTAATTCACTAAGTGGGTAATCTTACAACAGTCACGTACTTCCTTCAGGCTCCATTTGCTTCACTTGCAAAAAGAGAGTTTGGACTTGGTCTCTAAAGATGCTATCCAAATTTTAAGTTATTGGGGTACAGGTGGTATTTAGTTACTTGACTAAGTTCTTTAGTGGTGACTTGTGAGATTCTGGTGCACTCATCACCCAGCAGCATGCACTGCCCCATATTTGTAGTCTTCTGTCCCTTGCCTCGCCCACGCTTCCCCGTGAGTCCCCAAAGTCCATTGTATCATTCTTACACCTTTGTGTCCTCACAGCTTAGCTCCCATATATCAGTGGGAACATATGATGTTTGGTTTTCCATTCCTGAGTTGCTTCAGTTAAAGTAATAGTCTCTAATCTCATCCAGGGCACTGCAAATGCTCTTAATTCATTCCTTTTTATGGCTGTGTAGTATTCCATCATATACATCCCACCACAGTTTCTTTATCCACTCGTTGATTGACAGGCATTTGGTTGGCTCCACAATTTTGCAACTATGAATTGTGCTGCTATAAACATGAGTGTGCAAATACCTTTTTCGAGTAATGACTTTTTACTTTCTGGGTAGATATCCAGTAGTGACACTGCTGGATCAAATGGTAATTCTACTTTTACTTCTCTAAGGAATCTCCACAGTTTTCCACAGCAGCTATACTAGTTCACATTCCCATCAGCAGTGTAGAAGTGTTCCCTGTTCAGCGCAACCATGCTAGCGTCTACTGTTTCGTGATTTTCTGATTACAGCCATTCTTGCAGGAGTGAGGGGGTATCACACTGTGGTTTTCATTTGCATTTCCCTGATCATTAGTGATGTTGAGCATTTTTTCATGTTTGTTGGCCATTTGTATATCTTCTTTTGAGAACTGTCTATTCATGTCCTTAGCCTACTTTTTGATGGGATTGTTTGTTTTTCTTACTGATTTGTTTGAGTCGTTGTAGAATCTGGTTATCAGTCCTTTGTCAGATGTACAGATTGTGAAGATTTTCTCACAATATATACACATTTTTGAAGATGGTTGTAAACTTCCCCTTTCTTTGCTAAACCATTTTTTTCCCTATACATTACTTTTAAAGGAGTAACACATTAATACCAAGACCTCATGCCTATTTTAGTGAAGAGGTAATGTCTCCATTTCTTGAGGAGTGTGAAATTCTGTACTTGCGGCTGCTAAAATACTGCTGGGATCCTGTGTTTAATTTACACTCAGTCAGCTGATACTGGGCTTATTAGTACAAAAAGGGTAATTTTGGCCACATATTTGCCTACCAAACTCTCCAGGTATCACTTGTGTTTGAAAAAGTTTCTTTAACATTTCGAAGCCAATTCTGATCTCGTTCCTTGCTAGCCCTGTAAAATGTACTGTTTCAGGCTTCGTTCTGAGGTTTTACCTTTGTTTAAACAAAGTAGTAGTACTAAAGTCATGCTCTGATGTCTTTTAAAGCAAGAAAGCCGAAAGAAATGAGGGCCAGTCATGTGCACCTTACCCTGACACTCCTGTTTGATGAAATTTTGACTTTGCATTTAAAATGTGGCTTTTGCTTCCTGTTTTGTGCAGTTTCCACCATAGCGAGCCCAAGCTAGCAACCAAATGCCAATACTGATGCCATACTTGGGTCTAAACACTGACAGATACACAATGGTAGCACTGCTGGTGGAAAATGTCTTAAAGAAGCAGAAACTACCACGTAGTTCCAATAAAATTCTCATACATGGTATGTAAAATAATCTTGCAGTTATTAAAACTGGAATTTAATTGGCCCCCAGTAGGTATTTGCTTTGAGGTTTTTAAAAACACCATTACTATGCCCCAAGAAACCTAATTCCATGCTATATCTTCAATCATAATTTCAATTTTAAATTTTCACGTATGTATGTATGTATTTATGAGACAGGGTCTTACTCTGTAGCCCAGGCTGGAGTGTAGTGGTCTGATCTTGGCTTACTGCAGCTTCAACCTCCTGGTCTCAGATAATTCTCCCACCTCAGCCTTCAAGTAGCTGAAACTACAGGCATGCGCCATCACATCCAGCTAACTTTTTTTTGCTTTTGTAGAGACGAGGTTTCACCATGTTGCCCACGCTGGTCTGAAACTCCTGGGCTCAAGTCATTCACCCACTTTGGCCTTCCAAAATGCTGAGATTATGGGTGTGAGCCACCATGCCTGGCCAATTTTAAAATTTATGTACTTCATACATATGTCCTCTCTAAAATAACCATAAATCTATGTGTAATAAGTTTCACTAAACTTTTAAGAAACACTATCCAGATCTCAAATAACAGCAATATTTTAAAGTAAAACTAAAAACAAAATACTGCCCTGAACAGAAGGCATATATTATCCAACAACTCATTCATAGAGGCAGGTTCAAATCAGACTTTAAAACATGTTATTAACCATCAATTGAACCAATGGAAAGCTACACGCCAATAGTAAGACTATCTCCTGCCAGACTGGGCACTGTGGCTCACAGCTGTAATCCTAGCACTTTGGGATTTGTTTGAGCCCAGGAGTTCAAGTTCAGCCTGGGCAACATGGTAAAACGCCGTCTCTACAAAAAATACAAAAATTAGGTGGGTGTGGTGATGCCTGCGTATAGTTCTCGCTGCTTGGGAGGCTGAGGTGGGAGGACTGCTTAAGCCCAGGAGGTTGAGGCTGCAGTGAGCTGAGATCACACCACTGCACTCCAGCCTGGGCATGAGAGTGAGATCCTGCCTCAAAAACAAACAAACAAAATAAATACATAAAAACAAGAACCATATTAAAAAAATATCTATCACCATTAACATAAGGGTAGCTTGAGACATCTCTTATTCACAATGAAATCTAAATGCATACAATACCACCACGTCACCTGTCCATATTAATCACTCACCAATTTAATTAAAGTAAACCATCTTGTCAGAAAGCCTGCCTCTTCTCTATTTCTCAACATTATCGACTTTTAATAGTTCACTGAATTAGTAATTACTTGTTTATGGCATTATCCAATGTCTTAGATACAAAAGTTCAGCATGTGGCAATGTCAGTTATAGACATGTCCTGATGGCAAATGAAAGAAGAAATTTAACCCATCAAAGTGGTCATCAAAAGAGCAAAACCTATTATGCCTTTCTCTAGACGCTCCTGGCTAGATTCAAAGTGACAGGACAAGCCAGATCAAAACTAAACAGAGCTAGAAGCAACATACAAAATCCTAATGAACCCTTGGAAATCCAGGTATTGATCTGTCGACATCTAGGTTCAGTTAGTCCTTTCAGAACAAAGTATTTCATGAAGTGACAAGAAACTAGTTTGTGATCTGGGATATGAAAAGAATAAAACCAGTCACTTTATATAGCTTATTGCTAAGTGCAGTTATATCACAATATGAGGATCTTGTGAGGATTAAATCAAGACACATGCCAAGTACCTACCTACTTAGTGCAGGGGCTCGAACGCCACTAGTGTTTAGCAAATCCTGGCCCTTCCCTGATTCTTTAAAAAAGATCATCTGATGGTTTTAAAACAAAACAAAACAAAAGCCTTAAACGGTGACACAGACAACACATCTGAAGAGAACTGAATGTTATAAAGTAGCAGATAGGATCATGACAATAACAAACAGATACTGAAAACGTTTCTGAATGGCTCATCCTTCATGGTCATTTACAACCTTCATGTTTTGTGAAACTGCCTTTAGGAATGAGTTTTGACAAGAAATAGGCCAAATGTAAAGGAATTCCGTTTGGAAGTAAAATCCTGCAATGCTTTTCTGCAGCAGGTGAACAGTTCCTCTCATAAAACCTTCACCACTGGCTATACTTCAGGCTTTCAGCAATTCCAGTTTCCAAACTGGTAACAAAATTATAAAGCTAATTTTTTTCATTAGAATAGTTAAGTAACAGAAGTTCAATAAATCATTTGCCTTCTAAGGAAAAAAATTACTTTCTAACACAAAATGCTTTTTCTGGTTCCATGAAAATAAAGCTTACTTATTTACAAACTGAAAACTGTAATACTACAGTGAAATCTCTTTATGGCTCAATAGTGAAATATTTAAGAAATAAAGGTATGGAAAGAACAAGACTTGGTCTAAGAAACCCTAAGATTACCTACCAGTGTTGCCTTCTACTATATGATATCAGAAAGTTATTTCTCAAGATCTCAGTTTCTTCTAAGGTTCTTTTCAGCTCTAAAAATAAGATTATTTATGATATCAGATACTATCTTCTATGGCCCACATACATACATATGCATACACATGTAAGTTTTCATATATGTGAAACTCACTATGACCATGTTAAAAAACAAACAAATGAAAACTCATATGCATACATACACACACACACACACACACACACACACACACACACATATACACATGTACCTTTGTTAAATAATACAAATATATTTTAAAAGTTATAGTAACCTATAACTTCTTAAAGCCCATTAAGAAACAAAGAATAAAACTGTGAATGATTATGGGTGTGCAGAGGGGAGTGTTCCGACCCCACACATCATTCTCAGTAGTTAGGGCATTTACACAGCTTCAAGACGCCTGAATTAACCAAGTAAGCCTTTAAACCTTTACAATGGAACATTAAAATTCAATGTGGCTATAATCTCTTCTTTACAAAACATGAACCCAAAGAGTCTGGCTTCATGTATGGTTTTAAAAAAAGGGAAATGTATTATATTCACCACCCAGATCTTCCATATGACCACGATAAAAAAAAAACACACATATACAAATGAAAACTCACAGGCCCATTGTAATATATCGAACCACTTCTGAATGCAACACTTAGCTCAGGCTTACTACTCTGACAAATAAAGGAAAGCACTTTATGAAGCCAATTTAATTGGGAGGTGACAGAAAACATAGGCGGTTTTCTTTAGCCTTATCATTGAATTGGCTTCAGCTCCAATCTCTGGCAAATCCCACTCAACGGAAGAAATTAACCAGGTCAGCAGAACAGGCGCTACCTTGTGTCTGTCAAGGGCCTGGCATCGCCACAATTACTCGCACACAATGAAGCAGTAATCTTTATAGATCATCTCTCCCAAGAAGCATATTGGGGAGGGGGAGGAAAACTGAAGGGTAGAGGGAGTGGGAAGAAGAAGGGGAATGGGAAGCAAAGAGAAAAGGCAAGAAAAGAAAATGAATGTGCAGCTGCCTTGCAGCTCAGCAGATGTCGGAATGTGATGTACGAGGCTGGGATACGCTGTCGTAGCCTGCTGCCAAGAGTGGTAAGTGATTAAAGCCTGCACAGTTCTCAGCACCATATTTAGAATCTGCAGGGTTTCAAGACTTGCACCCATTCCTTGCTGTGCTGCCAGATGTGGGCAACTGGGCCAGTTCCTACCGACTCTGCATGGATGGCAGCAGTTGGTGTAGCAGCAAAGCAATCTGGAATGCTTCCGGAGATGCTGTACATTAACAAGTGTCACCCATCATTCACCTTTACAGAAGGCTGAAACAACTCCAATTTGCTGCCACTTCCCTCTTGGGAAACAGCCAAGATAAAGTTGTGCCTGGCAGCCCCATTTGTTTCACTCAGGTGTTTCAGCTGCCTTGCTGACCTCTATTAGTTTAAGTTTTAATTTAGATTAACCCCAGCACCCCAATTAACCAGCAAGGGGAAAAGCTAAGATGTGACTAGTCATAACTCTGAAATCAGAATTTATCGAAGTTAAAATTATTAATTGGGATGAAGGGCCAATCAAGTAATGCTACTTCTTTTTAAACGGACCTCCAGGCAAAAAAAAAAAAAAAAAAAAAAAAAAATCTTTCAGACTAGGGATTGTCAATAGAGGCAACTTCTCCTCAGTAATTTCAGTTTATTTTATTAAGCCTATTTAATTTATGATGCACTTTCCATCGAACAATGTACACTTCACTTAATGAGGACTGGAACATTTTTGACTGTCTCCCGTGATCTCACACAATTATACAGCATTAATATCCCATATCAGGTACTTCCTTAGACACTCCAGAACAAAATAGAGTTCCTTACTCTTCTGACAAATGAATACAATAAGAGAAGAGGAAAAAAGAATCAGGACTTCTGACAGGGAACAGCGGCAGCCACACCAATCCTTTTTCCTATACCCTCTCATCATTACTTTTAAAGACTTACTTACGGCAATAATTTTATCAAACATTACAGAATGAATTAAAAAACTAATAGAAAGTCAATCTTTCTCTTTTTAGTGCAAAACCAGAGGTATCCCCAATATAGAATCACTTGTTCTATATTGACTTTACAGGTAATTTTCCTTAGAAGTCCGTTTCTTCATATCCATATACACAGTACAGCAGTCATGGCTAAACCCTCAACAAGCAGTCGCAAATTATTCGGGAAAAGTTAGCACATTAAAAATTTGACAGAGAAAAAAATTATCTTGATAAACAATGGCTGAACGATAACTAGCATATCACTGTTTAACAGAGTCCTTGATTCTCCAGTAAGCTAGAAAGGGTACAGCAAGCTTAACACACTCTCTATTAAGAAGTATCACTTAGACTCAGGAATACAGGAAGTTATTTCAGTTCTTCTGAACAGCCCGAATGTTTAGTCTATCTTAACAGTCTCCGGCATCATTAAAAAGAGCAGCATGCCAGCAGAGAGTCATGTCATGGAAAGAAGTAGGGGAGTCTGTGAAAACATTGAGAACTGGACTATACTTCAACTTCTACCAGTTCTGTCTTCAATGCTCTATGCTCTTACTATAATCAACAGTTGCAGACATTCTCAGTACATACTCAGCTGATTTCAATAGGCACAAAAAGACATTAAGAACAAGATTTAACAGTTAATAGAATCAGTAGTGCCATTCAACAACTCTGGGATCCCAGCCCTCCAGTTCCACGTCCCATTCTAATAGTAATGAGACAAGAAACGAAACACCTAACAAATCCATCCTCAAAAATGGCTCAGAAAGAAGAAACCACTTGACTCAAAGAAAAACCTGGAACTGTTTTACAGATAATTTACACTCAAGCAACAACTAACAAAGTAACTATAGCTGTTGTCATTTCAAAGGAAAAACGTAAAATAGAAGAAAAGCAACATATCCACAATGACGCCGTAAGTCAGTTTTGAATGCGGGAGTTCTAATCACTGTCTGACTCTACACTTCCAAAATAAGCAACGTTTTTGTTCAGGGAATTCTATAAGCTGCTTTAAAATGCTAAAACCTTTTGTAATGAGAGAATGTATAAGTCTTACCTGGTGGTAAAAGTCATCATCGTCAAAGATTTCTTCATCCAAGTCCTTCAGATGAGCATTCGCAGGGGCTTCAGGAAGGATCTCCTACATTAACAAGGAGTAAGAAAAGAGTGAATCCCAGTAAGGTTATCTAACTAATGTAGCTACTATACATAATATGAGAATAGTCAAAGCACTGTTTTCCTTAAGATATAAAAAGTTCTTAAAATTAAAAAATGAAACAGTTCAATGTAAAAACAGGTAAAAACATTAACAAGCAGTTGACAGAAAAAGAACCATAAAGAATCATATGAAAACATGTTTACCCTCATTCTAATTAAGTATGTGCAAATTAGAATGAGAAGATACCATTTTTCACCTCTAAGAATGGCAACACTTAGTACTAAAGGACACAGCTGGAGGGACTGGAAATTAATGCAGCCTTTTTGGAGGCAATCTGGCAACATCTATCAGAATTTGGTGTATTTTCTTTAACACTTCCACTTCAACAAATCTACCTACATGTCTATATGAACACATAATAAATGTACGGAATCTTTCCTGTAGCACTGTTTCTAAAACTGGAGACAACATAATATCCCTTGTTGAATAAATGATAGTGCATATCCATAAATGGAATACCCTGCAGTCATGAGGAAAATGAGGTAGATCCCTAGGTAACGAATGGAAAGAGTATCTGGGATACATTAGATTTTGAAAGTTGCAAGACTTTAAATATGCTTGTAGTATTTTACTTATTTATACACACATAAATGTCTATCTCATTTAGTTAAAAAAGGCAACCATATTTATATATATATATTTATTAGTCACACAAATAGAAAAAAACCAAAAACTTGTTACAACTATTAATACTGGTAAAACCTGAGGAGTGAAATTTTCAGAGTAGAGAATTTTACTTTTCATTTTAAGTTGTTATAAACTAAAAAAGCATTAAGTATATATTTCTTCTATAATTAAAAAAATTTAAATGTTTCCTTTAAACAAAAGAATCTGACCATTCCACTTTGGGACCCGTTCTAAAGTACCTAAATGGCAAACATTGAGCCTAAAGTACACACTTGTTTCAATACTGACATTTCTACACAAGTAGCTTTAAAATTGGATTTTGAAAATTGGATTATGACTGCTTCCACTACCAGACTCCTGCATCAAACTCCAAATTAAGAGACAATGACACACACGAGTTAACAGAAGCCCCATTTTTAAAAACTTTCTCCTCTAATATACACTCAAGTTTCCCTCAACAATCTGGCAAAGTAGTATTGCTTTTCTTTTTCTCACTAACCTCTTATACAAACAGGTAACAGCTACAAGTTGGTCAGCTAATTAGTCTCATAGAAACTATTCCCCAGAATCACTCTGCATCACAGAGTTATTACCGGTGCTCCTGGAAGACTCTCTGGGATAGGCTGAGCTGCTGGTTCAGGTTTGCCAAGCACTCGATAGACAGAGCGCTTGGTCTGTGTCCTTCGAAGTAATCTCTCTTTGTCCATCAGAATATGATCGATCTGAGTCAAGATCGAGTGTTCAAAGGCACCAAAACCCTGCAACAACATTAAGCAGTGTCAGATAACGCAGAAAATCAGTGCTGAAGGCAGCTACATTGGTTTCTCTATCTTTCTGTGTCACCAGAGAGATAGACAATCGTCTTTTCAGGAGAGACTTTCTGTAAAGGACTGAGTTTGTCAGTGGTTATAAGTGTTCTTAAAAAAAAGTTAGTCTTAAGCAGGTTATATCACTTTTCTATGCGCAGAGATTAACTTCCGATACTTTAATAATTATTGCTTTGAAATTCATTCCTTTAAAGTATTTTGTATTTTTAGCACTTGAACACTTATAAGGCCTCAATTTTAAGGATAAAACATTCTTTCTAATAAAGTTAAAATCCCAAGTCTGAATCGTATAAACCCCAGTGCCAGGAGTTCAGCAGATTTTGCTATAGAAATGAATGATTACCATTACAACATGACAATATCCATATACATGAGCTGTGGTTCCAATTTCTTAAAACTGCTTCAGGTTGCCACAACCTAGCTTACACATACATACATGCATACACATACTTGCCTTCCCTAGTTTTCCGGAAGCCAGCTTGGTTTTATCGTGCCATTTCTGAAGCGTGCGGTTCCTGAAGACTGTAAAGTCAGCAAAGCGCTTTGCCATGAAGCTGGGATAGTCATCCATCTCCAGCTTCCTCTTTGCAGGGACCCTTTTTCGTTGCTGCTGCTTCTCTTCTACCAGTTCATCATCTTCACTAGAAATCTCCTCACTAGAAAACCAGTAAGAAGACTACGTCCAATGTAAACAAACATTACTTAAATTTAAAAAACTAGGCTCACATAAAGGAGAGAGAATATTTAGGCCTCCTGTTCTGTTTCCATTTAAAATAACACCAAAGATACGAGGACAGCTTTTGCTGTTAAGAAGAATGTTCATAAGATCAATCAAAAACTAGTGTAACTTTTTTTTTGAGATAGTCTCACTCTGTTGCCCAGGCTGGAGTGCAGTGGCGCAATCTTGGCTCACTGCAACCTCCACTTCTTGGATTCAAGCAATTCTCGTGCTGGGATTACAGCTGTGCGCAACCATGCCCAACTAATTTTTTTTTGTATTTTTAGTAAAGATGGGGTTTCACCATGGTGGCCAAGGTGGTCTCAAACTCCTGGCCTCCAGTGATCCACCCGCCTCGGCCTCCTAAAGTGTTGGGATTACAGGCATGAGCCACCATGCCCAGCCTCATGTAACTTTTAAAATAAATATAAAAAGAACTACTTTCAAAATATTTTTTAAAAGGTAAGTAAACCATCAAAATAAATGAGGTTTTAAAAGAATTATTAGAAGTGTGTACATATACATATATGTGTACATATACATAAATGTATACATATACATATACACCATGGAATATTATGCAGCCATCAAAAACGATGAGTTCGCATCCTTTGTAGGGACATGGATGAACCTGGAAACCATCATTCTCAGCAAACTGACACAAGAACAGAAAATCAAACACCACATATTCTCACTCATAGGCGGGTGTTGAACAATCT
>PVKV010001774.1:112139-192253 GCA_004027835.1 Alouatta palliata
CTCACACTGGGGTCTGTCGGGGGGAAAAAGGGGAGGGACAGCGGGGGGTGGGGAGTTGGGGAGGGATAGCATGGGGAGAAATGCCAGATATAGGTGATGGGGAGGAAGGCAGCAAATCACACTGCCATGTGTGTACCTATGCAACAATCTTGCATGTTCTTCACATGTACCCCCAAACCTAAAATGCAATAAAAAATATTAAAAAAAAAAAATGTGTATAAACCAGGACTGTACTATTATAGGACAATCTTTAAAAATGAAGCATATAATCACATTTCTATGACCTCAATCCCCAGATCAATAAGGGAAATGTGTCTCTCTGTAACCAACTGTTTAGGAAAGACAAATAATATTAGTTGAACCTAACAGAAGAGAAGCTGAATGTGAAGAAAACTCAAGGTGGTAGGCAACAGAATTAGCACTAATTAACCTGCAATGCCATATATGCAACTGCCATGACGATGTAATACAACCTCCAACCATCTGCCAATTGTACTCACAGGATTACTAACCCCAACATACAATAGGTGCTCAATAGATGTGAGCTTCCTTTTTGCCCTCCTAACTAGTTCAGTAGACAAAAAATAAAAGACAAGCCCAAGGAAAAAAAAAGCAAGCAGGTATCTATAGCAGGTATAAACAAAAGGCGGAAAATCATTAAATGTAACAATTTTGGGGGGAAATATGATTATTTTGCTGTTGTTTTCTGACATTTTTCCAGCTTTCAAAATAATGGCTTTTATTCAAAGGAGATGGCTGGCTGTGACCAGTGATTCGAATCTATGATATGGGCAGAGAATGTTTCATAAACATTAATTAAGCATTAATATTTACAATGTGCTTTTGGCCAGGTGAAGTGGCCCATGCTTATAATCTCAGCACTTTGGGAGGCTGAGGTAGGAGGATGGCTCTAGCCCAGCAGTTTAAGACAAGGTGAGGAAACACAGAAAGACCTGTCTCTACAAAAAAAATAAAACCAGCCAGGCATGGTGGCAAATGCCTGCAGTCCCAGCTACGTAGGAGGCTGAGGCAGGAGGACAGCTTGAGCCCAGGAGTTTGAGGCTGCAGTGAGCTGTGATCACGTCACTGCACTCCAGCCTGGATGACAGTGTAAGACCCCATCTCTAAAAAAGAAAGTGCTTTTATCTTCTAATTCCAATACATCTAAAGAGAAAGAAAGCCTTCGGTCTAAGACCACAAAGCGTATCAGGTACAACTAAATATAAAAATCTAAAATCTAATCACCAACTATGTGCCATTCTGACCACCAGTTAAATATAAGAGACTCTATATTACTAACATTAATATCTGCCTGAAAAGAATTTGAATTTCTCTTTCATAAATGATGGGAAACTAACCCAAACGAACAGAAAATAAGCCACTCCATGGTTCTGTTCTCTTACCTTCCCGCATTGGGCTTTGTCCCCTCTACGAGATAGCTAGTGTCTGGGTACTGGAAGAGCAACTCTTCCTGAAGATCTACCAGTGACCTCAACAATGCTTTAAGTGCCTTGTGACCTGGGAAATAAAGGACAGAGAACAGGACAATTAATTACCTACAATTCTCCAAAGTAGGTGATGTCTATAACTCATGACTCCTGAGAGTTCTGGCTGTGGGGAGTGAAGGGGAGATGCAGGATACACACAGGAACTAAATACTCTGTGAAATATAGATTCCCAAATGGAAATAACAGCATGCCTACCTCACAGCATTGTTGTTAGGAACAAGCAAGATCATGTGTGTAAGGTGCTTAAAAAAGTGTCTGCAAATAGTAAGGGTCCAATATATTGTCGGCTATTAAACGTGTTGTTTCACAAACTCCTCCCCTGCCCGTCATTATAACCATTCATTTGTTCTGCTGGTGTTGTTTCTTAGGTATCTTCCTACAGGTTACCTACGGACCTCCTGGACTATTCCTTTTCTCAATCAGCTCCCTGGGCATTTCCTTCTCTTCTCCTAGAGAGCAGGACTTTGTCTAGGAATCCCCACCACCACCACTTTCCACCCTGCCCCCAGGAGATCTCATTTGCCTCTGATTTGAGCTGCCACATCCTTCACTCCATCTCTCAACACATATCCCTATGCAAAGTTCCTGTTCACATATGAAACCTAAGCTAATGACTTTCTATTTGCAGTGCTGAATTGTATATTAAAAATTTGGGCATTGAGAATATATTCTCACCTGGTTCTCCTTGTAGCCAATAAGATATATCTGTAATATCGCTGGTCAAGATTATGTATATAGTCTATGAATAAAAACTTTCAGAATAAAAACTGGTCAGCTGGGTGCAGTAGCTCACACCTGTAATCCCAACACTTTGGGAAGCCGAGGCAGGTGGATCACGAGGTCAAGAGTTTGAGACCAGCCTAGCCACCATGGTGAAACTCTGTTTCCACTAAAAAAAAAAAAAATACAAAAAATTTAGCTGGGCGTGGTAGTGGGTGCCTGTAATTCCAGCTACTAGTGGGGCTGAGGCTGGAGAATTGCTTGAACCTAGGAGGTAGAGGTTGCAGTGAGCTGAGATCGCACCACTGCACTCTGGCCTGGGTGACACAGCAAGACTCCGTCTGAAAAACAAACAAACAAAAAAAACTGGTCCTCCAGGAGGACTGCCTGAGTCCAGGAGTTTCAACACCAGCCTCGTCAACATAGTGAGACCCCAGTTCTAACAACAACAACAAAATTAAAAAATTTAGCCAGGCATGGTGGCACGTACCTGTAGTTCCAGCTACTTGTTGGAGGGACCCTGAGGTGGGAGGACTGCTTGAGCCCAGGAGGTTGAGGCTGCAGTGAGCAGTGATCACGCCATGGGACTCCAGCCTGGGCAACAGAGTGAAGGTGAGACCCTGTCTCCAAAAAACACCACACATACGGAACAAACCTCATCCTCAGCCAGGGGCAATGCTCATGCCTGTAATCTCGGAACTTTGGAAGCTGGGTGCCGTGGCTCATGCCTGTAATCCCAGCATTTTGGGAGGCGGAGGTGGATGGATCACCTGAGGTCAGGAGATCGAGACCAGCCTGGCCAATATGGCAAAACCCCACCTCTACTAAAAGCACAAAAATTAGCCGGACATGGTGGCATGCGCCTGTAATCCCAGCTGCTCGGGAGGCTGAGGCAGAAGAATCACTTGAACCTGGGAGGTGGAGGTTGCAGTGAGCTGAGATCATGCCACTGCACTACAGCCTGGGCAACAGCGTGAGACTCCATCTCAAAAACAAACAAAGAAACTTTGGGAGGCCAGGATGGATAATTGCTTGG
Source organism: Alouatta palliata (assembly GCA_004027835.1). Lineage (NCBI taxonomy): Eukaryota > Metazoa > Chordata > Mammalia > Primates > Atelidae > Alouatta > Alouatta palliata. The sequence continues at coordinate 115,404 of PVKV010001774.1, forward strand.
GAACAGAAGTTTGAGTCCAGCCTGGTTAACCCAGTAAGACCCCAGCTCTACAAAATTTTTTTTATAAAAACTAGCTGGGTATAGTGGTGTGTGCTGTAGTCCCAATTACTTGGGAGGTTGAGATAGGAGGACTGCTTGAGCCCAGGAGTTTGAAGTTACAGTGAACTATGATCATGCTACTGCACTCCAGCTTGGACAACAGAGACTCTGTCTCTGAAAAAAAAAACCCCCAAAAAACAAAACTGGTCCTCTGACAACAGAATTCCTACCTTCTCTATCAGAATAGCTCTACTAAAGGGGCTAACTAGACACTGAGAGTCACCATTTATATTTTGAAAACACTCAGACACTTCTCCTATAATCAAACTCTCCCATTTCCAGCAACTACCAGAAAACCTTCACGGGGTTTTTCCATCACTCCTTCAGCATACTATGTCAGAAACAGAACCTTTTTCTACCTAATACCTCTCCCTGTCTGAACCTCTGTGCATTGTTTAATGTGTTTTCATGGATCACTCACATTTGGGTGCTCTTATTCTAGATGTTTAATTGGTTGCTGAATTCTACGTTTTCCATTCTTTTTTCTTTTTAAGATGGGGTTTCACCATGTTGGTCAGGCTGTTCTTGAACTCCCGACCTCAGGTGATTCGCCTGCCTTGGCCTCCAAAGTACTTGGATTACAGGCGTGAGCCACCATGCCCGGCCACGTTTTCCATTCTTACTGTCACTAACAATTGCCCATTTATCTCTGGCCATGCTTCTATCACTCTTTCCCTCTTTCATTTACGTAACTTTAGTCTCATAAGCATCCCTACTTCCATTCAACAATCCCGACATTCGATTTTATTTTACATTCCACACAAACTGTAGCCCACACAAACTTAAGTTAAATGATTTTTATGTCTTATTCTTTCTTTTCTGCTTCTGCTTCTACCCTGTCCAGCATAAGCAGCCTTCTCACTGGTTTATATCCCAACCTTTTGCATCAGTAGGACACCAATACATGAGTTAGACAAGTTCTCCATGTATTTCACACTACAGCATTCTATTTCCACATCAGGCCTGAGAATCAACCTACCTGAGAAAGCCATCTCAGACTAGTCAGAAGGAACTCAATGGTCCAAAAACTACTTTGTATTTCTTCAAATAATCTGCATATAAAACTATATAAATATAACTTCCTTGTTTAAAATAAGATCTTTGATCACATCATTTCTAAATTCTGTAATCCTTTATAATATTCATATCATACCACTTGGGAGAATTTATAATACAGAACTATCACCTAAAAAATCCAAAATGCCTTTGTTCCAAACCAAGATCCTCAACCAGTTGCTCTCTATCTTAAGCAAAAACCAGGCTGGGCTCAGTGGCTCACACCTGTAATCCTAGCACTTTGGGAGGCCGAGGCAGGCAAATCACTGGAGGTCAGGAATTCAAGACCAGCCTGGCCAACATGGGGAAACCCTGTCTCTACTAAAAATACAGAAAAAATCAGTCGGGTGTGGTGGCACATGCCTGTAGTCTCAGCTACTCGGGAGGCTGAGGCAGAAGAATCACTTAAGCCGGGAGGTGGAGGCTGAAGTGAGCCGAGACTGCGCCACTGCACTCCAGCCTGGATGACAGAGTGAGACTCCATCTCAAAAAACATAAAAACAAAAACAAAAAAATCTAAGGCCTGATGTGGTGGCTTACACCTGTAATCACAGCACTCTGGGAGGCTGAGGTGGGCAAACTGTGTGAGACCAGAAGTTCAAGACCAGCCCAGACAATGTAGGAAGACCCTGTCTCTACAAAAAAAATATAAAAATTAGCCAGGCATGGCAGTACACACCAGTAGTCCCAGCTATTTGGGAGGCTGAGGTGGGAAGATCCCTTGATCCTGGGAGGTGGAGGCTGTAGTAAGCTGTGATCATACCACACTGTACTTCAGCTTGGGTGATAGAACAAGACCCTGTTTCTAACAACAAAATTGTTTAAAATTAAAAAAACAAATAAACAAACAAACAAACACTAGGCCAGGCATGGTGGCTCACACCTGTAATCCCAGCACTTTGGTAGGCCAAGGCTGGCGGATCACCTGAGGTTGGGAGCTCGAGACCAGCCTGACCATCATGGAGAAACCCCGCCTCTACTAAAAATACAAAAAATCAGCCTGGTGTGGTAGCACACACCTGTGATCCCAGCTACTCGAGAGGCTGAGGCAGGAGAATCACTTGAGCCTGGGAGGCAGTGGTTGTGGTGAACCTAGATTGCACCACTGCACTCCAGCCTGGGCAACAAGAGCAAAAAACTCCATGTCAAATAAATAAATAAATAAATAAAAAACAAAAAAACACTAAAAAAAAATTTCCCAGATGGAACTTTGAAATTATTAGGCTAAGTGAAATAAACCAGTTGCAAAAGGAAAAGCATTGTATAATTCCAATTACATGAGGTACCTAAAATAGTTAAACTCATAGAGACAAAAAGTCGAATAATAGCAGCGGCTGAGAAGAGAGGAAATGGGGAATTATTGTTTAATGGATATGGAGTTTCAGTTTGGGATCATGAAAAAGTTCTGGAGGTAGATGGTGGTCATGGTTGTACAACAATGTGAATGTCCTTAATGACAATGACTGTCCACTTAAAGTGATAAACTTTATGTCATGTCTATTTTATCACCATTATAAAAAAAAATACCTGGGCTGGGTGTGGTGGCTCACACCTGTAATTTCAGCACTCTGGGAGGCTGAGGAGGGCAGATCACAAGGTCAGGAGATCGAGACCATCCTGGTTAACACAATGAAACCCCATCTCTACTAAAAATACAAAAATTAGCTGGGTGTGGTGGCACACACCTGTAGTCCCAGCTACTTGGGAGGCTGAGGCAGGAGAATCGCTTGAACCTGGGAGGCAGAGATTGCAATGAGCTGAGATCATGCCACTGAACTCTAGCCTGGGTGACAGAGTGAGACTCTATCTTAAAAAAAAAAAAAAAAAGAAAAAGAAAAAATAAAGCACCTAAAAAAATCCCCAAACCAGAGTATAATAAATAATCCCATCACCCCAGTTCATCTTTGTATAGAAAACAGTCATCTATAATCCTTCAAACTGAGCCTACTCAAAAAGAACAGGAAAAAAGCAATGAAATATTATTCAGACTTAAAAAGGAAGAAAATTCTGACATGCTGCGACATGGATAAATCTTGGGGACATCATGGTAAGTACAATAAGCCAGCTAGAAAAAGACAAATACAGGCCAGGTGCGGTGGCTCCTATAATCCCAGCACTTTGGGAGGCCAAGGCGGGCAAATCATCTGAGGTCAGGAGTTCGAGACCAGCCTGACCAACATGGAGAAACCTCAACTCTACTAAAAACACAAAATTAGCCTGGCATGGTGGCACATGCCTGTACTCCCAGCTACTTGGGAAGCTGAGGCAGGAGAATCGCTTGAACCCAGGTCGCGGAGGTTGTGGTGAGCCGAGATCGCGCCACGGCACTCCAGCCTGGGCAACAAGAGCGAAACCTCATCTCAAAAAAAAAAAAAGAAAAAAGAAAAATACCATTTCCAACATATGAAGTACCTACAGTCGTCAAAATCACATAGGAAAGCAGAATGGTGGTTACCAGGTGTTGGAGAAAGAGGAAAATGGGGAGTTGTTTAATGGGCTGAGTTTCAGTTTTGCAAGATGAAAAAGTTCTGGAGATTGGCTGTACAACAATGTGAATATATTTAACACTACTAAACTGTACACTTAAAAATGGTTAGGATAGTAAATTTTGTTATACGTTTTGTACCACAATGAAAAATTTAGGCTGGTTACCATGGCTCATGCCTGTAAACCCAACACTTTGGGGGGCCAAAGGGGAGGATACTTTGGGGGGCCAAAGGGGAGGATCATTTGGGCCCAGGAGTTTGAGACCCGCCTATACAACACAGTGAGAAGTGAGACCCGGGCTGCAAAAAAAAAAAAAAAAAAAAAAAAATCAGCCAGATGTGGTGACACAGGCCTGTAGTCCCAGATACTTGGGAGGCTGAGGTGGGAGGATCACTTGAGCCCAGCAGTTCCAGCATGCAGTGGCCCATGATGATGCCACTGCACTCAAGTCTGGGCAGCAGAGCAAGACCGTGTCTCAAAAAAAAAAAAAAAAAGAATAAAGAAAAAAATTAAAAGAACAAGAAGAGCAAAGTATCTGGTACTTAATTCCTGTAAGTACCACATGTCCATGATCTAAAAAATAAAATCAAGAACTACCCAGTGAATAAGCTGCAAAGCTGTCTATATTATTTATAGCTGCTTGTCCCCAACATGCAAGTCAGAATCTGACTCTAACATGTAGCATACCCAAGAATTATGAAAACATCCAACGAAAGACTACAACTTCTCAAGTAGCTACATGAGCCTTTTAATTTTGTTCAAGTCAGTTTTTAAAAAATCCATTGCAGATATATTAGGCAGCATATCAATCCAACAAGAAAGCAGAGAGCCAGTATCAGTAAATCAAAGTGTGCCTTTCTGTTAAGACTCTCTCATATGTTCTCATTTTATACACCCCTTCACCCAGTCAGAAAGTAGCCCTGAAGTATTTAGGCTCCATTCAGGGATAGCACCACCATGCATCAAAGTGTCAAGAGACCTACCAGAGATGAAATCTGCAATTCCGCGCTTCTAACCACCAAAAAAAGAAAAAGTTTATCAAAGTAAATGTCACCCGTCGCCCAATATGTAGACAACTTCCTAGGGAGAGATTTAGAAGATAGAACACAATTCTTACTTCTTTGCAATATTAGGGCTGCAGGTCCTTCTAGATGGCATGTAAAACCTGAGACAATGGGACAATCCTTTGCTGCAGGTGGTAGGCTTCCTCCAAACCAGAGCTGACAAGAGTGAGGAAAGACTCTTTCCCGCAGACTCAAATCCAACAGTGAATTCTCCCCAACCAAAACAAACAAATAAACTCATTTTTTTCTAAAAACCCTCTCTCTCTCTGTTATTCATACAGGGCTGAATTCTAGTTGTTCAACCCCGTGAATAATAAATAGAATGAATCAATAGTTTCTAATGCACCTCTAATTTTTCTCCCAATTATTACAAGAGTTAAAAGTTAAGAAAAGCAGCAAAGATTCATATACTTTCATTCCTCTCCCTCTTGGCACATGGCCACAAAACAAATGGATACTGTCAAGAATATATATGTTTATTTTACCCTACATGGTCCATTTCCAAAGGTCTTTCCCTTAAGAGGAGTTTAAGAAGGACATACGCCTCATCATATTACCAAGATTCATCCTAAGCATCTGGCTTCCAGCTTTAGAAATAATTTTCAGTAGAGAATAAATGTAAATAGCACTTTACTGGGGGTTAGGAGCCCTGTATTTTAACCGACACTGCCACTAACTAGTCATGTTATGCTGAATGGACCAATTTAATCTCTTTGAGTCTCAATTTTCTCAATTATAAAATGTGAACAATTCTTTATAAAATGTGAATCAATCCTTGATCCCACAGAAATAAGGTAAAAATAGTAACTGTGTTATTATATGTTAAGGCATTTTATAATTTTTAAAAATGCTATAAAACATATTTCTATCAAAAATCATCTTTCACATGGTAAAAATCTTAAGCTCTGCTTGTACTAGGATTGGACGGCATTCACAGACTCCTGTATTAGGTATTCATTTATATGCTACCCATATGTAAGCATTCTATATATAAAATGTCACCAATCTAAAAACCATTTTCACCTAACAGCTTTATTTTTTTCCCTGATTCATCTAGGCTGTCCAACATAAACAAAACTGTAAGCAGGGAATAAGTTTGAGCATGGACACACAGTTCATTAATTAGATTATAAGCCAATAAGTACAATTTCTGGCAATGGGGTGAAGCGGGAACAGGAAGAGTGAATGTATTAAGTAAATAAAGCTTACCTTATCAGTTTTTAAATATCTTTATAGTTGTTTTTAAATAAATATGCAGACATTACAATTATTTATGTACAAGTACACACAAACTCCCACATTCATATTACCCCATATAAATACATTGATTTGGATTTTACAGATTACAAGAACATTTTTTTTCTCCTTCAAAAGTAACTCTAGAACTAGAGCTAAACTATAGGTCAAAATGACACACGATATATTGGCCTGAGAACAATACTTTTCATTCAAATCCACACAAGCCTGCCACTTGCACTAGTCATCCCTGGCAATTAATCCCCCAAGAAAGACGTTTGATTAAATCTTTTCAAGCAAATCCTTTGCTTTGCTTTTGTTAGTTCACTTCTTGTCAACATCTATTAAAATATGCCTTTAATTCTCCCACAATCTTAAAAAACACCGATTCCACTGTCTTCAACTTTAATCAACTGTATGGCCGGCATTTTTCATTTCATAATAATGTGCTGCTTGGAATTCAAGAGGCAGGCTCAGCATCAATCATCTGGTAAGAATTTTTCCACTGCAATAAATATGCAAATGAGGAGAGCCAGTCAGTCGTATTTCAGGCCCGACTTGCTAGTGTTTTAAAAAAGACACAAATTTATTAATTGCCGGTGGCCAGAGGAATCCTATTACTTTGGGCATTGATTACAAAGCTGTGTGAGTGATTATTGTGCAACTCTCGGGCTACCCAGGCATGAGGAAAAATTATTAAAGCAAGGCAGAGATTATCAACTCAGAATAACAATAAGCCTTAACATTTAGGCCCTAACTTCTTCAACAAAGAATTACGTGAAGGCTCCACTGTATCATAATTCCGAATTCTGTCAGTATTACTGTTTGGGCTTGTTCTATATTCCCCAAGCAGAATGGCGTTACCAGTAAGAGACAGGACTGCAGGTTACAAATTCCTCGACATCAACCATTTGGATAAGTTGCTATCATTTCCAACATATGCCCAGCTAGAATTTTTACATATCCATGTGTATATACACATATACAGGTATGTGTGTGTATATATTCAGATTTAGATAAATATGTGTGCTACTATGAGGACCATGGTTTTAACTGGAATAGTGTGAGGACTTCTGCCGCAGTATGTTGGTGAGTTCTGTGGACTAGAAGTAGAATTTTTTCTTACTGGTACAAAATAACCGTAAGGACAACTTTTCCAAAGCAGAGCATAGAGACTTATGCTCCAAAATCAAGACGGTTAAGCCAAAAGCAGACATGGGTTTTCATATCTCAGCGGGCACCACAGTAAAGGCACGCCATCTACGGAGGAGTCTACAGAGGAAACAACTTGATAGGCTAATTCTGAATGCAAAGCGTTTTTGTGAGAAACATTCAACCCAAGATATATTAAATCAAATAAGAAAGAGGACTCAGTGGACAAAACTTATTTTTTTCTCTTAAGAGAATGATGTGGGGAATTGGGGGAGTAAGTAGAAGTTGAAATAAGGGAGAGATGAAGAGACATATGATAAAATATATGTTGGGTGAGCCTCCTTACAGAAAGAAGCAAAAAGAAAAAAAGAAAAAAAATTCTTACCATTTTACATTACTGCCACACTAAGTAACATGATAGATAGTGTGCATTTGAGTTCTGGGGAGGGACATCCCACTCAAGCTGTAATTTCTGTCCAGGCATGAATTTATAAGGAAGGGAAAAGAACTGCAGAATTTCTTAGGTTTCCCTGAATACTCTCTCAAATACCTTGATGAAGTGTGTCAATAAATCCCTAAAAAGCCCTATAGGACACAGCAATCTAGCTGATCAATGTACTTTCTGAAATCTACTACAGTTACCTTCCACTTCACAGTTCCTAGACAACCTCCATCACTGCTAAGGACTTTGCCAAAAAGGAAAATTTACTCTCCCCCTTTAAACAGAAAAGAGTAAATGTTCAGAATATGAGGTACTTAAAAACCAAGTTTATTTACAAGTACTGTAATTGTTTAAACTGTCTTACTGCAGTTACCCAGGGAGAATGGGGATACTTTCATTTTTATTTGCTATACTTTTGAACTGTCTGAATATTTTATAAGCATATATTACTTTTATAATTTAAAATTGTATTAAAACTTAAAAAACTGTGAAGAAAGGAAACTTATTAAAAATAAAATTAGAACCACAATCCAAGTTAACCCCTCTGATTTTTAAGAAGTCTGACTCTTTCATATTATGTCTTTAAAAAAAACAGCCTCTGCTGTGGTGAAATTGTCTCTAATCAAATGCCCAAATTCCCTCCATAGTATGGGTCTAGAAAAAATTGATGAAAACGGAGATTCAGAAAATACCTTTCTAAAACAGGGATCCAATGAGGAATTAATCACTCCTCTCTCAGGATCCTTTATATCGTTACAAGACTTACCATTTTGTACTCTGAGTCTGAAAGCTGCTTCAGGGCAGCCTCAGCCTGTCATCCAGCATCCAACACATCACCTGGGCCATAAGAGGCATTCTACAAACGTTTTCTTCATCTCAGAGAGATGCTGCCTAAGTCATATGGCAGAATATGATTACACGACCGTTTCCAGATCTAAATGCTGACAAGCAAATGAAATGTAGACTACATACTCCTAACTTTCATATCAACTACGTATCTTCAACAAACTGACCTTTTGTTAAGCAAGTGGTCAAACAACATTTTATTTTAATATACCAACTATAAGACATACAGGCTACTCCTAAGTGTCTCAAAACCATTTTGCCAGACAGGAATTTAAAAACAAAAATAATTAACAGCTTTTGCTAGGCACATTACAATGCATTCTCCTGAAAATTTAGTAATTATCATTACTTAAATTGAAAAACCGAGACTCAGAAAATGAAAGATTGTTTTTTGTTTTTTTTTAATACTAGTAAGACTAAGGGTTGCTTATTCTCCAACCCAAAATGAAACACGTTGAGAGGTTGTGTTTATGTAAAAACACTTAAATATGCTTTAAAAGTAGCTTCTCTATAACTACATCTTACTGTGAGCTCCTTGAGAGCAGAAACTGTTAGCTACTCACTTGGGTATGTCTCGTGTTGGCAAATGGTAGATTCTACGTTACTGAATGAATAACTGAAAAAAAAAAATCCTAATATCTTTCTTGGTATGTATTTTTCAATGTACATTTCACATCTTCAAAGAACTGTTTATGTATATAGTACTGTACTTATACATATAATCCTTTCAAGAAGAGGAAAACAAATACTGTGGCCCAAGAGCTATACCTTAAAAGATTGTACTATCACTATTCAGATTAATAGTTAATACCTGGTTAGGACATACTAAGCATCACACACTCACCTAGGCACTTTATATGTATTAACTCATTTAAATCCTCACAGCAGTCCTTTGAAATAGATACTATTATTGAATCACCATTTTACAGATACAGAAAATGAAACATTACTATAAGCTTAAAAAACAACTGCACAGTTTTCACTTTCTAGATCAATGTACCCTTGAGGGTTATGTATCAAAACTATCTGGGAAACAGAGTGTAATGAAATTTTCAATTACTAAAAAAATGACAAAACTTCCTTCCCCAATACTATCACATGATAAAAAACACTAGTGAGATTCTGTTAAAATGTCATGTCCAAATTTGATTCCTACACTTGAAAAAACAGTGGAGAAACTAAAGGAAGTCCACATCACATGGATAGAAAGCAGGTCCAGTAAGGCAAGATAAAGCAATACTTGCTGAATTTGAAAGAAGAATGATAACAAATGGATGAATAGTCTCTAAAATTCAAATGCCCACGTACATCAGAGAAGACGCTTAGCCTTACTAAGAAAAATAATTGTTTAATTAAAAACTTAAAACAATGGGACATTTGTCTGATATTGCTTGATGCTGGCAAGAACTCGAGGAAGGGGCACTCCGCGTACACCACTGATGAGTTTAGTCAGCATGACATAGCCAGAAAGCAATCTGGCAAAATGTATCCAAGTTTTACACATGCATAGCTCCTGACCCTACTATTCTTCTAGAAACTAACCCTAAGGAAATAATTTTAAAGCAAAGAGGTAGGTACAAAAATGTTATTTTCAGCATTGTTTATATACAGTTTCTGCAAACATCTTAAATGTCCATTTATAGGGGATTGCTTAAATTAATTTTAGTTTAGCCAGATAACTTTTAGTGCAGCTGTTGAAAAGATTAGGGTAAAATGAACTTGGCTATAAAAAAAAAAAATATATATATATATATATATATATGGAACTTGGCTTAAATAAACCAAACCATAAAAAATTTTTGGGCTATTTATACCTGAATTAAACCTTAGACTGGAGAAAGAAAAAAAAAAAACTTTTTGGGCTAAATGAAGTAATCTGAATATGAAGTACACGTATAGTATTAGGAATATTTAGTTGGGTGAGGTGATAGTGTTACTAAGAAACACCCTCCTTTTTTAGAGCCACTCACAGAAATACTGAGAGGCAAATGGCATGACTATAATTTACTTTAAAATGCTTCAAAAAGAAAAAAAAAACAAATACAACAAACTTTTTTTTAAAGAAAGAAAAAGTAGGCCTACAGGCATTGACATGGGAAGATGTAAAGCATGATTTCATTTATGTTTTGAAAAAATTTTTATATTGACATAAGTATCTGGAAGATAAATTGTTTAAAATGGTTGTCTTTAGAGAACACTTTTATGGGTAGGAAAAAGAATACTTTCACAATCTATGTTATATATTTCATTAAGTATTGTTTGAGGGGGAGAAGTAGACTCAGTACTGTCTGAATAAAATAACATTTCACAACAAACAAGTTTTACTTTTATTATTTTTTTAAGGCAATTAAGATTAAATAAAGATCTTCAACACTACAAGGAGGTCTTCTGAGGTAGATGTAACTCCAGTAAAACAAACAAAAAGATACAGATTAAAATAAAAATAGGAGAATTACAGTGGCATTAAGGTTGACTGACAAGTAGATCATCCATCCCTAGAACTAGTTCAAAATTTTCCCTGTTTGATTCACAAAAGAAGGACCAATAAATGTAAGGGGGCAAAATGTTTGTCTTCATTAAACATTGGGAAATGTAAATTAAAATAACAGACACCATTTCCCAGATACCAGTTGTCAAAGTGACAGGATGAAACAAAATTATTACATCCAATGTTGACAAGAATAAGGAAAACTGACAATCATATAAAAAGGTGAAGATGTACAAATACCACACTCTGGAGGGCAACTTGGTCGTATAGATAAAAAGTCTTAAAATTTTGCATATTCTTAGAAAATGTACTAATTCTACATTTAGAAATTTACTTTATGTAACAGAGTAAGCATGTATATGAGTAAAGATTTAGTAATAATTATGTTTATTACAGTATTTATATAAATGAAAACCTGGAAACAATTCAAATGTCCAACAATAAAGAACTGGTTAAACTATCCACACAATGGAAACTCTATGCTATCATTAAAAAGAATGCTATAGAATAATATTTAAGCACAGGGAAAAATATTCATGATCTCTATTAAGTAGAAAAAAATAGATTGCTAAACAAATTACAGAATAGGGTCCCATTTTTGTTCTAAGTACATACCAACCGAGAAAAAAAAAAACGGTGGAAAAGATATTTACCATATACCAAAATATTAAAAACAACAACAACAAAAAACTCTTAGGTGCTAGGATTAGGGAAGAAATGTTTCCTTAATTTTGCTTGGCTATTTTCTTTTTTGAGACAGAGGCTCACTCTGTCATCCAGGCTAAAGTGCAGTGGCACAATCTTGGCTTACTACAACTTCCGCCTTCCAGGTTCAAGCAATTCTCCTGCCTCAGCCTCCCAAGTAGCTAGGATTACAGGTTCGTCCACCTGACTAATTTTTGTATTTTCAGTAAAGACAGGGTTTCACCATGTTGGCCAGGCTGTTCTCAAGCTCTTACCTCTGGTGATCTACCCGCCTTGGCCTCCCAAACTGCTGGGATTACAGGTATGAACCACCATGCCCAGCCTGCTTGGCTGTTTTCTAAATTTTATACAATGAATACATATTACACATTTATAATTTATCATAAGAAAAAACCCATTATTTATCACCTAAAAAAAGGTCTTATCTACCTAGAGAAGGACTAGATCAGCTGATCTCCTGAAAGTCTACCTTTTACTGAATAAAACAGCATGCAGCAAACAGCATCTTTATAAAGAAAAACTGAAGGACATGTCTACTTGTGCTCTAAACCTGTCCTACAACAAATTCATCTCCGTATTTCTCCTGCCTTCATCCCTTTAAGCTGTGACAATTATTCCGTATCTATGGTTACTCATACTATTCTTTGAAAAGGAGAGAAAACCCTCAGATAAAAGAGTCAAGTTAAACCAGATGCATAGTGACTGGGCAGTGCGGCCAACAGCAATGTTTGGGAGACAGAGCTGACCTCAGTTTCTACACTGGCTTTGCCTCTCACCAATTGTGTGACCAAAAGAAGTTATCCAATCTCTCTAAGCCTTGATTTCCTCATCTGTCCAACACAGTTACTAGAGCCTACTGCACAGGCTGCTGTGAGAACTAAATGAGATGTTCGTATAGGGTTAGTACAGTACACAGGAAGTCGTGCGCAATTAACAAATGGGAGCTCTTTTGTTATTTTTGCGTATACTGGCATCTAGCATTGTATCTGCACAATAAAAATACCAAGACAGAAGAAAATTAATCCCTATTCTCAAAATGTCATCTTTTTATTTTTAATTTCTTTTTACTCATGTTCTTCTATCTTGTGCATCTTACTGGGGACACCAGAAATGCTTTTTTTTTTTTTCAGAAATGCTTTTTAACTTGTTGAGTTAGAATGTCTCTGCCCTTACCCTCAACCCTCACCACTGTTGACATCTGTGTAGCATACGCTATGTCTCACCTTTAGGCTGTAATCCTTAAGAGACTGTCTGAGCAGCTTCTCCACCTGTAAACATTTTCCTTGTATGAAACTGTGGGAAGTGAATTTCTTAAAATAGTAGTCTTTTGGATTTTTTCAGAGGCAAATTTACTCAACTGTCCCAAGAAAAATAGGAACTGGTAGATCTGAGATTAAACATCAAGCAAAACAATCAATATTACATGAAAGGCATTTAAAATTACCTAAGAACACAAGCTAAAGTGAAGTGTGTCCATGTACAACAAACTTTCAAAGCAGGTCATACGAGCAAACGTACTTGGGACAGGTCACAAATATAACAATTATAATATTATAATAATCAAGAGATAATTTTATGTCTTAAGGTATCATGACATACAGACTTTCTCTAAGACAGTTCTTTTTTTTTAAGAGGCAGGGTCTTGCTCTGCTGCCTGGGAGTACAGCAGCATGATTATTGCTCGCTCCAACTTCAAATTCCTGGATTCAAGCAATCCTCTCACCTCAGCCTCCCAAGTAGCTAGGACTACAGATGCTTGTGTGCCACCCTGTCCGCCAGAAAATTCAAAAGTAACATTATAGCCTATGTTATGTCTTTTTTTCCTCACTCCACCATCCCCAACCTCCTCTCCTTGTCAAACTGTCATTAAAATTTCACAGAAGAAAACATAAATGGAGGAAAATATATACATATTAACAACAATCTCTAGACATGTATAAAACATATACATGTATATATATATTGTTAGTAATGTTTTCTCTGAGAAGTAGGGAATTTGGAAAACGAGGAGAGCTTTTACTTTTTCCTTTATATACATCTAAACTATTTACACTTTTTTCACAGTGAGGATGTACTGCTGTATATACATTTTAACATAATTAATAGAAGAACATATGAACAAATTAAACTAAGTCCCACAAAACCCTTAGCAACTTTCATAAATACCGGGGGAAGAAAAAGTCTCCATTGTTTTCAAAAATGCTTTGTAGCTTCTAGTGATACTTACAGAGACAGACTAGCTAGTATTAGGAGAATACATTATGAATAGATAAGCATTAGTGATGGTTAAAACTGGAAAGGAGGAACCTGCTGAACCACTGATCTGATTTCGTGTTTCCAACTGCTTTTTACACTCTCTTACACATCAAGATGAAGACCACCACTGGCTTAGACAAAGGCTTTCAAAAGAAACGATAACAACCCGAATGCTCTTGAAAAGTCATTTCATGCAAAAGCAACTGAACAGGAATATTACAAAATAGGTGTTTGACATAAGCATAGGGTTATGCTTGTCTCCATTTCTGAGATTATTTGGGTTATGAAAGGCAACTTCATTTATCAGTACAACTACTATTATCAAGGGGGAAAAATCCACAAATTCAGAACATACAGAATTACAACTCAACATTATTATACCTTTCGTAATACATTTAGCCAAGTAGGGGCCACCCCATAAATATTATATGCCTTCTAGGAAAATGTTTTCCTTTAAACAAAGGATTTACTTCCAAATTTTTCACCATGGCCCCATCTTTTGAACCATTTGTTCCTATTTTGGTACAATGTATCCCTAAGGAGTTTCAATGAGTTGTGAAATAATTGTTACTCATAAGCAAAAAGAAAAAAAAAAAAAAAAGAAAGTAAGAAGAAAAAGAAAGAAAAAGCAGGATTAACTGCAATTGCCCCGACAACTGAGAAACTTGCATCTTGCACTTTCACCATGTAAATAATGCACAGATCCTGCGGGAACATGCCAAACACCAGGATTCTTAATTAATGGAGCTCTTTAATGTGCAAATCAGGAACAAATTGCAAGTTCTGACTTGCATTGATTATGAAAACATTAATTGAATGAGCAAGACCCTAAAAAAGACAGAATCTCAAGTCTTCCAAGAGACAGAAAATATACAAAGCTCTGGAAAGCAGACAAGTCCGACCAATGTCTAAAATGCAAACCTGAAACTAAGTGTTCTCACAGGTAGACAATGAATTAAAAAACAAGAAACAAACAAACAAAAAAACCCAACAGTTTCATCTGAAAGCAATCACGATAAATGCATTTATTACCCTATCATCTTACATTAAGCAAAAAAAAAAAAAAAAAATGTTTACCACAGAAGCAAAAAAAAAAAATGTTTACCACAGAAGCTTACAGACACTGCTTTAAGAGGGGAAAAAAAACACTTTATATACACACACGCTTTTATGTATATAGGTGTAACCAAACAATGCTGTCTCCTTAAAAAAAATTCATCTTATATAAATTATAGCCATAAACTTTTCCTGCAGTGCAGCCTAATTAATTCCTGTTCTATACACAAAGGGAAATGCTGGGTGACAAATGGGTGTGAAGCCAGAAAGCTGCCAGGTCTGCAAAACATTTTCTACTTCAATTTATAAGCAATTTTGCAGTAAATCATCAACCAGAACCTGGAATCTCAGGAATCTCTGAGTGTCCAAACCACATTATATCACTTATCAAAGAGAGAAGGAAAAAGAGTTTAAAGACATCTCATTTTTCAGTTCTAACCCACATCAAAATCTAGAAGTCTGTGTAATCTATTATTCTCTTCTGGGTAAGGTTTTAGTATCAAAGACATAGATTTCAAGCAAAAATGACACTACAGGTTGATGTAGCCCATTCCTCTATCCCTAGAAGTACTGTATCATGTATCCATTACCATAAGAAATATTCCCAGAGTTATCTGGAAATCAGCACACATATATCCCCTCCCTCAATCCAAGCAAAACGTACACAACAATCAAGCCAAGCTGAAGGATTCAACAGTGAGTCACTGTGGAAAACAGGTGGAAAATCCTCCAAGGAAACAAGATTAGTGGAGAGGAAAATAGAAACTCATAGAAAAGAAAGAAGAAAGTGGGGCTGTCTCTTTGTACTCAGACCTTTCCCCCATCTCTAACCTGTGGCAGCCACTGATCTGTCCCAATAATTCTACCTTTTCCAGAATATCATATAAATGGAATTTCCAAGTATATAACCTTTTGAGGCAGGCATATTTCACTTAGTATAATACCTTTGAGATTCATCCATGTTTTTGCATGTATCAACAGTTTACTCCTTTTTATTGCTGACTAATGTATAATTTGTTTCTCCACTTGCCACTGAAGGACATCTGGGCTGTTTCCAGGTTTTGGTGACTATAAATAATGCTGCTATGAACATGCATGCCCAAGACTTTGTGTGAACATGGGTCTTCACTTCTCTACCCTAGATACCTGAGAGAGAGACTACTGGATCAGGCTCATGTGATGAATATATGTTTAGCTTTATTTAAAAACTGCCAAACTGTTTTTCCAAAGTGGCTGTGCTAGTTTGCACTCCCATCAGCAATGTATGAAAGTTCCAGTTGCCCTACATTCTGGCCAGCACTTGGTGCTGTCAGGTGTGTATCTGCGTTTGGCCTGTCTAATAAGTGTGTAGAGGTTATCTCCATGTGGGTTTAATCTGCATCTCGATAAACATTAATGATTAAGTTAAACATCTTTCCATGTGCTTATTTGCCATCATATATTGTGTTTCATAAAGTGTCCAAATCTCTTGCCCATTTTTTTTTAATGGGTATTTTTTATTGCTGAGTTTTGAAAGTTCTTTATACACTCTGGACACAAGCGGACTGTTAATTACGTGATCTGCAAACATTTCCTCTTGGTCTGTAGCTTATCTTTTCATTATTTCAACGTATCTTTCACAGAGCAAAAGATTTTAATTTTGATTTAGTCCAATTATCTACTTGTTCTTTTATGGATTCTGTTTTTGATACTGTATTTAAGAACTCTTTGCCTAACCCAATGACATGAAGAGTTTCCTCCCATGTGTTTTTCAAAACACTTGATAGTTTATGATTTATATTTAAGTCGATATAAATTGACTGTCTTGTGTTAAATTTTTATATAAAGTATGAAGTACAAGTTGAAGAAGAGTGCACAACTGTCCCAGCACCATTTGTTGAAAAGACTATCCAGGCCGGGAACGGTGGCTCATGCCTGTAATCTCAGCATTTTGGGAGTCCGAGGCAGGAGAGCAGGAGTTCAAGAGCAGTCTGGGCAACATAGCAAGACCTCACCTCTAAGAAAAACAAAGAAAATTTAGCAGGCCATGATGGCATACACACGTAGTCCCAGCTACTCAGGAGGCTAGGGTGGGAAGACTGTGTGAGCCAGGAGCTCAGTGCTGCAGTAAGCCTTGATAGTGCCACTGCACATCAGCTTCCACAAAAGAAGAAGACCTCGTCTCTTAAAAAAAAAAAAAAAGAAAAGAAAAAAAACTATCCATTCTCCACTGACTTGACTTTGCACCTTTAAAAGTCAACTGCTCATTATTTGTATGGATCTATTTCAGAACTCTCTATTCCATTCCACTGATTAAAGTCACTTTTTTATTAAGTAGCTTTTAAAAGGAATAAACCCACAAAAGAAAGGCAAAGAATGAGAGACAGGATAGCCACTCAGTTCTGCAACCTACCTATATCATTATCAGAATGTTAAAAATTAAGAACATACCAAATGTTATGAGGAAGTGGAGCAACTGCTGGTTGCTTATACACTACTAGGGGGACTGTAAAATGGAATAGCCACTTTGGAAAATAGCTTGGCAGTTTCTGTAAAAGTTAAACATGCACTTACCATGCGACTCAGTCATTCTATTCTTAGTTACCCAAGAGAAATGAAAGTCTATGTCCATATAACAACATGTATACAAATGTTTGTGGCAGATTTATTTGTAGTAGCCAAAAACTGGAAACAAATTGTGGTACATCCATACAATGGGATACTACTCAGCAGTAAAAGGCAACAGACTACTGACACATGAAAAACTATGAAGGACTCTCAAAATAATTATGCTGAGTAAAAGCCAGACTAAAAAGGATACAAACTGTGTAATTTCATTTATACAGAATTCTAGAAAATGCAAACTAATCTACAACGACAGCAGATTTAGTGGTTATCTAGGGACAAACAGGGAGGACCGGGAGGGAAAGATTATAAAGAAGCTGAGGAAACTGCTGGG
Source organism: Alouatta palliata (assembly GCA_004027835.1). NCBI lineage: Eukaryota > Metazoa > Chordata > Mammalia > Primates > Atelidae > Alouatta > Alouatta palliata. Next base: position 133,229 of record PVKV010001774.1, read on the forward strand.
GATGAGGAATATGTTCATTATCTTGACTGTGGTGATGGTTTCTTGGGTGCACACAGATGTCAAATTGTACACTAGACATATGAGTAATTTGTTATGTCAATTACATCTAAATAAACCAGTTTTTGAAAAAGCAAATGAATAAATAATAACTGACTTAGCTAACCTGAGCAAGAAGACTGGGGTGCTGGCAATGAAGAATCAGATGCAACCCGACTTGCAGTCCAGAAACAGAATGCAGAGGATTCAGGAATTGGCAGTGCCCAGCACCTCTAGAAAAGGAGATCGAAGCAGGCCTAAAAACAATTGGAACGGTTGAAATATTGTATCTTCTTACTTAGGCAAAATTTAGAGGTTTATCCTTGAAGAGAGTTAAGAGAGGGTCTCTGGACAGGGAGATTCCAGACATAGTTAAGGGTAAAGGCATAATATTGAAAACGGGGACTAAGCTGAAATTTGCAGATTGAATGCCGAGATCCCCAAGCCTACTCACTCCTAGAATGTTGGCTACCAGGCAAGAAACTGGAAGTCCTCTAGATTTTGATCTCATAAAGAGCAAACATCTAAAGATACTGCCATCAGGGAATTTTCCCAAAATGTCCCAGATAGATTGCTTTGCAATGGAAACCACACACTAAAAGCCCCATCCAACATACAAAGTTCCCAATCAACTTTTTGGTATGCTACACTTATCAACAGAGAGCTCAAAGGATCACCAAGTATCTGAGAAAAACATGTAACATGTTATAAAGGAGTTAAAGGAAAAGAAAAAAAAAAGCAGCTTGGAGGAAACAGACTATGCCGGAAGACCAGACACAGGCCAGGCACTGGGGCTCACATCTGTAATATCAGCGTTTTGGCAGGCTGAGGAAGAAGGATTACTTGATCACTTGAAGCCAGGAGTTCAAGACCAGCCTGGGCCACACAGCGAGACTTCCATCTCTACAAAAAATAAAAAATAGCCAGATGGGATGGCATGCACCTGTAGTCCTAGCTACTCAGGAGGCTAAAGCAGGAGGATAACATGAACCCAGGAGTTCGAGGCTGCAGTGAGCTATGATCACACACCACTGTACTCCAGCCTAGGTGAAAGAGTGGAACCTTGTCTTTAAAAAAGGAATAAAAGAACAACCAAACCCAAACAACAAATAAAATTAAATTAAAATATCATAGAAGAGGCCAGGCACAGTGGCTCATGCCTGTAATCCCAGCTCTTAGGTAGGCCAAGGCAGGTAAGATCACCTGGGCTCGGGAATTTGAGAGTAGCCTGGCCAACATGGGAAAACCTCATCTCTACAAAAAGCATAAAAAATTAGCCAGGCATGGTGGCGTGCACCTGTAGTCCCAGCTACTTGTGGGGCTGAGGCAGGAGGATTGCTTGAGCCCAGGAGGCCAAGGCTGCACTGAGTCGAGACTGAGCCATTTCATTCAAGCATGGGTGACAAAGTGAAAGCCTATCTCAAAAAAAAAAAAAAAAAAAAAAAAAAAAAAAAAAAAAAAAAAAAAGAAAGGTAGAAGAAAGTTTTAAAACTCAATAGAAAGGATTGAAAATAAAGCTGAGGAAATGTCTTGGAAGAGAGAGGGAGGGATGAAAAATTGAAGAGAAAAAGAATCACAGAAATAGTCTGATGGCAGATAACAGGCCTCCCAGAAAGAGAGAGGAGAGAGAGAAAGGAAATACAGGGGAGAAAATACAAAACCAAATAATTTCAAGAGAATTTTCCAGGACGGAAAGATATGAATTTCTAGATTGAAAAGACCTTCCAACTGCTCCAAACAACAGACAAGAACAGATCTATACTACAGTGCTTCATTATGAAATTTCAGAATTCTGTGGACAAAGAAAAGTCTGCAGTTTCCAAAAAGGAAAAAAAAAAAAAAAGCAAGATCTGGAATCAGAACAGCTCTGACAGCTCTGACTTAACCAATTGCAACTTTAGAAGCTGAAATACAATGTAACATTCTATAGACTTCTGTATACAAACGATCAATCATGATGATAGAATAAAGGTATTTTCAGACAACTGAAGTCTAAAAACATTTACCTCCCACAGACCCTTTCTCAGCAAGCTATGAGAGGATATGCAACAAAACTTGGAAGTAGACAAGAAAGACTCTGGAACAGATCCACAGAAGCAAGAAGCTAAGGTAACCCCCAGGATGATGGCAAAGGCAGATCCCAGCATGACAGTTGGGTACCTGAGAAGGTGAACAGGTCAGATGAGAGCCGGTCGAAAAGCTCTGGGAGAGACTTCTTAAGGAACATACACTGGCACAATATTTGATGCAACTTAAGACTTGAGATTTAGCTAACAGGAGAAAAGTTTGGGCTTGACTTACTACATAGAAAACTAAACAAACAAACGTGTAATAATTAACTCTAGAAAACAAAACAACCTATGGGAAAGGAAAATAATCATAGTATATTTATTACGTGGCTCAGCTGTGAGAAGTATTTACAGACATAATAAATACTGAACACTGATCTAACCAAACTACAATATAACCATGAAGAGACAAATTTACAACATAACCAGAAACTATGCATGAATGTAGCAGGAATAAGAGCTAAATCTTCATTTTTATAAAGAGGAGTCAACAGGTAATGCCTAAAACTGAAAAATCAAGTAGAAACAAACCCTGTTAATTAGAGAAATCCATGAATTTAAAAAAAAAAAAGGTATAACAAAATAACTGAAAATATAATTGTTGCTTCAGGAGAAAGGGTTATGGTACAGAGGTGATACACACAAACAGCCAACTGCTGGTTTTCATAACAAGCTTCCTAGAATTATCCAACTCTTTCAATTGCATACATTTATAACTTGGAACAAATTTTTTTTTTTCCTGAGACTAAGTCTTGCTCTGTCGCCAAGGCTGGAGTGCAGTGGTGCCATCTCAATTCATTGCAACCTCTGCCTCCCAGGTTCAAGCAATTCTCCCTCTTCAGCCTCCCAAGTAGCTGGGACTACAGGCACGTGCCACCACGCCCAGCTACTTTTTGTATTTTTAGTAGAGACAGGGTTTCACTGTGTTAGCCAGGATGGTCTCGATCTCCTGACCTTGTGATCCACCTGTCTTGGCCTCCCAAAGTGTTGGGATTATAGGCATGAGCCACCATGCTTGGCCTGGATACAAATTTTAAAATGAGGGCACAGTGGCTCATGCCTGTAATCCCAGCACTTTGGGAGGTCAGGGCAGGAGGATCACTTAAGGCCAGGAGTTTGAGATCAGCCTGGCAACATGGTGGGCAACCCCATCTCTATCTCCTCCCCCCCTTCCCCCGCAAAAAGGAAAATGTCCAAGATAAATAAAAAATCTGGTAGAGACAGGAACAATTCCAGGAATTAAAATGTCTTTACAACAACAACAAAAAAACCTTTAAATTTGCATAATATACTCTTATTAACTATACAGAAAAGGAACACTCAGGAAACAAAAGACCCCTTAAAGATTAAAAATATTATTTAAAAAGAAAACTTTGGGCTGGGCATGGCGGTTCACACCTGTAATTCCAGCATTTTGGGAAGCTAAGGAGGGAGGACAGCTTGGGCAACATAGCGAAACCTCATCTCTACTAAAAATTTTTAAAAATTAGCCAGGAACGGTGGCACACACCTGCAGTCCCAGCTACTTAGGAGGCTGAGGCAGGAGCATCACTTGAGCCCAGGAGTTCGAGGCTGTAGTGAGCTATGATCACATCACTACACTCCAGCCTAGGCAACACAGCAAGACCCTATCTTAAAATAAAATAAAACATGAACTTAGCAGCTTATAATAAAAATTAAAAAAAAAAAATTTTTTTAAATCTGGAAATCAGCTTCAAAAACCTTTCAGAACATAAACATGGTAAAATCACAAAAAGATGGAAAATGTTCAATAACATGTAAGTGATACAACACTAATCCAGGCTTAAAATCTAAGAGAACAGAGAAAATGGAAGGAAGGAAATTATCAAAGAAATATTAGAAAAGATTTTCGCAAAACTGAAGGACCCCAGTCTTCATACTTACTGGTAAATGTTTAGCATAATACAGAAAAAATGACCCACACTTAGACATCTCCTCAGGCAATTTCAAAAGATCAAGAATAAAGAGAGCCTGGGGAACACTGCGAGACCACATCTCTACAAAAAATAAAAAACAAAGAAAAAAATTAGCTGGACATGGTGGTATGCACCTGAGGCCCAGCTACTTGGGAGGCTGAAGTGGGAGTGGCACGAGCCCAGGAGTTCAAGGCTGCAGTGAACCATAATTGCACCACCACACTCCAGCCTGGGTAACAGACCAAGGCCCTCTCTCGATTAAAAATACAAATACAGAAAAAAAAAATCAAAAGACGATCACAAACACGTCCAGAGAGCAAAAATAAGTCATCTACAAAGGAACGAGATTTACACCTTGTCACTGGAAAACAGCGGGATGGTAGAAGACAATAAGGCACATGGTAGGCTGAATAACGCTCCCCAAAAGCTATCCACATCTGAAACCCCAGAACATGTGAAAGTGGCTTTTGTCAGTAACATATCCAAAAGTCAAAAAGGACTCTGCAGATAAAATTAAAGATCTTGAGATGGGGAGATTATCCTGGATAAGCCAGGTGGGTGCAATGTGATCGTAAGGGTCGTTATAAGAGGAAGGCAACTGGGTCAGAGTCAGGAAAGGAGAGGCTGGAAAGATGGAATTGCTCTGAAGATGGAAGAGGACCACAGGCAAAGAATGTGGCCACCTACAAAGGGTGGAAAAGGCAAGCAAACAGATTTCTCCCTTAGGTCCTCCGGGAACAAAGCCCTGCTGACACCTTGATTTTAGCACTTGTGACCTCCAGAATGATATGATAATCAATGTGTACTGTTAAGTCTCCAAGTTTGTGGTAATTTGTTACAGCAGCAAGAGGAAACCAGTAACAGGTAATACTTTCTAATTCTGAGGGAAAGTAATTTTCAGTCTAGAAAGGTCGACCCAATCAAACAAGAATATATCAATGAGGAATGAGGGCAGAGTATTTTCAAACCTACAAGAACTCGGATAACTTACTCTCGATGCATGCTTGGCAGCAAACTGATGGAGTAAACTGAGATAACAGAAGGGAGCCTGAAAGCCCAAAAGCAGGAGCTCTCCCCAGAAGAGCAATGAAAGAGAGGCCTGAGAGTATAGCTGTGCACAACTCGCAGGGAACAACCAGCTCAAAATGGAAAATTTAATACAAGAGATGGCATGATTTAACGTTTAGGAAAAAAAGGATTGAGATGATAAAACTGAGCTATGGGGGGGGGCAAAAAGTTAGAAAACGAATGGGAAAAACAATAAATTAATAGGAAGCACACTAAAAATAGCATGATTTTAAGCAAGTAATGGAGAGCAACTAAAAACCTGAACCAGGAATATTCTCCTTTGAGTGGGTTAGGAGCCATGCCTGAAAAAACAGGGAAGAAAATATTATCTTCCAATTCTTCCCTGTCCTAGTGGTCTACCTTCTTTATATGGTAATTACACTGTAAATGCAGTTTATTATTATTATTTTGTTTTCTTTTGTTTTTTAAGACAGAGCCTTGCTCTTTCGTCCAGGCTGGAGTGCAGTGGCATGATCTTGGCTCACCGCAAACTCCACCTTCTGGGTTCAAGCGAGTCTCCCACCTCAGTCTCCTCAGTAGCTGGAATTACAGGCACCTGCCACCATGCCCAACTAATTTTTTTATTTTTAGTAGAGACGGGGTCTCACTACGTTGGTCAGGCTGGTCTCAACTCCTGACCTCAGGTGATCCATGAGCCTTGGCCTCCCAAAGTGTTGGGATTACAGGTGCGAGCCACCGCACCCAGCCTAGTTTACTGGGTTTCCACTCTGGGTTAACATACAGATAAAGCACTAGAATCCTGGTTGCAGTTGCAGGGCAGAATGTAAAACTGTAGTGGAAAGAAGATGAAATGACAATTTCATACTTTCTTCTCAAAATTCCCACTACCTCTTCTCCATTCCTCATTCGCAACTTATGACCTTGGTTTCTATTTCAAAGAGAATTGAACAATTCAAAGAGAATTTCCATAGACTCCACCTGAGTCTCTTTATACGTTCTTTTCCCATCTGCCAGACTGAGACAGTCCACACTGCCATCTATATAAAGCACTCTTGTGCACTGGCCCATCTCCACTCCATCTCCAGTCACCCACTATAGGACGCTGTGACAGCAGATGTCCCCCTCTCTCCTGCATCACCAATTTCCCCCTCTCTGCTGGGTCATTCCTATCAACATACAAACATGCTGATATTTCACCTTAAAAACAAACAAGCAAAACACCCCTCTCTTGACCACATCCTTCACCATCTAATGTCCCATTTCTCTGCTCTTCTTGAAAGCAGTATCCCTTCAAAGAGTTGCCTAAACTTGACTGTTTCATTTTCCCCATTCTCTCTTTTTTGTTTGTTTCATATTTTTTAAATTAGTTTTTGAAATTGAGACCGGGTCTCACCATGTTGCCTAGGCTGGTCCTGAACTCCTGAGCTCAAGGAATCCCCCCACCTCGGCCTCCTAAAGTGTTAGGGTTACAGGCGTGAGCCACTGTGCCCAGCCACTCCATTCTCTCTTAAACTCATCCGAGTCAAGGCTGTAAGCCTACCACTCCATGAAACTTCATCAAAGAGGCCCACCATGTTGCTAGATAGCCAATTCTCAACCCCCATCTTACTTCCGTTAGCAGCAGTCTCATCTTTCATACTGGAGAATAAATAAATCAAGACAGAGATATAAACAAATTATCTAAAATTACAGAAGTAAAACAAATGACACTGAATGTCAGTCAAATGAGTATTATCTTCCTGAAGGCTTCTGTATATTTATCTTATTCCTGTGTGATTTCAATAAAACAATTTAAGAACAGGTTTTAAGACATAAATGATAGAGTATCATCTTATGCAGCAATTAGGTTCTAAAGTCTGAGCATAAAGCAAAAAATCAAGTTTTAACAAAAGCACTTTGTCCATAATGTGCAGAATTGTGCTGCTTTCAGTAAGCTGAACAGTCTTTCCCCTCGGACATTAGCCCATACAGCACTTTGTCAATTAAACATAGATGATTCTGTTTAGGAATCGTCCTACAAAGACTGCATGCTGTAACTTTAAGCACCAGAGTGATTCTGTTTATTGATGCTCACTAAAGACGTACCCAAGAACAAAAAATAGCCAAGACAATAAAAGATTCCACCTGCCATTTCATGCATACTTCATGAATAAAATGGCAGGCAGAATTACCGGCACTATATAAACAGTTTCTCTTTCCTTTTTTTGGACAGAGTTTCACTGTTGTCACCTAGGCTGGAGTGCAATGGTACGATCTCAGCTCACTGCAACCTCCGCCTCCCGGGTTCAGGCGATTCTCCTGCCTCAACCTCCCAAGTAGCTGGGATTACAGGCATCCGGCACTACAGTTGGCTAATTTTTTTGTATTTTTAGTAGAGACGGGGTTTCTCCATGTTGGCCAGGCTGGTTTCAAATTCCTGACCTCAGGTGATTTGCCTGCCTCGGCCTCCCAAAGTGCTGGGATTATAGGCACGAGCCACTGTGCCCGGCCTCTCCCTTTTTCTTTTGGCCAGGCACATATAGTTATGTCTGAGTTAATTAAATGCACGTATAAAGAGGCTCCATCATGCAATGATATGTACAACTTCACCACGAATATAGTGACACAGTGATCCTGCCATGGAACTACTAGCTACTCCAAGTTAGGGCAACTTTCTCATCTAACTCATTACTATTAAAAATTATTTTTCTGAGCTACTCTGGGTCACTCTGCCTATGGGATAGCCCTGCCCTGTCTATGGAGCAGTCAAAAAATAAAAATAAAAAAATTGTTTCTGGTGCTGAAGACAACTCTCACTCCTAAGAAATCCAACCCCAAAACAGTAAAATGAATTTTCTAGCTAGACTGGTTCATCAGTAGTTTTTAAGCTGCCCTTAGCTCCCATGGCTCTGTGACCCGTCTTCTCAGGGTAGGTAGAATCAGTGCATAAGAATCTGACACTTCCCTCTTGGTTCCACCACCTGGTGACTTTGGAAAAGCTCTTCATCTGTGATCCAGCTTTACTCTCTACATTATATAAATGCCTGATTAACTAAGTTGGACCAAGTTGTAGCTCAAAAGGGACGGAAAGTCTTCCTACACAGAACCTACTACTCTCTAATACAAAGATAAAACACAGCATATGTTATTTCAATGCTAACAGGTATTATGTAAATATCAAACAAACTTATCAAGAAATGACTGCCTTCATTTCCCACCTACAGTTCAGGAAAAACAGATCAATAATACCTTTTGGAGGCAGGAGTATAGGAAAACAACTGTTACAGATGAGAATTTATATTGTTACAATTCTTCTAGGGGCCAGTTAGGCAATATATTCTAAAAGCCTTTTTATTTTTATTTTTATTTTTTTGAGACGGAGTTTCGCTCTTGTTACCCAGGCTGGAGTGCAATGGCGCAATCTCGGCTCACCGCGACCTCCGCCTCCTGGGTTCAAGCAATTCTCCTGCCTCAGCCTCCCGAGTAGCTGGGACTACAGGCACGTGCCACCATGCCCAGCTAATTTTTGTGTTTTTAGTAGAGACGGGGTTTCACCATGTTGACCAGGATGGTCTCGATCTCTTGACCTCGTGATCCACCCGCCTCGGCCTCCCAAAGTACTGGGATTACAGACGTGAGCCACCGCGCCCGGCTCTAAAAGCCTTTTTAAAAGAACAATGTACAAAGCCAGGCGCCATGGCTCAGGCCTGTAATCCCACCACTTTGGGAGGCTGAGGTGGGCAGATCACTTGAGGTCAGGAGTTCAAAACCAGCCTGGCCAACAGGGTGAAACCCGGTCTCTACCAAAAATACAAAAATTAGCCAGGTGGGGTGGCTGGTGTCTATAATCCCAGCTACTCAGGAGGCTGAGGCAGGAGAATCGCTTGAACCCAGGAGGCGGAGGTTGCAGTGAGCTGGGATCGTGCCATTGCACTCCAGCCTAGGCAACAAGAGTGAAAACTCTGTCTCAAAAAAAAAAAAAAGTACAGGTCCTTTGTCCCAGCAACTACATTTCCAGGGAATATAGATCTGTGCAATCTGACACAGTATCCACCAGCTACACATGGCTACCGAGCACTCAAAATGTGTCTAGTCCCAACTGAGATGAACTGTGATTATAGAACATACTCGAGATTTCAAAGACTTAACACGAAAAAAGGAATGTAAAATATCTCATTAATATTTTTATATTGATCACATATTAAAATAATGTTTTTGATATACTGGGTTAAATAAATCTAAAATTAATTTTACCCATTTCTTTTAAAAAATGCGGTTATTAAAAATTTTTAAATTACATGTGGCTTGCATTATATTTCTACTGGACAGTTACTTTTAGACAAACTGCACAAATACGTATGTACAAGGATGTTTATCAAAGCATGTTTTATACAAGCAAAAAGCCAGAATAAACTTAAGACTCATCAATACAGACTGGTTAACTAAATTGCAACAAATCTATAAAAAGGAATACTCTGTAGCTCCTAAAACTGCTGACGTACATCTAAATATACTGATATGAATTAGGTAGAAAAAATAAGCTTGAAAATAATACATATTTATATGATTCCATTTTTTTTAAGTGTGGGGTGTGTGTGTGTGTGTGTGTGTGCACGTGAAACCGCGGGGAAAGATATTCATCAAAATGACAACTATGGTTATCTCTGGGCAGTAGGATTACAGCTAATCCTTATTTTCTTTCTTATGCTTCTCTGTATTTTCTGATCTTTGAAATAAGCATGACATACTTTCATAATTAGAACACTGAAGCTATTTTAAAAAATGACAGCCATCAGCTGAAACAAAAAGATCAATCTCATTTTATTCATATCATCTTGGCTAGATGAAGTCTGCAACACTAAGGGTCCTTAAGCCTATACAATGTTACACTTCTGGAGGAGGTTGCAAGTGCCTTTGTCCCAAGCAATACTCAAACCCATCCAAAGTAATTAAAAGTATTTCAAGGTTCTACAGATGGCTGTGAGAACTCTGCCATGAATCCATAAAGCATTAATCGAGGGAACTCTGAAATAAGTGTCCACGGATTTGTCACCTCAGGCAACTAAGTTAAAGGGGGGATTCTGCTGATAAAAACTGGTTGCTTATGGGATAGGGTACTGGGTGGCAGGGCTACAGGATTATCACTGTATAGTCTTCAGTATTTTTGAATTTTGAACCACGTAAATGTACTGTCTACTTAAAAATAAGCAAAACTTTAAAAACAAAACATTATCTATCAAGACTCCATAATTGCCCATAGCTTATGCAAAATTTAAAACATTATTTTTTAAGGTGTCTATTATGGCTGAGGACAAATTACCATCAAAAATTTTAAGTCTGGTCGCTGGGCACAGTGGCTCAGGCCTGTCTGTAATCCCAGCACTTTGGGAGGCCAAGGAGGGTAGATCACCTGAGGTCAGGAGTTCAAGACCAGCCTGCAACATGATGAAACCCCATCTCTACTAAAAATACAAAAATTAGCCGGGCATGGCGGCATGTACCTGTAGTCCCAGCTACTCAGGAGGCTGAGGAAGGAGAATTGCTTGAATCCGGGAGGCAGAGGTTGCAGTGAGCGGAGGTTGTACCACTGCACTCCAGCCTGAGTGACACAGTGAGACTCCATCTCAAATTAATAAAATAAAACAAAAATTTCAGTCTAGTCAAGTCAAAGTAATTGGGGATCTTGGGGAAGGACCACAAAGACATGAGAGGGTAAGTATAAAGTGGGAAATGAGAGGGTACAAACAAAATATGATTTATTAATAGTGAAATTTGTTTTCATACTCTGAGGCAAGTAAAAAATCTTCATACTTCCTCTGTATTTATATTACATTATACTGTGTTCTTGGATGTTTTGCTTATGGGAAATATCAAAATGTCAACCATTGTTTCTATTAAAGGTCTTTAATGATACTGCATTTTAGACCTATAATGAAACGTGGTGCTCACTGCAGTCTGTAATGCATCTCATTAAATACATTAATAACATGCATTTCACTAAAAGGTCAACTTATTATGACTGAAGTTTAGCCTTCCTTTAATCACTTCATTTAAAGCTACAGAGCCAACTCTAAAGAAGACAGTGAGTACCTGTTACAGAAATACTCTTTCTAGGACCTTTTGTCTTAAAGAAAAGAGAGAGAGAGGAAAAAAAAAAAAAGATATGCACTCACAGTTTGCCACCCATCCAAATCAGTTATGTTTTTTGTTTATTTTTTTGAGACGAAGTTTCATTCTGTCTCCCAGGCTGGAGCGCAATGGTGTGATCTCTGATCACTGCAACCTCTGCCTCCTGGGTTCAAGCGATTTTCCTGCCTCAGCCTCCCAAGTAGCTGGGATTACAGGCACCCCCCACCACATCCAGCTAATTATTTTGTATTTTCGGTAGAGATGGGGTTTCACCATGTTGGTCAGGTTGGTCCCAAACTCTTGAACTCAGATGATCCACCTGCCTTGGCCTCCCAAAGTGTTGGGATTACAGGCGTGAGCCACTGTGCCAGACAAGTTATGTTTATTAAATTACTGTTAATGTTTTTATGTGGGATTATGGTATTATAATTTTACTGATGAGGGGATGTGCATTATTTGCTTCAAAATAATCCAGAAGGTAAGCGGGGTTTTTACAACTACGGATGAAATAAGACTGGCCATGAGTTAATTATTGCTTAAGCTGGTAAAGGCATACGGGGGCTCATTGTGCTGTTTCTCTACTTTTATATGAATTTAATATATTCCACAATGAAAAGTTTTAAACAACTCATGCTGAGATTTCCTTAACTTACCTTCTTCCTTACATATCATTGCCACAAACATAAAAGACATACCTCCTAATACTGTAGAAAATTTTAAAAGAAAGGAAAAGCAAACTTTTTTAGACAAATCGTTTTGTGCACAGAAAACCCCTGATTTTGTTCAGATTACTCCATGACTTACCACTTATGCCGCCACTAAAACATCAGATGATGTCTTTGAAATTACTTCCATGGTTCCAGAGTTTAAATTACCAACATGTAACAGCAAAGTGACTAGTGACTAAGTTCATGTGTTAGGGGTGGCGTGTGGAGAGGAAGGAGATAGTCATTTAGTTTCTGAACAGTAGAGTTCAGGGTGCTGGAGCTACAAAGGCATGATGCTCAAGAGTTTACTGGGGCTAGAATACAGCTGGAAGTCTGTTATTTCAGAGGCCACAGTAGGGCTATCAGAGTTAAGTGACAGTGCCAAGGAGAGGCTATATTGAGAAAACACAACCTGAAGACAGGATTCTAAGTGCAATGAAAATTGAGAGGATACAAAAAGAGCCAGAGAAGAGATCAGAAAGGTAGAACCCAAACAGCGTAGATAGTGTCACCAAGCCAAAGAAAAGTATTTCAAGGCAAAGTTAAACACTTCAAGGAGGAAGTAACTGGCTCTGGCAATAAGGAAATCTGTAGCTATCTTTCCATAGTGTCTTTAAGAGGCCAACACTGCATTATAAGTATTGGTAAACTATAACACTTTCTAGAACAATTAGTTAATTTAAATTATATAAAGAATCTAAATTCTAATAAAAAAGTAAAAGATACTGAAGACTGGTGATGCTCAGTTATACTGATAACTATTGAGTGATTGCTCACATGGTTGAACACTGCCAAATGCCTTTGAGCAGAAGATAATACTAGTACCTAACATTTATGGTGAGATGTGTGCCAGACACTGTGCTCATGCTTTCTATTGATTATGTCCTTTAATCCTCACAACCATATTATCCCCATTTTACTGTCAAGTTAAGTAACTTGCCCAAGGTCACATGGCTAATCAATTGCTGAGATGAAATCTAAACCAAGGCAGTCTGACTTTACTCTGTAAGACCAAGCAAATTGAAAAGAGATTTAATTAAAGACAGTAAGTCACACGGTTTGTTCTGGGGTTGGTACAAATTCACCAGCTATATATATAGCACCATATAAATTGGTCATCCGAAGTAATGCGCCCAAGAATTTTCTGTCTCTCTTTCTCTCTTTTTTTCTTGAGACAGAGTTTCACTCTTGTTGCTCAGGCTGAAGTGCAATGGCACAATCTCGGCTCACTGCAACCTCTGCCTTCCGGGTTCAAGTGATTCTCCTGCCTCAACCTCCCAAGTAGCTGGGACTACAAGTGTGCACCACCATGCCTGGCTAATATTTGTATTTTTGATAGAGATGGGATTTTACCATATTGGCTAAGCTGGTCTCAAGCTCCTGACCTCAGGTGATCCACCCACATCAGCCTCCTAAAGTGCTGGGATTACAGGCTGGGATTACAGGCATGAGCCACTGCACCTGGCCAATAATTTTTTCTTAAACTCTGTTTACGAAGACAGGGGAGAATACAACATATTATGCCATATTGCCACAAGAAGACTGAAACAGACAAAAATTAGCTACTCTCCAAATTCACAGAAATTCTGGTTATTCCCTACCCTCCCTTCTTAGAATATGTAATACCAAACAAACTTTCTTTCTTCTCCCTCCTCCACAACAACCCACCCTGTCAGATTAATAGACACTGACAGATTAATTGAGATTCACCAGTGAGGCAAAGAGGCAACTGGTTAAGTACAAAAAAGAGTGTAAAGATCAGAAGAAAATACAAGTTAAATAACATTACAATGATGAAAGAAACTAAATGGACTGGGTATGATGGATCATACCTGTAATCCTAGCATTTTGGGGAGGCTAACATGGAAGGATCACTTGAAACCAGGAGTTTTGAAACCAGCCTGGTCAACATAGTGAGACTGTATTTCTACAAAAAAGAAAAAATTAGTCAGGCACGGTGGCTCATGTCTGTAGTACCAGTTACTCGGGAGACTGAGGCAGGAAGATCACTTGAGCCCAGGAGTTCGAGGCTGCAGTGAGCTATGATCATACTACTGCCCCAGCCTGGGCAACAGAGCAAGACCCTGCCTCATAAATAAAATAAAGGGTATCAAGAATATGTGTCCATTATACTGGACACTGATTAACTCCTAAAATATCTATATTTTAAAATGTATTTTTAAAAATAAAAAAGGCTCAAGCAAGAAGGATGAGGAACAAAATGAAAAAGGTCTTATTGTGAAACATTTAAAACACTTAATCTAGAGCAGTCTAGGTCTCATTCCAAAGGCATAACAGGAAGTAGGGTACTAGGGCACTAAAAATAGCACAGAAGTGCTCCAAAAATCTCAAAAGACTTGAAAACCATCAATCTGTCATCTATTTCAGAGAGAGAAAGGAGGCAAAGACAAGGGAGGGGATATAAACAGCCCACTTCACCCTTATAGGCTACACAAGGTTTCTGGAAGGACTGCCCAGACTTTCCACAGGGGAAGAAGCACATTTCAAGTGTGGCAAGACACAAAACAAAAAAACTGGACTCTAGGAAGCCACTCCCAATTACATCAGGTATTCACCTACAAGAAACATTCACTGAGCTCCCTACCCTGGAAATCCTACACAGTGATCCTGAATGGCCTAAGGTGGTTCTATCCACAGGCAAATGCCAAATGAGATATCCTTCTCAGTCCCTTCCAACTCTACTCCACGATACTAACAAAATAGGTTTCAGGCTGGGCGTGGTGGCTCACACCTGTAATCCTAGCACTTTGGGAGGCCGAGGTGGGCAGATCACCTGAGGTCAGGAGGTCCAGACCAGCCTGGCCAAAATGGTAAAACCCCATCCCTGCTAAAAATATAAAAAATTAGCTGGGCGTAGTGGCAGGCACCTGTAATCCCAGCTACTCAGGAGGCTGAGGCAGGTGAATCACTTGAACACGGGAGGTGAAGGTTGCAGTGAGCCGAGATTGTGCCACTGCACTCCAGCCCAGGCCATAGAGTGAGACTCCATCACCAAAAATAAAAAATTAAAACAAGGTTTAAAGAACAAATGAAAACACAAAGTCTCAGCATGCAAAGAAGACATACCGACCCCAGCTGAGCACAGTGGCTCACGCCTGTAATCCCAGCACTCTGAGAGGCCAAGGCAGGTGGACAGCTTGAGCCCAGGAGTTCAAGACCAGCCTGGGCAATGTGGCAAGACTGTCTATCTTTAAAAAAAGATATATATATATATCCCAAACACAGCGCACTCACCCTAAATCTCCCTCTGCCCGGTCCTTCGGTGCCACTGGGCACACAGGCAAGCAGCACGCAGAAGGCAGTGTGGTACAGAGGGAAGACTCCTACATCATCGGGTAGAAGAGCTGGAGCTTCGTCTCCACCATACGCAAACAAGCTCTGCAACTTTGGGCAAGTCATTCCGGGTCTCAGTTCTCTCGTGTGTAAAATGAAGACACTGGGAACCAAATGGTCTCCCAATTCCTTGTCTCTTCTAGAATTCCTTATAGCTCAGTAACTCTCCTCTAAAATGTGTTCGTCCCTCTGCAGTCCTCTATGCCACTCAAAGATATAAATAAGATCATCTTAGCACACTGTTTTAAAAAACTCTCAAACATAGGAGGCATCTTTTAAGCACATGATACAACCAAGTTTAATGAGCTGAGTTAGACATTCTCTCTCTCGCTTTGTACACCAGTGGGTTTTCAAACAGTGTCCCCTGAGCTTCAAAGAATTAAGTCAAGGCCAGGCTCAGTAGGTCACCTCTCAAATTCCAGCACTTTGGGAGGCAAAGGTGGGAGGATTGTTTGAGGTCAGGAGAATGAGACCAGCCTGGACAACACAGTGAGACACTGTCTCTACAATACATCTAAAAATTAGCCAGACATGGTGGTGCAATGCTTGTGGTCCCTGCTACTCAGGAGGCTGAGGTGGAAGGATCATAGAGGTGGGGAGGATTGTTTGAGCCCAGAAGACCAAGGCTATAGTAAGCTGTGATTGCACCACCATACTTGAGACTGAGCAACAGAGCGAGACTCTGTCTCAAAAAAAAAAAAAAAAAAGAAGCAACTGAGAAAGCCAAGGGGGATGGGGAGGGGAGAACAAGAGCAGGTGAGAAGAAGGCAGAAGAAACATGGCTTAAGCTCCTAATCCACTTCAATCAAAGCTGTCTTCATTTCACAAAGTGGTTTTAAGCATGTCAAGAGGACATACGTATTCTTACTATTTTTTAGGGTGCTGGAAAATTCTGGGCCACCTTTGTCCTTGAACAATGGGAAAACATCTGGTTGAGGAAGTTGGTTGGTGGTCAACAGAGCTTTTTGTAGTTTGATCCTTCCTTCCAAGAGCTGGTCCCACAGTGCTGAGAAAGAAGAAAAGAGAACCCCATTCCTCAATAATCAAATGTCCTAGGGGCGGGGAAGAACAGAAAACCACACCAGTCTCTAAGCACTACAGCTTTAGCAGTTTTATGCCATGGAAACAAATATTCTCTATTATAGGAAATAAATTCAGTATCTATGAAGCAAATATTTGCTACAGCAGAGTGGGAATGCTAAAACCCAAGGAGAGGAGAAAACACTCTTCAATCTTCCCCAGTTGCCGGAAGTACTAGAGCAGAACCAGCTAAGCAGCTCAGTGCAGAAATGGCTGGCTAAGCATACAGGAATAGGGCTTTAGGCCTCTAGGTAAGTGGGGCATGTCACAAACTAATTGAAAGGACACAGGAGAGAGAGAATAGCCAAAAACAAACAAATGAAAAGTAGACCAAATGCAGATACTTTGAAAAACAGGCAATCAGCAAAACCATGTACAAACCTATCTGGTTCTTCACGGCTCTTCCTTTTTCCACTTCCTCGGAAACTTTGGCAGTGGAGAAGGTCATCACCACACCATCGTCCTCACTGTTTCTGTCTCCAGCCCTGTCTTCCTCACTCTCGCCTTCGGAGGCTTCCTCGTCATCCCCTTCTTCCATGCCACTCTCTTCGTCTTCCTCCTCCTCACTGCTCCCAAGGTCATCCATTCCCTCGGTAAACTTCTCAAAGTCACTGATGCTCTGGACACTGAAGCCTGGTGTTTTTGCAGAGTGGCTTCTGCTCTTCTTGCTCTCCCTATGGTCCCCAGACTCCTGTTCCTCAGCAGCACCCAGGTCATCCTCATCAGATTCCTCCAGACCCAGTCCCTCTGAATCTCCATCTCCAGAGCCTTCCTCATCAGATATTTCCTCATCTGAACAATAAGAGAGGGAAGAAAGAGAAAAATGGGTGTTACCTGGAGAAAAATATCAAGCCAAATAATTCATTTCAACTAAAGCACTGTGGCATCAGGAAGAAAACTATCTTATTGTGCTCAATTCAATTCAACAAATATATTCATTACACATCTACAATCTCTAAAATGCTAAGGGAGAAGCAAAGATGAATAGAACAAAAGGAACTAGTGGGAAAGACAGACTCACAAAATTACAGTTCAAGGAAGAATCAGAAGTGCTCTGACAAAATTTCAGTAACCCAGAGAGTGAGAAATTTTAACGGTGGGGCAAGTGAATTTAAGCTAAGTTAGAAGGAAGAGCTGGCATTCAGTCTGGCCCTTGAAGAACGGTAACATTTCGGCTGGTGTTAGAGAATTACCAGTTTTACCAAACCTGATCTGAAAAAATGTACAATCTATCACACCCATGTGCCCTATTTACTAAATACTTATTAAGCACTTATTATGAGCCAGAGGCTAAGGAAAGGCAAATAGAATTTAATACCTGCAGGGAAGAGTTCATGGTCTGGTAGGAGTGGTAGATATGCATGTCAATAATTACAAGACAGTGCCGTTAGTACACAGTATATGGAGATGGAACCACCTTACTCTCCTGGAAAGGTGGAGGATGGTTTCATGTGGAGAAGGAGACATTATAATTTTACTTATGAAGCATAAGGAACAGCTCAGAGACAGAGAAGGGGTAAGAAAAACAGGAAACTGCACTCGAGTGCAGAATGCACAGGAAGTTACGGGAGATGAGACCAGAAAGTTGCTCAGGGACCAAACCAAGAAGGGTCTTTGTCTTTCATGAGGACTCTGATCTTGATCCTATAGTAGACAGAGTGCAAGTTAAGGCTCCTGGTTTTACTCATGCTTAGAGCATCATCTGATATTTAGAGGTTTTGACAGTTTATCCACTCTGTTCCACGGTCCAACATAAAAGCCCCATGTGCTGCACACCATGAGTCTTAGATCCAGGGACCAGTTTCCAAAAACTTTCTTCAATAAAATAAAGATTTTAGGAAAAACGTGATGGGTCTTCAGCACTTCTTTAAAGAGTTAGACATAAACTTAAGACACAGGCAAAGCTGTCCAAAATATAAACACAAAAACTAACTGCCAAAACAGTAAACAGAAATTGTTATTTAAATTCTTTGAATGTATGCCATTTCTCAGATTAAGAAACATCCATACAGTGTTTACTAAATTGTACATCTTGGAGTCAGATGGCTTTCATTTGAATCCTGGTTCTTCCGCTTACTAACCATATCACCTTGAGCAAAGTTACTTAACCAATTCGCCCCTCAATTTCCTTATCGGTAAAATGGGACTAAGTAGTAATAACCTTCTGGGAGATTGGCAGGATTAAATTAGGTGATACACGTAGTGATGATTTTTTATAAAAATCTGTCTAATTCCAGGTAATGTCGTAACACTGTTTTTTGAGGACTTACTGTGTCCCAGGCTCTTAGAATTTAAATTGTAGAGCTAGTCAGTGCCTGACGCATGGTGAGAACTCAATAAATATTATATTTGTCTCATGATTGGTCCCTTTACCAGTCTCTAGGCAAAGAATATGAAATGAGCTTATCAGGAGCTCCCAGAACTACATCAAGGACTAAATCATAGATATTAAAACCTAAATGATAGTTCATTTTATATTATCTGTGGATTCTCAACATGACACCCCTGACCTTTCTAAAGGAAAACAAATGGCATTCTCTCAGTAATCACCATATCTAGCCCTTTCTTCCACTCTGAGAAACTTACAATTCTTTAAAACTATTAAGCGCACAGACTCCTAACTCTTTTGCAGGGAAAAGAAGGATTATGTGATTTTCACAATGGCAAAAAATGAGTTTCACAAATAACTAGTATTACACAGTGCTTCAATGCAAAACCTGAAAAACCAAAGGACAGGGGTCGCAATTCCAGGGTAACATGCTCATCAGATACGGCGCTTTTTCAGCTCATAGCCCTCTCCAATATCCAATATGTACTGCCTCCTCTGTCACTCCATTTTAGGGTGAGCCATTAGTCTGAACATGGAGTACAGCAACTTAATCACTCTGGGCTTTAGATTCCTTATGAAGTGAAATGAAGTAACCTCTAACACCCTTTCCAATACCAAATCAATGGTCTCTCCTAAGATAACAGGTAGGGGGACGCAGAGTAGTCTTGCTGAGATCATGGGGTGGGTGGCGGGAGGATTTCAACGCTAAAAAAATTAGGGAAGAAAGAGTTCTATGCAAAAATGTCTACTCACCAGATGATCCTGGCAGAGGCTGTTCCCAATGGTTTTCATTCCATGCTCTTCTAGAGGTGGTTTTGCCGCAATACCTTTTGTCTGTGTCCAAGAGGGAGGATGATGCCCGTTTTCTAATGCTACCCACTGCTAGGAAATCACTTTCCCCATCTTCCCCTTCATCGAACCTGTCAATCACTCTGGCAGCAGTGGCTGTTGGGGGAGAGGGAAAAGTAATCAGAATCTCCAGGTCAGCAGAAACTTTCATGGGAACCCTGGTCGACCCATTCATCTCATACTTGAACATCCTCTGCAAAATCCCCAACTTCCAGGAATAGGAAATTCATTCTCTCCCAAAGTAGAACACTGTCTTCTTGCTGTTTCTAAACAGAAAGCTGACTCCCCGCATCTACTAATAGGATACATTTCTATACCTTGGATCCCATCAAACTAGTTCAATTCCTCTTCCATGTGTGACAGCCACTCCAATGTCTTCAATCAGCCATCGCGTCTCCCCTCACTCCATCCCATTCTTCGGGGAGTTTTCTTTCCTTATTCTGGCTAAACAGCCCCGGGTTCCTTCAACTGATCTTCCTAAGACACGGTTCGGCACTCACATTTATCCGTCCTTATTCTCCCTTTCTCACACTTCCGACTCAAGTCTAAAGCAGGATTACTCTCAACATCAGCTTACAGAACAGCAGTCTCAGCCACGAAGCAAGTGTCTTGAGACCTCAAGAGGCTTAAACAGCACCAGAGAATCCTTCCATCAGTCTCCAACTTAGTTTTTAAGCGCAACCAGAGTTAAAAACATGCAACCTTCTTCTCCCCCTTTCTAACGCAATACCAGTATAAGGGCATCCTCAAAGCTAACTTCCAACCTGCTAGCAGGCTCTCTGGGTCCCTCCAACAGCCCTGGAGCAAGTGAACCCGAAGACCAGCTCCTCCCGGCCTGAGCCCTCGGTCTGTTCCACCTCCCGGCCGAGCACCAAGTTTCGAGTACAGGTGAAAAGAAGCCGAAGCCCTCCTTTCGCGCCCGGGGGCCACTCCCGCGGCAGGCGAGGTTCCTCTGAGCCAAGCCAAGGAGCACAGGCCCGGCGGCCCCGCGAACGCCCCTTCCAGGCCTCCCCCGGGCCCCACAGGGCCGGGCCCACCGCTCCGCACGTGGCCTGCCTCAGTCGGGCCTCACCCTCCTCCGGGTCCGCCTCAGGGTCCGCCTCGCTCGGTCGCGGGTTCAACAACTGCTCCAGTTGCAGCGCCAGGGGCTGCGGCCCCGCCATCGTCACCAGGTCCCGGTCCACTCCGCTCAGCGCACGTGAATGTGTAGCCCAACCCCCGGCCCCGAAGCTCCCTCCCCGCCTGCTCCTCTCGCCGAGAGATTCCGATTCCCACACGCCGCCAGAGACCGCGCGGAGGCCACCCCACAGCTCTGGACCGGCAACTTCCGGGAGGCGCGCGGGAGGGGGCGGGGCCTGCGCGTCACCACGGGCGTTGCTAGGCTGGAGGCGGAAGCGCGCAGAAGGTTGAAGGGATTGGAGCGGTGCGGGCGCGTGCGTGTGTGTGTGCGCGCGCGCGCGCGGAGGGGAAGAGGCGGTGCGGAAGCGCGCGAGGGCACGTGACCGCTTTTGGCGCTGAGCCGGGATTGCGATGCGCGCGGCCGGTATCCCGGTGCACAAAATATGGCTCGAGATTTGTGCGAAATTCGCTTAGGAATAAAGCGTAGCGTAGCCGTGGCCCACGGTGGCTGATTTGGGAAGGAGGAGGGAGTAAAGCGTAAGCTGCTCAAACGGCGGGTGCGCACTTGGGGACGCAGAGACTGGGACCCAAAACAGGTTTGGCATTTCGCAATTTAGAGTAGTCTGAGGCGGGGCACACGCCTCCCGCCCTTCAGCGGCCAGGATTTGGGAATCCTGTGTCAGAGATATGCATGTGTAAGTGTGCGGCGGACTGCTGGGGTCTTTATTAATGGGAATACTTAGGAATCCCTGTGGCTAAAAATAGTTTCTGTAGCTTCTCCAAGTATTCTTGCCTGAGCAAGGAAAAGGGGGTGGGGTGTGGATTACTCCACCGCGCACCTCTCGGTATTGATTATCTTTGCTGTTCAGAGATGAGGGCATACTCAGACACCTTAAACAGGTGCACAGATGCAGAAAAGTTCAGGTCTACTGTTAGAGGGGCAGACTTAAAATCTAGACTTAGTAGTATAAATGTAATTGCACCCGGAAAGACACAATCCCTTTACATCTTCTTTCCTTCATCAAGCATTCCCAGATTGCCCACTATGTGGCAGGCACTGCTAGATAAGATACAAGATAAGTAAGTTGGATTCTCTCCCCACCGTAATCACCCTAGGAGGGTAGACAAACGTGTAAACAGAAACAGCACTAAGGGATAAGTGTGAGTACAAAGTGGTCTATTCTTAGGGTATCTGTTGGATGTTGCCTCTAGAGACTTAGAACCCTCTAAGCAGAATCTGCCTCAAAAGGATCCAGAAAAGAGACGTTAGCGGTGCACTCGGGCATTCCCCCTTCTTGGGTACAGCCCAGGCCAGTTGGATCCCACAGATGAACAACTGGGGAACCCTCAGCTCTCCACTGTCTCCCATGGAAACCAAGGGAAGAGAGGATTCTTGACTTTCACAATCATCATGTGCCCTCAGGGTCAAGAGCAATGAGAGGACACCGCTTTAGTGGAGCTGGCTCCATGTCCCTGTAAAGTGGCTCTTGAAGAATGAAGACAGCCAGGGCTGCAGAGGGGAAGGAGAACCTGTCTGAGGGTAAACGCCATGGGTAAACGCCATCAGATATGGAAGGAAAAGAATGCCAGGCTAGGCAGGGGACTCAGAAGAAGAAAACTGCTTTTTACCATTCACAAGAGAACTCAGCCTAGGAAGACAGTTTTTTGTTTTCCTCTAATTGCAGTCTTGTGCCTGCATCTGGGCCTCCCGAGCAAAAGTGTGCTCCTTGGGCCTGGGTGAGGTGTCATTGCCTTGGGCTTCAAACCCCACGTTTAAGAAGCTATCTCTTGCATTCCTCTTCCCTTGCTATTTTGGGCACTTATAATGCTTAGAAACCTGGCCTTGAAGGTAAAGAGAAGGAAGAAGAGAGAAAGGGAGGTGAGACAGTGCAGAGACCACCTCTAAGCTGTCATGCAAACAGGACACTGCTGGCCAATTTGGGGGCTGTGCTGGGCAAACACTCGGCAGAAAATGCCACAGACCTGTTTACTTACTCTCTCTTCCCTGTCCTGGTCCCTACTGACTTCGGAAGCCATTTTAGCAAAGAATCAAGACTGTCCTACTGTCACACACATCCCAGGGCCCCCAAAATGCTTGCCTGGGCTTATACTGAAGGTAGAAAGAGGACTCCAGAAGTGGAGGGAAGAGGAAATAATTCTAGGAATTAAGATGCAACTGAGAGTAGCTGAGGCGCGGGACAGGGGAGCGAGCTCTCAAATACTCCCTCTGGGGGCCCCTCCCTACCTGAATTCCAGTGTCTCGAGATGGTGGGGGAAGGGCTTCTTGATGGGGCAGGAGATGGAGAGTGGACTGTGGCAAGGAGTTTCAACCTCTGACTGCTCTAGAGATGAAAGGAACAGGGAGAAGAGACTAAGGGCGAGCAGTTCCCCAACAGAACAGCCTTCTCCAGAGAAGGCGTTGGGACACCCAGTCCACAGTCCCTCTGCCTGTTCTCTGCGGGCTGCAGAGTGTCAGGTGATTAGGCACAGCAGATGATGGGCAGGAGTGGCACCTTCCAATTGTCCCAAACAACCGTCTGCTCGCTTGACCAGGAGTTTCAAGAGTTTAGGAAAACCAAGTTCCCACTTGTCCTTCCTCAGATGCTGTCCACCCTCAGGTCCCAGCCTCTGGCAATGCCTGTCCTGGCTCTCCACGGGTAATACTTGCCCAAGTGCCTCACCCGGAGCAGCTCCCCAGCGGCAGCCAGCCCAGAGAAGTTGGGTGAGTGAGCTTCAGCTCCCTTGCCAGAGCAGATGGCGGCTCCCCGCCGCTGGAACCCTGAAGGCAGGTGGCGGGAGGCACAGAGGTGGTGCTTTAAGATGGCCGCGGGGAGAAACCAGGCTGCCCTTCCAGGATAGAGGGCACCGCAGTGGCGCTTCCCTCCTGCCGCCTCCCGCGGGAGCTCAGCCTAGGGATGGTGCCGCGTGTCCCCGAACCTTGGGGCCAGAGGGGCAGCACACCACTGATGGAGAGGGGAACAGGCCCTGACATTTCCAGGCCTCCTCCTCAGAGCCTTCAGCTCCAAATTTGACTGCTGAGCATTGCCACCTGCTCGGGTTTTCGCCAGGATTCAGAATCCCGCGCCGAGGGGAGAGACCGCGCCACTGCCACGGAGTTAGAAGAATCGAATCCACATCGTGTGCTCAACTCGGAAACGTTTCTTATTAAATACCTTGATTCCACAATAAAGCTGCTAAATAATTCAGCAGCCTTGATAGGAAAATGCAGCTTCCCAATGCGCCCAGTTCAGTTAAATGATTGTCTTTAAAGGGGCCTAGGGAGTAGCGGCTATAATGAATAAGTTAGCTATGATTTAATGTATATAAATGCTAAAAAGGTAAAAACAAGCCGATCCAGTGATTGCATATAAAGAAATAAACAAATCTACTGCATGCAGAGGCTAGGAGTTTCCAGAGTCTCCTCTGTATTTCATAAATTTTTATTTTTGAAAGAACATTGCCAGATTCCTCCGGGATAGCCTCCTCCCCCATTAGATAAGCCATCATATGGATGCAGTGAAATGTAGCTTATTTTAAAGACTTCTCTGCAGGAAAGATAAACTTGGCTGTGTCTTAACAAAATTTGAAAACAACACTGGAAATTATATACCATTTAATGTCAAACCTTTGACTTTTTAAATAAGAAAATAAATAATCCAGAGCGAAATCTAGGTGATATGGAAAAGAAATTCTGGAACTCTAATAGCATCTGATATTAAAACACACACATCCATAAGACTATTTCATAGTAGATAAAATATTCAAATTTCTTCCAAGTCTAGTGAAGGACTGGAAAGAATTGAGCTACTTCTAGAAACTATGGCAACTCCCAGTTGAAATTTGATTTCTATATTCGTTTTTGTTGTTGTTGTTGTTCATCTTTCAGAGAAATTTAATATGTATCTTGTGCCAGGCAAAATAGTTTTCCTTCTGGGGAACTTCAAAGGTAACAAATACTATCAAACAACAATTTCATATCAGGTCTGTAAAAGGATTAAAGTATTTCATTTCTAGCTGTACTATACATTCATTTTACATTACCTTTCAAACCACCAAATTAGAAAGCCTTTACGTTATCTTTCAAACCACCAAATTAGAAAGCCGGATTATCTATGGGAAATGAATTGAAACTGAAAAGGACCACCTCTAACTATGTATTTACAAGGATCTGATATTCACAAGCCCAGTTTTGCATGTGTAGGGAGAGTGAAAGAGGGAATGCCGTGGATCTCATGCCTAATCACAAACCCAGACCACTCATTTTTTAGCCATGGATTTGATTTCTATTTCAAATTCTATATGAACTTATCAGCAAAAATCTCTTCAATGGTGTCAGTTAAATCCACAGAATGTAAATCTGTAGCTAATAACAGCAGGAAGCCACAGAGAAAAGCTTGGCTGGCATTAGCAAAAGAGTTCAGCCACAGACAAGGCAAAAACAGATATATCACCCCAATCCTGCCTCTCTTTTCCACCTGGCTTCTGAGGACCTCTTCAGCTCCCTATCAGGGCTCCCCTTTGAAAACATCAAATAACACACCAATTATCTAAACATCAGATTTTCTATTTTTATTAAAAACTCACAAATTTATTCAACATGTTTTCTTTCATACAGTGAATGGTCTAATATGCACTGGAGGTCACACAAGCTTAGGTTTATTAGAACAATAAAAGACATATGAGAAATTTAATATATAAAGAAAAAAGTAGCAGCTGTTGACTGCATATTTGACCATAAAATTTAAATATTTTGGACTTTTATTTTAAAGACACAAAAATAAAACCTGTGTGGGTCTATATAAGTCATATTAACAATTCCATGAATGTTCAACAGGACAAAAAATTAGCAAAGATGTTTTTTTTTTTAAACCTTGTAACACTTTTTTTTTTTTTAAAACACTTTCTCAGGTTGCTGGTGCCAGGCACCTTTACAGTATTTGTGCTATAATTATTCTATTTGGCAACTGTCTGAATAGCATGTTTTCTCTTTGCCTCGTGTAAACAACACCTTTTTACATACTAGCACAGTGAGCCGAAAGCCCTGCAAATTTGTCAGAACATCTACAGGAAAAGAAAAAGAACAATTTTGGTTGATTGCTCAAAACATTTTGTTTTCAAACAAGAGGTTTCAAAACAGGATATATTAGTAAAACACTGAACTCCTGAATTTAACATTATACGTAAACAGTTGACTGTTTTTAGTTCAATAGTCTTTTTTAAATTTGTGTGTGTGTGTGTGTGTGTGTGTGTGTGTGTGTGTGAAGGTAGAATATTTTTCTTGTATAGCTGATGTTCAAGTCATTTTACTGAGCAGTCTGGCGGGAGACCATCCTATCTAGTGTGTCCGTGTATGTGTGTAAGCGTGTGTGTGTAGTTTTGTCAAGGTAGAAGAGTTGATACTGAGGGCTTTACATTTAGAATTTTGCAATTTTGGCAAAACCAAAAACCAAAAATCCAGATAGACAAAAAATATATATATATATAGTCCCACCTGATGCACGGCAGGTCGGCGTTTCTGAAGTTATGAGTTTGTTGTCGCTGTTGTTGAACTCTGAGACAACTCTGATAAAGGCTGTCCCAGAGCTAGAACCCTCCTGGCTGGCCGGGGAGCGCCCTGGGCCGCTTCACGTCCCTCACCCGGCTGCGCTCGCGGCCTCCCTCACCACAGCTCCTGCCGTCGCCAATGGCTGTGCGCGCCCCGGCTGCCTTGGGCGTTGTTTTCGCCGCCCGCCTTCCGGGCGCACACACCCTCGGGGTCTGTCCACGGATCCGGGTCCAGGTGGGAGGTAGGGAGAGGTCTGCGTTTCCCTCGGGGAGCCCCAGTGCGCGGATCCCAGTCCCGCCTCGAGGCCGGTTTGGATCCTATTTCGTGTCCCCCTTTTCCATCTGGTCTTCCCAGAAGGAGAAAGGTTCTCGAGGCTGGAGGAAGGGGGTGGGGACTTGCTTTTTATGTTTTTTTCTTTTTTCTATTTTTCTTAAATAAAGGTTCATTTCTGTACAACCGCGAACTCCGCGGACCGTACGAGACCCCGCTACCACACTGCCGCCTCGTTCATTTCGGGGGGGTGGGACAGGTGGTTCCCGTAGCTCGCCCCGCCATTGACCGACAGCGACGAGAAGGGCGGGCTGGGCCCAAAGACCTCGGCCGACATGGAGTGCAGAGGCCCGGGCAGGCTGGGCTCGGGGCTGGGCGAGTCCCCGGGTGGGTGCGCCAGGATGTCGGTGAACCGCTGCGCCTCGCTCGACGGGTGGTGGCCCGGCAGCGGGTGCTCCAGGCCACCCAGGGGCGTTCCGGACGGCCCAGACGACGGCACGAAGGGTAGGTCCACCGGCGTCTGGGCCTGCGAGGACGGGGGCCCTTGCGGGAAGAAGTCGTAGTTGCCCCCGGGCCCGTAGTACTCGCTCTGGTAATCTGCGGAGCGGCGGGGAGGGAGCAGGACGTCAGGGCCGGGCCGGGCCGGGGCGGGCGGGAGCGCGAGGGAGGAAGGCGCGCCCTCAAGCGGGCTGGGGAAGGCCACCCGGGGAACTTGCGGACCGCGGAGCGCCCCCGCGGGCCTGGTTGCAGGGAGGGGACTGGGCGCAAGCCCCGGAGCTGCCCCTCACTGGCCACCCCCGTCATTCAAGGCCGGGAATTGGGCCCTCGGTCCCGCCGCCTCCCCTTGATTTACTCCCAGCCGTCGCCCTACTCGCCCCGACTCTCCAGTGGCTTCCAGAGAGCGAGGCGTGCCCCCCGCGCCGCCACCCGCTTCCAGCGAAACCCGCGGCGCCCCGCCAGTCGGCGCACACCCACCTCCATAGAAGGAGAAGGGGCCGTTGGGGATGAGCTCGCCGGGCTCCAGGCGGTCCACCAGCGGCCGCATCCGGCGCGGACTGCGGAAGAAGGCGTGGCGCCGAGCGCCCAGCGCGCTCAGCTGCTTCATCCTCCGCTCCTTGGAGCGCCGGTTCTGGAACCAGACCTACAGCACACGGCGGCGGCATGAGGCCACCGAGACTCCATCCCCCCATCCCGCGGCGCTCCCGACCTAGCCAGCACCCCTCCACCGCCCGGCTGACCGATTCCGTGTGTGTGTGTGTGTGTGTGTGTGTGTGTGTGTGTGTGTGTTTATAGGGTATAGGCTACTGGTGACAGTACAATCTCTGACTAGGACCACTCGGGGCGGGCCCTGAGCCAATGGTGAGCAGGAATCCCACAGGACGACCTGGACAAGCTGCCCTGTCTGGAGAGGGGGCAGTTGTGGTATAGCTGGGATTTTTCTAACCGTCACACTATCACAGTTACAGCTTCTCCGGGGCTGTACACACAGAGACACTATGCCTCTCGAAAATAATGTCAGACACACACCGAGCTTCCATTTCACTGTCTTTTGCAGCAACCCTCCCCCTAACCGTATCAGACACAGAAACAGCCTGCGATAGCAAAACCCACAATCTCCTTGTCATACCCATGGACATCTCACAGTGCCAAACATACTTATCCACAGCCTCTTGCCAATAGTGACACAGACACACAACTTCTCGTTCATGCACACAGGTTCTCAGTCTCCTGTAGGCCTCAGGGCCTTCCGCCTGCACACATGTGCATGTGCACAGTTAGCCTCCTAGGCTGGCACATCCACCCACAACCACGCAGGGCATCCAGGCCCGGTGAACCGGACACCTAGCACTGAGCCAGAGACTCCCCCTGGTCTGGAGCTTCAGCAGTCTCACATCCTTTCCACCCACAGGCCCAGCTGCCTCCAGGAGGCCTCTCCTCCCCATGTCACTCCAATCTGCTTGAAGCAGAACTGATTCCCGGTGGAACCACCTCTCTTTGGAGGGGAAGTCCCTGATCTGGGGCTCGTCTAATTGGAGCAAGTGATCACAAAGTTGGAGTTAGAAGGAGTTCACTTTGTGCAGAAGGGAGAGGAACTGATCAACTCTGGTGGACACTGGGACTTCTCTGACCCTTCCGAACCCGAGGTTGGGGTGGAGTATGTGCAGAATGAGAGGTCCCAGCTCTCTTCTGAGTGTTCAACAGCCTCTGGCTGAGCTCTCCCCCTCCCCCTCCACTGCCACTATCACCTCTCTTGGGCTGGGAAGAGGGCTTTCTAGATGCTGGAAGGCATCAGGCATTTCACAGGTTCGGCAGGGTCGGGATGTGTCTAGACACCCCACCTCCAGACTCCATCTCTCACTTCTCTCTGGATTCTGGGCCCTCCTGGGCTCGGCCTGGGTGCCCAGAGTGGCAGTGTGGGCCTCTGTGGGATGGAGAGGCGTGCTGGGGCCTGACCTGAATGACGCGCATGTTGAGGCCGGTCTCCTGCGCCAGCTGCTCGCGGATGTGGCGGGTGGGCTTGGGTGTAGCGGCGAAGGCGGCCTTCAGCGTCTCCAACTGCTTGGCTTTGATGGTGGTGCGAGGTCCCCGCCGCTTGGCGCCCAGGTTCTGGTCGTCATTCTCATTGCTACCCCCTTCCTTGTCCGACACGTTAGCACTCTCCGAGTCCTTGGCGTCGTCCTGCGACGGGTCTTGGGAATCCGGAGACAAACTGGGGTCACTGCCGGTGGTGGCTGAGAAGAGGGAAGGGACAGGTGAGCCGGGGCCTTGGTGAGCCTTCCTCCCCCAGGACCCGCCTGCCCTAGCCAGTCGGGAATTGGAGCCTCACCTGAGTGGAGGCTGTTCTCTTTGGCAACACTGCTGTTACTTAGGTAATCCTCTTTGCAAACGAACTTATTCTCGTCGATGATGTAGAGCTCCTCGCCGGTGGAGAGCTGCTTGTTACACATCATGCAGGTGAAGCAGTTCAGGTGAAACACTTTGCTCCGCGCTCTCCGCACCAGGTCGCTAGGGGAGATGCCCTGCGCACAGCCCGCGCATTTGGTACCGAAACACCTGCGGGGGGTGGGGGCGAGGGCGGGGGGGTGGTATCAGCCAGGGGCAAGGGGAGACAGACGGGGAGAAAGATGATATCGAGAGAGGGGAAAGATGTCCAAAGTGGGGGAAGTAGGAGAGGAGGAATGGAGCGGGGAAAGAAGGGAAGAGAGAGAGAGTGGCGGAATTCCGATTAAACAGGCCAGGAGGCACAGGAGAGAGAGCGTGGCATCAGGGAAAATGCAGGGAGGAGATACAAGCGGTTAGAGCCAGGGGCCCAAACTGCCCCGCAAGCCCCAGCCTCACTCCCAGCCTCATCCCAGAGGAAAGAAGCATCGTCTAAAGAAGGTGGCAAAGCAGTGACCCGTGAGGAGGGGAACAGGGGACACTTATTTTCCGATTAGATTCAGAAAAGTCGAATTCTAATTAGAGCTCCATATAAACGTGCCCGAAGCACCGCTTTTCTCTCTTTCATCTCTAAAGGACCCGTGTACGTGGGGTTGGTGAGGTATAGTCCCGCTGTGGGTAAACAAACTTAGCCTCGGAGAGCCCCCCCCCCCCGCCCCGCCCAGTGGCGGTGGCTGTAGGGGCCTTAGAGCTCCCTCGCCGCCACGCGCTTGCCTAAAGCGGGACAAGCTGGCGAAAGCGGGAGCTCCGGGAGCTGGCTCTGGGCGCCCTGCCGCGGGTTGTGGAAGCCAGGCCTCAGGGACCCACTGGCAGCTGGTACTACCAGTAAGGTTTGCCACCCTCCCGCTATGATCCAGTCATTGCAGAGGAAACCCAGAGCAGCCCGCGGAGGCTCAGAGGATCAGCCCATGCGTTCTCCCGAAACACCAGCGAGCGCGGAGCTTTGCTCCACGGTCCACGCAACCCAACCCCAGCCACGAGTCCTGGAACAGCACTGGGGATAGGGCGCCTTGGCGCTCTGAGTGGCTTTGAATTCCTCTTCCTCTCTGCTCCCTGGTTTGAACTATGATCACAAACTCAGAAACCCCAAGTCAGCCGAATAAACTGCGAGATTTCACATCCTTTGGGTGAAATTACAATTTGCATTTGCGCCTGTTATTCTCTGCTGACTTGTATGTTTGTGTGGATGGAGCGGCAAAATTGTGAGTGTAACAATATAATTAAAATGCTAAACAGATAAGGGAAGTAGGGAGAAGTCTCCCCACCGGCAAGCTGGGAGTCTCGGCTTTCCCCCAGGTTTCAGCAAGGAAGGTGCTGGCTGTCGCTGGCAGTTCCTAGGAGGGCTACTGAGCGGAGCTCGCGGGAGTCGGAGTCGCCTGGGGCTGAAGCCGAACCACCGGCCAGCTTCGGCAGCCAGGGAAGCAGGAAAAAGCTCCGGACGCTTCGCAGGCTACAGTGCAGCAATTTGCCCAGGTCTGCATTCGGAGGCAGGTCCGGGGCTGGGGAAGACCCGCAGGCGTGCAGGATCTGCCTTAAGGCCAAGTTCTTTCCCGCCACGGACTGGACAGACACTCCACGCACAAGGTTCCGCGCTTCCCGCCAAGACCGCTCAGGGTCGGAAAAGATAGTGGCTGGGAGCGAACCTGAGCTCAGCCTGGAGGGCAAACAACCCCGAAGGCCTGGAGAATGCAGTTGCTGCAGAGCTTGGCTCGGGGAAAGACAGCAGTCCGGGCTACGACGCCCGAGGCTGCCCGGTCTCTTCCAAGCTTGAAAGGGCTTCTGGGCCGAGGCAGGCTCAGACCCTTTCTTCCTAGGCACGTGCAGCCAAACCCAGATCCATAGTTTCCAGGATGCAAGCAGGGCCGCTTCCCGGGCTCCCAGCGCGCCAGCTGGCGGAGAGGCGGGCGCCCGCGGGACTTGGCTGCCCTCTCTAGAAGCAGATCCTAACTGGGCTGCGAGGCCACGCCAACCTCTGATCCGAAGCTGGCCAGGAAGGGCCCGCAGGGAGGCAGCAGCAGAGGCGTGGGAGGGAAGTACTCACCGGAAGAAGTCGTTCTTGCAGTAGAGTTTGCCTTCCCTGGAGAAGCACTTCTCGGTCAGGTTGCATTTACATTCACAGCACTGGACGCACTTGACGTGCCAGGCCCTGTCCAGCACGTTCAAGAGAAAGCGGTCCAGGATGGGCCTTTTGCAGCCAGCACAGTGAACCATGGTCTTTGGTTTGGTCTGATGAGGCCCAGAGAGAGTGGAGCCAAGTAGAGCCCGGGGGATGACTCCTGAAGACAACCCGCACGAGCTCCCCAACCTCTCCAAAAAGAGGAGACACACTCGGCCGTGCAAGCCAAAACCCGCACCAGGAAATCGAAGTAGGGGGAAGGAAACGAGGCTGATCGGGGGCCAGAGGCGCCTCGGTGGAGTGTGCAGCCGGGGAGTCCCGGAGTCCCGGGGCCCCAGGGCGGAGCGGCGCCGCCTCAGCTCCCGGGGCGAGAAAAAGAAGTCTCAGGCGGGCGAGAATCCGACCCTTCTGCCCAGAGCCCGTGGAGGAGTGAAGGTCACCGAGAACGGCGACGGGAATGGAAATAAATAAATAAAAACGGAGACGAAGTAGAAGACTCTGCGAGCTCAGCTTGCGAGGAAAGCGCCGCTGAGTTCTCCCGGGCTTGAGGTAGAGCTGTCAGAAGTCAAAGTGCATCTGCTTTCGTCGGGGTGTGAGGGCGAGTGTGTGCCTGCCAGGCTGCCCACCACTGGGATTTCCCCCCTCTTTTTTAAAAAAGAAAAAGAACAAAAGGAGCAGAGAAGCTTTGGATCCTAAACTGCCGGCATCGCGCCGCGGGTCCGGACGCGCCGAGCGCCCGCGCTGGGCCTGGGGGAGGGGGCGAGGGCAGACCGCGAGGGAGGAGGGAGAGAGGGGAGGGTAGGAGGAAGATCTTGGTGTTGCTTGCTGTTGTTGCTTAGGTTTCCCCGCTATTGGAGAAGTGTTTATGTCAATCGAAAACACAGAGGGACTACTCCGGGCGGAGGCAGCCAGGCGCACTCGCTCCTTCCCTACCGCCCCAGCCCAGTCACCTCGGCCCTTGGCCTGCCTGGAGGCCTCCGTGTGCTCAGGGCCACCCTCCCTGCGCCCGGGCTCCTTCGGGAGGCACTACGGGCTGGCTTCTCACCGCGCCTGGCCGTGCATCGTGGCTCCAGTCACAACTCGCGGCCGCCTGGGCGCGCAGCCCCGCATCGCTCGGCCCACGCTCCGGCTGCCTCCGTCTAACCCCACAGTCGCTCGACTTTCTGTCCTTTTCCTGTTCCCCTTCTTTTTTTCGTTGTGGTGGCAAATCTGAGTTTCCTTTCTAGCCTCCTTCCTTTTTTTGTTTTTTTTTGCAGCGGGAGGAGTCGGGGAGGAGGGGGGCAGCTTGGAGAGCTTTTTAAAAAAATGTCCTGGCGCAGCAGCTACAGTAGGCCGGCGGCTGGAACGGCTCGGCGCGGATCGCCGCTATCGCCGCCCGGGCCGCGGCTCGTTGCTGGCTCTCCCCGGGCTCGCGTCCCTCGGTCCCTGGTCTCCTGGCCCAGTCGCCGCCCCGGCGCGTCTCACCCCAGCTCCGGCGGCTCGGTCACTGCTCCTGGCTGTTGGCTGAGCTCTGGAAGCCCCTCGCCTTAATGCAGCGCCCGCCGACGTCACTGCGGCCTGCGACCAATCAGCGCCTAGCGGTCCCTCTGTAAACCATTCTGCATCCCCCGGCCCGGGAGAGTGCGCGGAGATCGCGTTTAGAGGATCAGTGGCGGCGGCACCCGCGGCCCCGCGCGGCGCGGACGGCGGGCAGCACCGTGCCTGGAACCCCTCCTGCTCCGGTAAGGCGTCGGTTTCGTTGGGAGGGACAGAGAGCGAGAGGGAATTATGCGCAGGCAGAGGCCAGAGTTCTGCTGCAGAGTGGGGACAGTCCAAGACCGAGGCTTGCAGAAGGCTGGGGTGTAGCAGGGTCCGGAATCCCAGGCGGCTCCGCTGCACAGGTGGGCTTTGCGATTCCGCGGCTGTTGGCATTGTCCCCCTTTACTTTCTTGACCTGGAAGTTTGTCCCAGGCACGGCGCACATCTTTGGAGGGGGAGGGGGCGATTAGCAGCGAAATCTCCCTCCTCCCGTCCTTCTTTCTGTGCCCCCTCCCCCAATCCATCCAAAGTCCACAGGGTCCGAGTCCTGGGCGAGCTGAAGGTCTTTCTCCCGCAGAGCACTCTCGCAAAGTCGATTCGGGCGGTTTCCTGGTGGGGGCGGGGAGACCGGAGGCGCGGCGCTGGCGTGGGGGAAGGAGTGGACCGGGAAGCGCCTCGGGCGAGGAGTTGCAATCTTGGCGAGAAAGTTGTGAGAAAACTGTGATCCGGAGACACCTCTAACGTACAAAAACAAACGACTCTGCGGGAAACCGGGGGCTCCAGCGGCGGCCGGGGGTGGTGGTCTTGGCGGTGGGAAGAGGGGAGGCGGAAGGGGGTGCCGAGACGCCAGGAAGAGGCTACCGTAGATGGGCGTGCAGTGCGTGCCCGGCTTCCAGTCCTCCCCTGCTCAGGCTTGGGGTTAGCACCGGCTTCCCCAGAGAACGGCAGACCACACCCTCCATACTTCACTCCTCGCTGAACCCGAAACTCCCTAATCCCGCTCTGGCTGGGAACTCCGGACCGCCGCCCCTGGGGGTGCATTTGCTCAGAGATGGCGGACAGATCCTGGTCTAGAATGCCTTCGTCTGGAAGAGTTACTCTAGTTCTTCGGAGCACTCAAGTCAAACCCCAAATTCCGTTTCGACCACACCTGTTCTGGGTGGGCTTAACCAGGATCTCTCCTGAAGTGGAGTCTGAAGGTGGCTGGGCTGGGCGGTCCCACTTTTGCTCCCCGTTTTGGTGTTTCGGGGGAGGGAGTGCTAAGAAGGCGCATTTGGCCCGAACATGGAAGGCAAGGAGGGTGGGCGTCCCTCCGGAGCTGGCTGGTATTGTGGAATAGGCCTTTGGACCCCACTCGCGATGCGCAGACCAGACGGAGGCTGAAAAGGGGGAAATGCTCGAGGAAGGGCAGTCGCAGTGAGCCCGGGCTGGCAGGGAGTCCCGCTGTGCAGATGGAATACCCTCTTCGGACGAACAGAGAAGCTGCTACAGCGAATCTGGCTTGCGCTCCGTGGGACCGCGGGGTTTTAGGGCTCTGCCAACGCCCCTTTGCTGACTCCGCCCGCACCGCCCAGCAACCCCGAGGCCCACAGGCAGCCCCCGCCTTGCCGCCGGCGTCACCAAGTCACTGGACACCGAAGCCGCAGAGACCCGCAGTGCGACTCGTTGGCGTTCTGCCCTGACCCCTGGGTGCTGGGACCCTAACGGCTTCTCCACACCTTCTTGCACATACACTGGTGGGCTCCCAGCTGCGGGCCGGGGGGACGCAGGGGACTAGTCAGCTCCCGCGCGCCGCCCGCCTCCCCGGGTCTCTCCCAGGTCCCGGTGCAGGGCAGGGCAGGGCAGAGGACAGAGAAGGCGGTTCTCTGACCTAGCGGGCGGGCTCCGCGGGCTCGGACTCCGCTTCGCGCTCCTCCTGCGGACCCGGCACTTCCCGGCGGAAGCCGACCGGTAGTAGGTAGGATTCGGGCATCCCCGGAAACGCCAAAAGAAGCCGTGTGGCACGGGGTCTTCACTTCCTCCGCCCGGACCCCCAGGCGCCTCCCAGCCTGCTGCGCTGCGTGAGGCCTGCGGGGAGGGGGCTCATCCAGCCCTGTTGTCCTCACTCTCTTCCGGTCCCCGCAGCTGTCCTGGTTCTCGCCGCCAGCGCCTTCGACCCAACCGCCCCTTTCTGGAACCTATAGTAGCCCCAGTCCCGGGTGGCTCGCCTCTGCCCCCGCCCCAGCTGGGCTCCTTCTCATGCAAAGCAGAGGGGTCACAGTGGAGTGTGGGGCCGTCAGTGGGACCTACCGAACGACAGCTGGACCCGGCTGCCGGCCCTTCCTCAACCCAAGGCCTGTCACCTCCCTCCGGTGGGCAGGAGGGGGTTGCCCTATCCATTTGAGGGTGCAAGAACCTTGGGACCTAGGTGTTGGGGAAAGAAGGCCCCTCCCCACAGACAGACCAGCGAGGCAGGGGAGCTGAGGGTTAGCACAGGACGCTCGCTCTCGGGCGTCAGGCTCTGTTCGTCCTGGTGTCCAGATGGCTCAGTAAACAGGTCCGCAGGAGCCAACCCTGGCGTCTACAAGGGGTCCGGGAGCGCTATGCAGGGTGCGGCTCTTGGCTCCTGATTCTAGATTTGGAGTCCAGATTTAACTCCTCCACGGGGACAGCGCATTAGACTAATGGTGGGTTTTGTTTTGTTTTCGTTTCCATTGAGCTTTGATTTTAAAACATAATCGGTCGCAGGGACATGGAGAGAAAACTGACCAGCCTTTCTCAATTCGCCACCTCCGAAGCCGCTCAGCTCAGCTCTGCGTTTAAGCCGATGTCCGTTCAGCGAAGAGCACCAACCTTCCCCCTCATCTTCGCGGCCACACTTACCGTCTGCATCCTCAGCTACACAAGCGCATTCCTACCCAACGTCCTCCAAGTCCCACAGCCCCACAGCCACTTACACCGCTCGGGACCGGTACATTCTGGACCAGGTGCCGAAGGGGTCATTTTCACTGATAGCTCAGTGATTGCAGAGTCCTTTCCACCCTCCTCCTAGACACTCCCGGATACGACCCCAGAGGGCCTAGGAGGTGGCTTTCACAGTCCAGGTTTCTCTTCTTGAGAAGATCCTTGACGATCAGCCCCAAAGGGACCCTGGTCAGAATCCAGGTTGGAGAGGGTTCTGTCAGCCCTCCCCAGCTGCCCTGCAGTTTGGGGAGCCTGAAGGTGCCCCGCACCCCCCAAGGCTTCGGATTGACGCTCGGCCCTGGACCGAGCCTGCTCAGTCACCCTCGGCTGCTATAGATCCCGAGGGTGGTGGCCGCCCCTGGCCATTTCCCTCCTGTCCCTTCGGCTCCAGACCCAGCCCAAGGCCCAGAAAAGAGTGATGAGACCGCGAAGGGGCGGAGCCGGCTCCAGGAGGTTACCCCATGCCGAGTACACACCCAGCTACACCGTCCCGGAGGAGGGAGGAAGGAGCCAGCCCGGAGCACCCCGGGACTCTGCCGGTCCCAGAGGCCACGCAAACTCCGCCCAGACTCAGTGAGGCCGAGGTAATGCAACGCAGGGAACCGCGTGGATGGGGTCACTCGGATCTGAGCACCAAAGTCTCCCTCCTCTCCTTCCCCTGTAGTTCTCTCCGGACTTAAATGGCCTTAATTTCACCTATCACTCTCTCATGGAAATGATCTACTCCTGTGCAGTACTTCACAGTTTGTATCACTGTCTCCCCGAGCCGTACAGCAAGGCGGTGGGCCAGGGTGGGGCGGGGGCGGTGGAAGAGAAGGGTACTATCTACACTTTCCCGGCCAGGAAGCCCAAGGTAATGGGGCTTGCCCGAGATCCCTAGGTCATCGAACGATTTAAGGTGAGAAGTTGTGGGGGTGGGGCTTGGCACCTTCCTCCGGTGTGCACTTTGCGCCTGGCCCTGTTTTCTAAGCAAGGGGGGCTTGGGCAGGTTAAGGGGAAGCAGCGACCGCCAGACCGGGAAGGGGCAGCATCCGGCAGCCCAGGGCGTCACGGTGTGTGCCTGGCCTGGGTAAACAACTCGGGCTTCCCACGAGCGCTGGGCGTGGGTTGGGGGGTCAGGGGCGGGCGGAACAGCGAGGTCAAGCGTGGAGATCCCAGATGCGAGTCAGCTCCGCGCCACGGAGCAAAGACGGGACGTGGATAATCTCGAGAGGGAGAGGCTGAGCTGAAGTACAGAAGAGAGAGACAGAGGTAGAAGTGAGGAGAGAGGGACAGGAAAAGAAAGTAAAGGCAGAAAACCAGGGAAAAGATGAGATAGAGTGCGGAAAAGCAGGCGCGGATAAAGGAAGGAAACATCTGGTGACGGAAATGCTGGGAGGAGTGGAGGAAAAAAACAGAAAAGAGACCCAGAGAGAAACCCAGCCACGAAGAAGGCGGCCGGGACGGGGAGCCGAGGGCCCTGTAGGCACGGAGGGGGCGTCCCGCGGGTCTGGGGATGTGCGGCTTTGGGACAGGCGCGCGTGCGGAGAGAAGGAGGCAGCGTGTTTGGTGGGAGACTGCGCCCGTGGAAAAGCGGCTCTGGGCAGGAATCCAACAAATAAATAAAACGTCTAAGACGGCGTGACAACAATGTGTATTTGGGTGCGTGCCCGTGTTCCTCTGTCTGAACACACTCACACCCAGTAAGGAAGACAAACGGGACTCCTGCCTCACAGTAATTAATCCTCTCACTAATTGACTCTCTCCCCTTACCTAATGGCGGTGGTCACTGCTGATATCTGGAGAGAGATCAAGTCGGGGGAGACAGAGAGAACCCCAAAGCTAACGACCTTTGGGACTGGGATTGTGGGTTTTTTTGGACTTGGCAGCTCTAAGCCCTGCCCCCACCCCCACTTTTGGGCAGAGTTCCATAGATGTTGCTGCCTTCCTTCCCCCTCCAGGTTTTGGGCGGCATTAATAAAGATCTCCTCAGGTTAGGGTGCTGTGGTCACACACTGAAGCCCTTCTACTGCCCTCCACCTGGGGAGATCAGTTTCAGAAGCTGAAAGGCACCCCTGCCCCTGGGACATTTCTCACCCCCCCTGCAATACCAAAGCTCCCCTGTTGTTCCCCCCAGGAGCCCGGACCCTGCACCCTCTTCTTTCAGACTTGGGTTGAGAGACACAGAAGCGCAGAGGGGTGCAGTTGCCACCTGGCAAGAGCAAGGCCTCCAGGGACAAAGGCGGGAAAGGTGAGCTCTACGCACTGTGGGAAGGAGCACCAAGTGTGTGAGAGGCAGGAAGGTGGGCATGTCTGTGACTGTGAGGGCAACAGTTCTGGTCTCTCTGTGTGTGTGCGGGGAAGGCCCCCTATGTTCCCTCACAGCACCCTCAGTTTTCAGGACTGGGGAGAAGAGGCGGGGGACTGGCCTGGGACCTGATGGTCCCCTGGGTAACTGAGTTGGCTAGAAGGGGCCCGATGCCCACAGTCTGTCTGGTAATGCAGCTTTGAGGCTTGGGTTTGGGAGATGAATGTCAACTCTCACCCCTGCCAGGTGGCAGCTTTGCTCTGCTGGCCTCCTCAGAGGCTAAAGAAATGCTGAGATCTATAAACCACCCAGCCCAGAGAGAGGAAGGAGGGAGGAAGGGCAGCTCCCTAGAAAAAAAATCCACTCCCGCTAACCACTAAACACATTTTTAATTGCCCCTTGGGAACATTTGTACATTTGACCAAAGCAAATCCCCAAGCAGTAGCAGCAAAATGAGTCATAGGGGCTGGTGGTCCAGAGAGAGCTGGGGATCCGGAGAAGGGAGGTGAGGAGAGGTGGCGGGCATGGGTGGGAAGTGAGAAACCTGCCTCCTTTCTCACCGTCTCTGTCAAGCTTCAGAAAGAAAGTGAGCAAGAGAAATAAAGTTCCAGAGGAAAGAAAGAGAAGGGCATATAAAAGGCAAATCCAAGCCAGAAAGGAAAGAAAGTGAAGAAGAAAGAAAAAGGTGGGGAGGGGGGAGAGACTATAATAGAAGAGGGTGAAGGCGGCCCCAGGAGGCTGGGCCTCGTCCCAAACCATCCGTCTTCATTGTCTCCGTGTGTGCAAAGGCAACTCCAGCATAAGGAAAACCCACTATTGGAGCCGAGGCTTTATTTTATATCCTATACATCAGGAGGGAGGCAAAGCTTTATTTTCGCCAAGAGACAGATATTTTATTTCTCTCTTACGGTTTTATGTGTGAGAGATGTCAGGTTGCCACAATGGATGGCTAATGCATAGGCAAGAGGAAGCCGTGTTGGCATGCTGTGTGTCATGGGGTCTTGGGGGGGTGAGCGGGCCTGGGATTTAGGGCTGATGGGGCACTCTGGGGGATTTCTGCTAAAACATCTCTCTTCATAAATCCAGAAGCATGGTCAGCTCAACAGGGAGAAGAAGGAGTTTTAGAGGGAAAAGAGTTGGGCTTAGTAATAAATGAACACACAAAGGAACCGCTTACCTTCCACCAGGCTCGGGCAACAGGGCACGGCAGCCCCATGGAAATGCAGAGCCCCCTGTCTACTCACACAAGCGCCATTCACAGGGAAGTATTTTCCTGACACAATCCCAGCTCAGTGTTCTTTCCTTTCCCCGTTTTATATTTTTCCACTCCCCTTCACCAGAAATCTTTTTTAACCTCCTCAGAGCCTTGGGGGAAAAGAGCCATTAATTTGCAAAACATCTGATCTGTGAAAGGATCAAGATGCCTGGTTTTCACTGCTAAATCCAATGTCTTAAGTGGACACAGAGGCACACACAAGCCCGTCATGTTGCCAACCCCTGGGAGCATAGGTGCCAGATCTGAAGCCAAGAAAAGACTCCCTCTCCTCCTGGGACCTGCAGCCAAATTAAGCCTTAGATTCCGAACTGCATAATGTTCATATTTTTAAACCTGGAGAGAAGTGGGGAGATGAAGGGGGACAAAAAGAGGGGGAAGTTTGTTAATTTACATGTTCTATTCAGGACTAATTGTCTCCCCATTCCCAGCCACCCCTACCCCTCAAGCCATTTCTTATAGGAGTTGCTTTTATTCATTCTCATGTCCTATTTTTGGATTAAAATCTTTTCATTTTTGGATTAAAATCTACTTGTTTAATATCTACTGTGGAGCAAAAACGTGACCATGCTCTTTCCGTCTTGTCAGAGGGTCAGAAGCAGCACAGGATTCCTAGACAAGGAGCGTGGGG
This sequence comes from Alouatta palliata, assembly GCA_004027835.1. Classification (NCBI taxonomy): domain Eukaryota; kingdom Metazoa; phylum Chordata; class Mammalia; order Primates; family Atelidae; genus Alouatta; species Alouatta palliata. The sequence continues at coordinate 173,369 of PVKV010001774.1, forward strand.
ACCTGGCTACGCTGTCCCCGGCCTTTGGTAAGGACATTTATCCTTTCCAGGCCTCAGTTGTCTCATCTGTAACACGAACGGGTTCAGCTAAATGATTACTGAGGTCCCTTCCAGCTCTGACCTCCGCTGACCGAATGAGATAATGTGTGAAAACACTTTGTGAACGCTAACACCAGACGAATGCCAGCGATCGTTATTACGATTCTAATCAATCCTCTTTTCTCCACATGGATCCTGGCTGTTTAGGGCCAGCAAGCAGGCTAAAGAGAGCTGAAAGTGAGAACGCTTAGCGGAGATGGAAAAGATCTGTGCCATGGACGGAAAAAAACCCCTGCATCTCCAGAAACACTGTGTCTCTGCGTGCTCCCTGAGGCCTAGTGGGAAGGGTTGGGGAGGAGAAGCCTGACTTGGTATGACCCATTTCGGTCTACATGGCGGCAGAGAGTGTATTTCTTCAAAAGCATTGCTGGTCTCCAAGTGACTGACATGGGAACCTGATGGGAAGGCGATTTGCAATTGTTTTTTTCCAGGAAGAAAGAGCAAGGTATAGCTGATTAGCAAGTTAATTATTTCAGTACCCCAAGGGTTCCAGTGTGGTGGTAAGTTGTCCAGCCCTGGTATAATTTCACAGTCCATGCATTTCCTGGTGAGCACCTGGGGTGCCTGAGTCTGTCTCTTTCTCCATCCACCTGCCTTGTCTCTTCCTGACATACCTGGGGAGATGAGCAGGGGCTGGGGAGGTTGATGGTACAGGGTACACATTCGGCTTCGGCTGCAGGCGGGGGCCACACCGAGAACAGGGTGGAGGAAGCCCAACTGATGCCATCTACCTCCGCTGAGTGTTTAATTATCTGGCCCTTTCTTCTTTTAAAAAATCTTTTGTTTAATAAATATTAATGAGCTGGTTATCGGAAAGTGGAGTCACCAAGAGGTTATTTCCCCAGTCTTAGCATGGAAAGAAACTGGGTTTGAGGAGCCTTTCAGCCCCTCACTGCCTCCTACCTGCCCCCCCCAACTCTCCCCTGCTCTAGTTCCGAAGCAGCTCCTCCAGTCTGACTTCAAGATTTAATTTCCCCTTGCGGGAGGGTGAGGGAGGGAGGATTGTGTGGTCAAATGGACACTTCCCTTCAGAGAGATAAGTTGGAGATGTGAACATTAGCCTCAAGAATTAACAGCTTCTGCCGCTCTCTGCTCTCGGGGCTGGGAGGGCCAGCCCCCTGCTGCTCCTTCTGAGATGGATGAAGGGAGGGCTCTACAGTTTACTTAAGAGTGGTCCCATCTGCTTGGACTGGCCTTTCATAAGGGGAGGGATTTATGCAGTGTCCTTGTGCACAGACCTGGGATTTGGCTGAAAACCTTGGACCTCTGAGAATATTACTGAACGCTAAAACGTTCAGCCATGGAGATGATTCATGATTTTGTCTACATGGACAGGGTATGTGTGTGTGTGTGTGCGTATGTGTGTTTGTTGGGGTGTGCACCCACACTGATGGGTGCTTTTCACCGTTCTCACTTTGAATCCAAATGTTAGGAAACTTTTTTTTCTTCTGTATTCACTCAGGAGACAGCCCATGGCACCAGGCTCTGGAGAGCCCGCTTCCTGACTTCAGCGGGGTGGAGGTGATACAATACTTTCTGGTGCTGACATTCAGCTGTCCCCCAAGCAGGTTGGCTGATAGCCCTGCAGGTCCTTGGAGAGGGGCCGGGGGCTGTCTAAAAAGATAGTTCTGATGACTGCTTCGTTGCTGGTGGCAGAGGATTCGGGGCAGGGGGTGGAGTAAGTCCAATTGCTGTTTAAGCTGGACTTGGCTTTGTTTATTTCACCGTCCTAAAGGGTCTCCATAGGAGAAAAAGTAGTGGAAGAAACTTAGAACGCAGAAAAGAAAGCATAGGGAAGAGTTTCTTTTCTCATTCTTGGTAGTGCTGTAAGCCCAGGGATGATTACAAACAGATCCTAGGGGCTGGGTGCCGTGGCTCAGGCCTATAATCCCAGAGCTCTGGGAGGCCAAGATGGGAGGATTGCTTGAGGCTAGGAGTTCAAGACCAGCCTGGCCAACGCAGTGGGACCTCATCTCCAAAAATAAAAAATTAAAAAAAAAATTAAAAAACAAAACAGATCCTAGGGAACAGAGCTTTGAGGTTCCCTGTGGGATCTTGGCCTGATTCTTGGGAGATGAAGAAGGTCCTTGGCAAGTTTGAAAAGACCTACAAGTGCCATCTATTCAGGGGACTAAATGTGATTTCTTTTTACTGCCCAGGGGCTGATAAGGAAGGAAGCATTTTACATTTTCAGCTTATAAGATGGTCATTGGTGATCCTACCATCTTGCTCATGTTCCAAGTTTGGTCTTGTAGATGAAGACCCCAGTTTCTCCAGCTCTTAGTTTTTCTTTTCCCTCAGGCCATTCATAATTTAGCCAACATTCTAGTCCATTGGCCAGCATGCATTTTGAAAGGTATGCTGGCAGGCCTGTAACTGTGTGCAAGGTTGCTCATTTGGGCTCCAGGAAGGATATAGTTTCCCCGTAAGAAAGAAAAGTGGGCGAGAGGCTGAGGTGGGAGGTCATTTGAGTCTGGGAGGCAAAGGTTGCAGTGAGCTGAGAATCACGCCACTGCATTCCAGCCTGGGTGACAGAGTGAGACACCATCTTAAAAAAAAAAAAAAAAAGGATGGAAGGAAGGAACCATTTCGATGAATCTTTTAATGAAGGATTTACCAATTTGATAAGTACCATGTACCATAAGCACAATGCTCCTTTTCCTGCTTCTGAATGAGTAACTGTGTCAATCAATGTGAGAGTCTGCAGAATCTATAAAAAATGCTTTCTTTGGTGTCTCAGTTTTAACACATGCTGGGGCTTGGGCCTGCCTCTGACAGACTGGGGAGGAGTAGACACATTCCAGAGACCGGGTCCTGGAGTGTTATCTCTTCCGCCACCTCAAATCCTCACCCTCCACTTTATCTCTCTTTAGCATGAATGCAGAGACCCCCTAGGGAAGTGTGAAGGGATGGGCTTTAGGCAGGTTTGGGGAAGGAAGGGGAATAAGATGAGCCCCAAAGAAAGATGGGGCCACTTGGAATTTTTAGACGATGCTCTTTTGTCGTACTTCGCATGTGTGTGTGTGTTATGTCCTACAAATTGTGCATTTGTCGCAGTAAGCCACAGTACATATGTGTGTTTGCTAAGTGCTCCTTGGCCAAAACAGTGTTAAATAAAATGGCAAGAAATGCTGCCAAGGCCTTGCATGGGTTATTTAATTCTATCAATGATAAACAACATTAATGTGTAGCATCTCGGTCGGCACAATATCATGTTTCATTTATATATGCTGAGATATATTTAAGCATGAGAGATCGTTTTCCAACACGTGTATTTCCCAGTGATTACTTAGGGAAGTGTGATAGAAACAGCAGAAGCCTTTCTCTCTCCCATAAACCTGCACCCTGCACACACAGACTGCCAGTCACACTTAGTCACACGGGCAGCCAGCCATGTACATATTTTCATATACGTGCTTTCACAGGTAAATGTAAATGTAGATTTTAGAAATGGAGATTCAGATTTCTGTACTGGTACACGATTCCGGATACATGTAGCAGCACACCCAGGCAGCTTTTCAAAGTCTTTGGTACATTTACACATTTTCTCACACACTTGCCTACCCTGCTGCATAGACGGATGCTAACACCAACATGCTTATCATCCCACATGTGGATATTTATGTGTATACATGTTGGTACTCTCACTGCCAAGTGCTGATGTGCCCGAAAGGATGTGTGCCCACATGCAGGAGACTGCTCCGCCCAGTCTCTTACTGAAATGTGCATCCGTGTCCATGTGGACATTTGCACACACACATGCACAGTCTGGGGAATACACTGACATTCACCGACACACACCATATGGCTACGGAGCAGTGACAGTTTTTGAACTGGGAACTGTGGGTTTGTCCTATGAACGCTGAGGGCTTCAGGATGGGAAGCCTGGAGGATCGGGGTCAAGATGCCAGCCTGTCTAGCCTCTGATGAAAATAATACGAAAATGTATGAGTGGGAGAGGGGGTTGGGCAGCTGGTCTCTGCAGACAGAGATGCCTCCAAAGGCGGATCCACCTTTTATGTGCTCATTTGACAGACGTGTCAGAGAGGCGTACAGGCGTCAGGATGCCTGATCAGCTTCTCTGGTCCTGATTCTGCGGCTACTTAGTTTGTGTGGATCTAGGTAACCTGTTCTCTGGGCCTCAGTTTCCACATCTGTAAAGAATGGGCCTGGGGCCAGGTTCGGTAGCTCACGTCTGTAATCCTAGCACTTTGGGAGACTGAGGCAGGTGGATCACCTGAGGTCAGGAGTTCGAAACCAGCCCGGCCAACATGGTGAAACACTGTCTCTACTAAAAATACAAAAATTAGCTGGGTATGGTGGTGCGCACCTGTAGTCTCAGCTACTTGGAAGGCTGAGGCAGGAGAATCGCTTGAACCTGGGGGTCAGAGGTTGCAGTGAGCTGAGATCAGGCCACTTCACTCCACACTGGGTGAAAGAGCAAAACTATCTAAAAAAAAAAAAAAAAAAAAAGAATGGGCCTGGATGGGCAGTTCTCAACTTTGATGCACAGTGGAATCATCCAGGGAGCTTTCAAAAAATAAAGATGCCTGGGCTCCACCCCGGACCAGTTAGATCAGCATCTCTGGGAGGTGAGTCTGTAGCATGTTACTATTTTTTTTTGTAAAGCTCCCCAGGTGATCCTATGTTCGACCGAGGTTGAGACCCTCTGGCCGAGATAGTCTCCAAGGTTCTTCTAGACCAAAAGCTCTATGCCACGGAGGACTTTCTATACAAAAAGCACTGTGCTGGGTACCAGGGCACCCTGCTGAAACACCTACATTTACTTGTACGAGGTCATTAAAAGCTATTAAAATTATTCTTCCTTCAGTTTAGGCAAAGAATAATTTCAAACAAAGTATATTTAGCCTGGAAACACTCACACTTGCATTCCCAGCCCTCTTTCTGTGTCTGTTTCCTTTCCAATTTATCTCTCTCTGACTCACTCCTCAAACATTAATTATATGCCACATACAAATACTATACGTGGGGACCTGCTAAATGTGATCGATACCTTTGCTACCCACACATATTTCCTGGCTAGCTCTTCACCCAACCTGTTGGATGGCGCAATATTTTTAGCAGAGTAAATGGTAAGGCACAGGCTCCAGTAGGAAGGAAAGTTTTCTCCCCCTGTCCCCAAGCCCAGCTGTGAGCCAGAGAACACCAGCCCCCAGGCCCGTGCCCCAGTTCTAGAGGCTGGCATGGTGCTGAAGAACGCATTGAGCTGCGTGTCCTAGAAAGCTGCTCTCAGATCTGGGCCTTTGGGAATCCCACATTAATATTCTCCACCAGCAGTTCCCCAGACAGGGCCAGTCCCCCTTGAAAACAAACCTGCTCCGTGGCCACATCTGCCAGAGAAGACTGCCTGTCATCCACAGCACGTGCAGAAGGCAAAGCTGAGGTGAGACAGCCCGAGCTGCCGCCTTCAGGCGCTTTCTCTGTTGGAGGCTGTTTAGGACCATGTGGGGAGGTCTTCTGCCTCTCACCTGCGGTGGGATGGAGGAGAGGGGTTTCATTCTGCATGGAGGGCCTCCACTTCTCCCTCTGTGTCATCACTTGCTCAGGCCTCAGAAGGGAGCCTGCTTCTCTCTTTCCCTCTCCCCCTTTAGTTACACTGGCCTGCTGAGAGCTTTGGATGAGTTTTCTGTAGGAAAATTGTCCAGTGTGGGCATGGTGGCAGCTCTTCAGTCCAGGTGAGTGCCAGGGTAGGATTGGGCCTGAGAGCCGTGGGTTTGGTCTCTAACCCTCTCACTCACTCCTGTTTCTCTGTTTATCTTTTTATGTCCCCTGTTCCCTTTCATTTTGTCTTCTCCCCGATGACATACAGAGTCAAGTCCTGGCCACCAAGGGGGCCTTGAATATAGTGTAGGAGAGGTCACTGGGTACACCGGACCTCTCATGTCATGTCCAGTCCCTCTTCTCCCCTCCCCTCTCCTCTTGCATGGAGGATGAGCTTGGTGCTGAGGACCGAGAGGCAGCACGGGATCCTCAGATTCTAAACTCTGATGGGGCCCAGCTTCCCAGGCTTGAGTCCCTTCCCAGGGCCCACCTCCCCTTGGGCCTGGGGAACGTCACACCCCAGGATGTGATGGATTCCCCAGGCACCTTCAAAGAGCTCTGCATTTGTTTGCAATGCAGACCTTGAATCCTGCTCTGGTCATAAATGTTGTTTATTTTGACTAAGACCTACTGAAAGGGACTGGGGGATATGGAGGGCAAAGAGAGAATTCTGTAGGGAAGATCATAAAACCATTAGCAAGGCAGGGCTTCTAAGGGTCATGGGATCATAGACATTTTCTGGCTGGAAGGAGCATAGGCCCATCAGGAAGGTCAGAGATGACCACTTTGTCAGCATAAGGCCTTCAGGGGCCACACAGGGCTGGGGTGGGGGTCTTTGGGACTCTTGTGTGAGGACTATTTCTAGAAAGTGGACCCCGGCTATGGGGTCATGACCCTCAAGTAACCTTATACCAGGTCGGAGAGGCCAATCGTGCTGAATCTGACAGCTCTGCCCTCCTGGTGGGAAGAACCACTTGCGTGGCTGTGTAGCACGGCCTCCTACCCTAGGGAGTGGGCATAGCTCCTGGGTGAAAGATTCTGCTTCCACCAGCTCCTGGGGAAAAGACTTTGCTTCCGCTATTATTGGGGGCGCAGCTACATGTGCCGGGGGCTGTGCCTGATGCTCTTCTAGTATCTTGTCTTATTCACCCTCCGAGACAATGCTTGAAAGAGATGTTTTTACCTCCATTTTGCAGGGTCACACAGCAAGTTAGTGATAAGGCTGGGAGCAGGCTTTAAGACTTGGGACTTTTTCAACCTAATCTCCTCCACGTCTCCCGTCTTCACCATCCGCCGTGCTCTGGTCTTCTGTAGCCTGAAAGAACAAATGGCAGTGGGGTTCCTCTCCCTCTAACACATATGTTGGGCTGACAAAAAACTCAGGCACAAACCCCCTTCATTTTTTGAGACAGGGTCTTGCTCTTTCACACAGGCTAGAGTGCAGTGGCATGATCATGACTCACTGCAGCCTCCAACTCATGGGCCCAACCGATCCTCCCACCTCAGCCTCCCAAGTAGCTGGGACCACAGGTACATGCCACTACGTCTGGCTAATTTTAAATTTTTCTGTAGAGATGTCTCCCTGTGTTATCTAGGCTGGTCTTGAACTCCTGGGCTCAATCGATCCTCCTGTCTTAGACTCCCAAAGTGCTGGGATTACAAGCGTGAGCCGCCATGCCCAGTTTGCAAATTTCCTTCTTGTAAGGGGAACAGCAGAGTCTTGGGCTCCTTCCAGTCCTTGGCGTAGTCCTGGCTCACTGCAGAGAACATGCTCCCATAAATCCAGTCCACGGTCAGGGAGCTATCCTGGTTGCCTTTCACTCGTGGCGTGACTCAGAGCAAGTCACTGCACCGCTCTGAGTCACACCTTCCAGATCTACCTCCAGACCTCGGGGCTCTGTGGAAGGTGAGGCTCGGCAGAGGCGGTGGCAAGTGGAGCCCTCTTGAGCTCCTGCTTGGTGTGATAGCTCAGGGCTAGGCAGGAGATGAGACTGGGTTTTGCCCCTAACCCTGACTCAAGTTACAAAAAGATTCTTCAAAAGCAGGCAAGGCAGGGCTTGCTAAGATCCCTGCTGAGCCCATGAGAGGCGGAGAACCAGGGCACAGGCAGCTTAAGTAGCAATTCTTCCCTGATCCCCTGACTGTGTCATCCAGTTGCTCGGAGAATGGAAAATCCCCTTCGCCTCCCCCGGTCGCCTCCTCCACAAAGGCATCCTAATAGCCCTGCCAGCTTTGGGGTGCTGAGCAGGTTGCCCAGGGTTCCAATCCCAGCCACCCCACAGTGGGAGATGGGGAAGGCCGGGGCGGGGTTCTGGGGAGTCACATGGGGGGATTGCCTGCTCTCTGGCCTGCCCAAAGGATCGGAGAGACAAACAGGCCTCTGTGCTGAAAGAAACTCTGGGGATGGGGACAGGGCACAGGATTGGAGGCAGGTGGGCAGGAGGGCTGGGTCCCCTGGCAGAGGTGCCTTGGGTGAGGCTCATTATGAAACTGTCCTGTTACTTCATCCACCAAGCTCCTTTCATTTTTATTTAAAGAGGGCCCCCTCCCCAGCAACTTCGCCTCCCCACCCCCTATACTTTCACTCATCCATCCACTGAGCCGCTGACAGCTGCCCTGCGGGTGAACTCCTGATCCTCCTGCAGCTAGGGCTGGAGCAATACCAGAGGGGCTCAGGCCAGATCACTGCCCCCCCAGCCTTCCGCCCTCACCCCCTAACACACTCACTCCTTCCCTCCAGATAGGGCCACCTCCGTTCCCCTGAGACAGCCGGAGAGAGAAGAAAACGAAGGAGGTGACAAAAGCAGAAAGAAGGACTGAGAGGAGGGGTGAAAAGAAAGAAATGAAGAGTGGAGGAAGAAGAAATCAAACAGAGAGGCCGGAAATCCAACAGTGAAGGAGGAAAAGGGAGGAACTGGAGAAGGAAGGAGAGAGGGGAGGAAATCACATACAAGGAGAAGATGGAAAAGCAGGAGGAGAAAGGAAAGAAGGAAGGATGGAGGGAGACAGGGCGGAGGCTGGAAGGTTGGAGCCCAAGCCCGAGCCATCATCCTTAACAGCTGGAGATGCTGAAGGGAGGGGAAGACACAGGGCTGGGGAGGACTGGTGGGAGGAGGGACCGCACAGGCAGGAAGGGAAGTGCGAGGTTGCTCCAGGTATGACGCATGAGCCTGGATGGAGCCTCACCCACCCAGCTCCCAGCTCTGGAAACACAGCGCTTTCCCTGGGCGAAGGTCCCTCAGTGAGATGCCACAGGCTGTGTCCATAGCCATGCAGGCTGCAGGCAGAGAAATCTCTCACTTGGGGTGGTCAGAGTTGTGGGACCAGCTGGATGGAGTCCTACAGTCCCTTCCTAGGACGGTGACAGCGTCCACCCTGGGCTGCACACCCATGCCAGTTTCAGCTGGCCTCACCGCCCGCCGTGTCTGGGTCCTGCCTGCTCCCTTTGGTTACGGTTAGAAATTGCTCCTGATTTGAGATTTTATCTTAACAATGGACTGGGCCTTAAAGACCAAGCACTTTCCACCTCCTCATTTTATAGATGGGAAACAGGCCTGAAGAGAGGAAGAAACATTGTGAGTTAATGGAGAGCCCTGCCTTTCTAAGCTCAGACCAAGGCTGAGAAAATAGCCAGAGAGGACAAGGGAGTGTGGTGTCTCTGCAGAGGGCTTGACATTCGATTCCCTCTGCTGGGAACATGGCCACATTTTGTATCCTAGATGAGAGAAAACGTCTGTGGCTATGACACTTCCCGTATTTTAAGCACCGTACATTATTCCATGCAAATGCCCTGCATTTGCAGAGAAATAAATCAGGGCCCAGAGAGGTTAAGTAACTTGTCTGAGGCCACACAGCTAGGAATTTGAGCTGGGATTTGCTCAACTCATGCTGAATCTCTTATGCCATTCTGTCTCTCGAGTATCCATAGCCAAAGCTCTTCTTCCCTGCCTTGTTCCTACCCCACCACCCCATACATAGCCCAGGGACTGAATCTGAGCCTCCTCATCCCAGCTGGAACTGATTTGCCAGGGAGAACGCAGCTGGGTGGACCTCTCTGACCATGTTCCCCCATCTCCCCTCAAAGACCTCACAAAGACAAGGGCGAGATTCCCTGAGACTGTATGATTTATCTGGTGATATTGTTATTTTATGGGATGGGCCAAAGAGGTGTCAGGAAGCAAGTTCGCTGTAAATCTCTTTTCTCTGCTCCCTTTCCCTCTGTGCGTCTCCTCCTGGGATTTATGGTGAAATCTGTTCAGAGCTAGGGACTCGGGGCTTGGGTTCAGGCTTGGGGTGGGACGGCCGGGGACCATACATCTTCTTTCTCTGGGATCTGCTGAAAGTGCACTCTCCACACCACGTCACGAGCGGCAGCGTGGAGTCCACAGAGCCCTTACTAAGATCTCCGGCAGCGGAGCACAGCACCTGCGGTGGAGAGGCGCTGTCTGGGCCCACCCAGAGCTGGTGGCCCGTGTGTGCCCCCCTCACTGGGGCGCATGAGTTTCTAAATCCAGCCAGGAACCTGGGGGCAGAGCCCACCTGGGAGCAGATGGGTGACCCACACACAATGCCTCTGAGGCCAGGAAGAAGTAGAGAGGCGGGGGGTGCTCCTGTGGGGTGGCAGGTCAGGGGCTAGCTGGAGAGGAACCTGCTTCTGTGTCCTTTTTAGATGGGGGTGCACAGGAAGGAGGGCTTCTTGAAATTTGCTCCCTGGCCCGGGGCAGGCAGGCTTAAAGTGACCAGCCCTGCAGACATTGCTACGGGCTCTGTCACTGGGGGCGAGCACAAGGTCACACGCTTGAGAGGGTGGATGAAGCCTGGGCACCCTATCTGCCTTTACCCTCTTCCCCTCCTCCCCTCCTCCCCTCCTGGGAGCTTTCAAGGCGGCAAATGCTGGGCTGATTGTCCTGAGCTGAGCTCGTCCAGTCAGAGGCCAGTGGGTACTGGCTGCTGCCAGAGGCCTAGAGATAGCTTCGCCCAGGGAGGGAAGAGACAGGAATGAGAGGAGGGCAGACAAGGGGAAGAAGAGGGAAAGGAGAAGTTAAGAAGGGGAGGGGAGGAGCAGGGAGAAGAAAGGAGGAGATGCTAGCAAAAGCCTTTCCTGACCTGCCCCCTACCCTCCACCACCACCCAGACCTCTCCTCTGCTGTGATGAGAAATCTCCTCCCATCACAGCTCCTTAGAGGGTGCTCGTGGGGCCTCCCGCCACGGTGGCCTCCGGTATTCACCAGGAGGTTGTTGCAGAGGAATTTCTCCTAACAGTCCATGGCCTCTGGAGGATGCATCTTGGACACCCACGACTCCCCACAGTGCCAAATCCAATGTGCAGAGTCTTAGGGAGGGCTGGGTGAATCCTGGCTAAACGAATGCAGAGAAAAGAAAAGGGGAGAAAAAAGAAGAGTGGATACCAGGTGTCTCCCCCACCTCGTCCTCACCCCGCTCATCTCCTGACTGCCTCGACCAGGGCTGCGCTGTGTCTCCGATTAAATATATGGAATTATCTATTACAATACTTCGATATTTATTACATTGATTTCGCTTTAAATGCTTTGTAAATCATAGCAAAAAATAATGGCCTTCCAACAGAGAGTCATATACCGTAATCAACTGGAAGAAAGTCGGCATTGTAATTTAAAATAAAAAAAATTCCTTATGTGAGTCTCTCGTTTAAATTAAGAGACAGGACGTGATTCAAATAATAAGGCCCAAGTGAGGCTGGTTTTTCTTGGCAAATTAGTGGAGGTTTTTAGTGGAACTGAAAAGGTGTTAAGGTGGAACACTGACCTTATTAGACCTTAATTATTTTCTGTTGTTAACATTCCTGGAGCCGAGGGGTTTTTTTTCCTTCCAAAGTGGCCATGTTAAACCTCATCTCAGGAACTTTGCCTTTACAGAGATATCACTTCTCAGGAGGCATTAGTGGGATAAAAAGCAGACACTTTACCTGTGCCCCTTTTCTCTGTCCTCGACTTTCATGGGCACCCAGCATTGCTGGTTTAGAGGCAACGTTCTTGTCATTGAAAGCTGAGAATTTAGGTCGGGTGTGGTGGCTCACACCTGTAATCCCAGCACTTTGGGGGTCAAGGCGAGTGGATCACCTGAGGTCAGGATTTCGAGACCAGCCTGGTCAACATGTTGACACACCATCTGTACTAAAAATACGAAAAATTAGCCAAGTGTGGTGGCACATGGCTATAATCCCAGCTACTTGGGAGGCTGAGGCAGGAGAATGGCTTGAACTTGGGAGGCAGAGGTTACAATGAGCTGAGATCGTGCCATACACTTCAGCCTGGGCAACAAAGTAAGATTCTGTCTCAAAAAAAAAAAAAAAAAAGAAAAGAAAGCTGAGAATTTGCCCCACTCGGGTACCTGATTCCTTTAGCTTTTTTCCTGTGGCCTTCTTAATGGCAGCCTCCACTCCCTGGATCTAGCCTCAGCCCCGGCTGAGAGAGAAGACAGCATCCACCTGGCAAAGAAAGAAGAGAGGGGTGTGCGCGCTGATTGGGAAGACACAGTGGGCAGCATTTTCCTCACCATGTACTGCGGCCTTCCTGCTCTATGGCCAGGACTGGCTGATCATCACTCCCAAAGCTGACCAGGTACAGCCCAAGATGCCCACAGCACATGGAAATAAAGATGGAGCAAATGGCACCCCCTTTAAATGGAAATCATGTCAATGGCTTAGCACTGTGCCTGGCCCGGAGAGGCATCCAACTGTGGTAGTTTTATTTTTGCCGGGAGGAAGAGCACTCGGCAGAGGGTCCTTTTCACTTGCTTCCAGACCCCCTCCCACATGTCCCGCTGGCCCTGGGGTGGGGTGCAGTGGCAGGGAAGAAAGAGTGAGCCCCAAGAGGCCTCAGGACAGACATCCATCCTGCAGCCGCATGCCCCTCCCTGAGGTTAATCCAGTTGAGCTCTTTTCACCAAGCGCCATTGGCTGCGGTCCTCCCCCGGGCTCCAAATCAACTTTGGTCTGATCAGGGTGACGGAGAACTTCTTCTGAGGCTTCATCTCTTGGGGACCATGTCTGGTGGTTCATCACTAGCCCAGAAAAGGTCGGGGTGGGGGCGGAAGATGACATTGAATCAGTGAGAAAGGTCTGAGGGTGAGCAGGACCTGTTAGGCCATCACAGATGGGACAGATTCCCCACAGGGGAGGAAAACCAAGGCTTCCTGTGGTTGCCTATGAGCAGAGAAGTGGGCCAGCGTTCTGCAGAGGACCTCCAAAATCCTAAAACATCATGTTGAAAGGGTTTTAGGGCCATCTCAGCATACTCCCTTGCTTTGTGGAAAGAGACGCTGAGGCAATCTGAAATGATCACGTTTCACAGAGGGTTTTGTGTGGTGGAGAATTTGAGGTGCCATTTTTTTTTTTTAAAGATAGAAATGGAGTCTTGCTATGTGGCCCAGGCTAGTCTCAAACTCCTGGCCTCGAGTGATCTTCCTGAATCGGCCTCCCACAGTGCTGGGATTACAGGTGTGAGCCACGGGGCTGGGATGACGGTCGTGAACCGCCGGGCTGGCTAAGGGTAGTAGTTGACTGTTCGTGGTAGCTGTTTCTCTGAGGCCCAAACCATGACAGAGGTTTGGGCCTCAGAGAGTAGTTGAGTAAAAAAGAAACAGCATTAGCAGTGAAGTAAAATCTCTGTGGATATACATAGATTATATTAAATTACATCAGAGAGGCAAATACTACCTTGCTCCTTGGTAGGCCCCTTGGGAAGATCTTATGGAGAAGAGAACACTGCGTGCTATAAAAAAATCACTCGGGCGCGGTGGCTCACGCCTGTAATCCCAGCACTTTGGGAGGCTGAGGCGGGCGGATCATGAGGTCATGAGATAGAGACCATCCTGGCCAACACGGTGAAACCCCATCTCTACTAAAAAAATACAAAAATTAGCTGGGCATGGTGGCATGCGCCTGTAATCCCAGTTACTTGGGAGGCTGAGGCAGGAGAATTGCTTTAACCCGGGAGGCGGAGGTTGCGGTGAGCTGAGATCGCACCACTGCACTCCAGCCTGGCGCCTGGTGACAGAGTAAGACTCTGTCTCAAAAAAAAAAAAAAAAAAAAAAAAATTACTACGGCCTTTAATTTTATATATTTAAAGATATTGGACCTTGATACAAAGAAACCAACTTTTAATTCAGCCTATTTATTTATTTAGAGGCAGAGTCTCACTCTGTCGCCCAGGCTGGAGTACAGTGGCATGATCTCCGCTCACTGCAACCTCCACCTCCCATGTTCAAGCGATTATCCTGCTTCAGCCCCCCAAGTAGCTGGAATTATAGGTGCGCACCACTACACCAGGCTAATTTTTGTAATTTTAGTAGAGATGGGGCTTCACCATCTTGGCCAGGCTGGTCTCAAACTCTTGACCTCAGCTGATCTGCCCATCTTGGCCTCCCAAAGTGCTGGGATTATAGGTATGAGCTACGGTGCCTGGCCCCCAATTTTATTTTTACTGAGCACCTACTATGTACCACGCACTGGGTTAAGCCCTGGCAGGTTCAGAGGGATGGCCTCTAGCTCTAAAGAGCATCTCAAGGCCAGGGCCCTTTCCAGGGAGCCCTCCCTAGGGGCAGCCAGGGGCAGCAGGGCATGCTCAGGGGCTGGCTCTGCCCTGCATGGCTCTGCCTGTTCTCATTCCTAGTGTGTGAGAGGGTCAGCTTGCTACAGGAGCTCAGCCTAGAGGGTCTCTCTCCTGTCTCTCCCTTACCTTCCACGCTCCACCCCCCTCCTCTGACAGACTGAAAAGGTGCAAGGGGGAATCTGAGAGATTCTGTGCTGTTTGTTTTGGGTTCAATGGAATCTCATTTACACGTGTTAATTGCAACTAATTGGCACTAATTGGATGAACAGGAAACCCTCTGGGAGCACTCATACCTTTAATTTGTAGTAAATATCATTAATTAACATATGCTAATTAGAGCCAATTAACATTGATTAAGGATTGCCAGCTACTTGGAAAGTACAACTCTGTGTCCTCCTCCCTTGAATGTCTGAAGTCAGCACAAAATATGATACATGAAGTCTGAGGGGAGGAGGGGACAGAGCCTGGCATCAGGTGGGATCTCCCGATGGAGGGCATCACAGCTCCAGCAGCCCTCACCCAAGCTGGGCACTTAGAGGATGGCAACCGCCCTCACCTTCCCCGGGGCAAAGGGGCCTCTGGGGGAAGGGCTCTGGGAGATCAGCACTTCTCTGGGAGCCGGAGGAGCAGATGGTGGGAGGTTCTGGGTGCTGAGATGTTCTCCCTTTTGCCTGGGAGACCCAGGCATGGCAGACCCCCGCATGGCAGACCCAGCCACGGTGGGTTGAAACAGGACTGGAGGTCAGCCGGTGGGGAGACTGGGGCCACTGAGACCAAGCAGTGTATGGGACTCCTCCTCCAGAGATGAGGGGAGGTGAGATCCCCACTGTCCATTGACCCAGTACCGTGTGGCATGGGGTGTGTGTGTGCGTGGCCAACTGGAGTGAGCCTTTCTGGATCCCAGTGACATCTCTCATCACCCAGAAAGGCCACATGAATGCAGGAGGGCATGCCAGGAGGAGTCAGAGGTAGTGTGTGTGTGTGTGTGTGTGTGTGTGTGTGTGTGTGTGTGTGTACTCAACATCTTGGATGACATGGATGTATGAATGAGGATATCTCCTCTGACACAAGGTACACAGATGATACAACCACCTCTGACAGACATCTCCTTTGAGAGTTTTGAGATATTTTTTTACTGAAGACTAGGATGCTGTTCAAACTTTCCAGGCTGTGGGTGTCAGTTAAATTAAAAAAAAAAAAAAAAAACAAAAACATTTGCCTGGGAGCCAGAAGGCTTTTAGTTTCTACTTTCAGTTCTGTTACTAACTAGTTATGGGACCCCTGGGGTTCATTTTAAAAATGTATAAATTACTTTATTTTAGTCTAATTACAAAAGAAATAAATGTTTATGGCAGACTTCACCCCTTCCATTGCCTCCTTCTGTGATGGGCTTCTGAGGCCCCCCCTTCCTCTTCCATAGTATTCACTTTGTCGTTTCATCCAATGTCCATCTTCATCAACAGGCCTTGAGTTTCCCAAAGTCAGGATTTAAGTCTGTCTTGTTCATTGCGCTATTTTACAGACACTAAAAATATTTGTTGGCTAGGCACTGTGGCTTATGCCTGTAATCCTAGCACTTTGGGAGGCCGAGACAGGAGGACTGGTTGTGTCCAGGACCGCAAGACCAACCTGGGCAACACACAGAGATCTTGTCTTTGCAAAAAATAAAAAATTAGCTGGGCTCAGTGGTACATACTTGTGGTCCCAGCTACTCAGGAGGCTGAGGTGGGAGGATCACTTGAGCCCAGGAGGTCAAGACTGCAGTGAGCTGAGATCATGCCACTGCACTCCAGCCTGGGCAACAGTGAGACCTTGTCTTCAAAAGATTAAAAATCAATAAAAATAAAAATATTTGTTGTGCGAATGAATGAATGAACATGTGAAACGAAAACCTTCTGTAATTTCTACCACCACAGAGAAAAACGGCATTTGGCATTTGGGGTGTGTGTATATGTACTTGTGTATACATATCAATATCTATAAATAAAACATGTTATATATAAACACACACACACACACACACACACACTGCTGTCCCAAAAGGCTTAGTGTAGTTTTTGCTCTAATAACTTCAAAAGTGTAAATGCTACAAACTTTTAAGAACAAAAAAAATTCTAAGACCTTAATCATTTCAATTTCTTACAAACTTAGCACTGTGCTCTCCAGAAAGGCTGTGCTTGTTCACAGTTTCGTTAGCATGGGATTCGAACGTGGGCTCCTTGGATTCTGGCCAGCACTGGGCACTCCTGCTCTCTTTAAGCCACCAGGCAAGCCGTTAAGTCCTTTTCCTCATCTGCAGAATGGGGCCAGTGATATCAGCACTAATTAACCCTCCAGGCCTCCCATGTGGGAGAGTGGGGGTGATTTTGTGATCCAGAGACAGGAGTGTTTGCTCTTCAAGAGACATGAGTGTTATGGCTCCCAGATTTGAGCTGCTGGCTCTGATGAAAAGAGATGGGGGCCTGGGTGGGCCAGAACTTGGAGAAACCTCACCTCCAAGGGAGCCTCTGTGGGTAGATCCTCGTTCACCTAACTCAGAGGAATAGGGCTTCCCTGGAGGGGTTGGGGTTCAGGACAAGGCAAATCATAAGGCTAGAGAAATCCCCCATAGCACCATGCAGCGTAAAGTGAGTTAAGAGCCTCTGCTGTGGGACAGGCCCTCTTCTAAATTATTTTTTTGAGACAGAATCTCACTCTATCTCCAGGCTGGAGTGCAGTGGCATGATCTCAGTTCACTGCAACCTCTGCCTCCCGGGGTCAAGCCGTTCTGCCTCAGCATCCCAAGTAGCTGGGATTACAGGTGCCTGCCACTGCACCTGGCTAATTTTTTGGTAATTTTTAGTAGAGACAAGGTTTCACCATCTTGGCCAGGCTCGTCTTAAGCTCCTGACCTTGTGATCCACCCGTCTCAGGCTCCCGAAGTGCTGGGATTGCAGGCGTGAGCCGCCGCGCCCAGGCTCTAAATTTTTGCATGCATTCATTCCTTTAATCTTCCCACAACCCAATGATGTCGGTTATTAGTATTACCCCATTTTGCAGACGAGGAAACTGAGGCTTATTAGTGTGTTAATTAGTTTGTCCTAATTAACAGGTTAATTAGTGTGTCCTAGGTCACATAACCACCAAGTGGCAGGGCTTCGATGTGAATGTAAGTTTAGGCCCCATGTTGCCTGCTGTGTACTGCCCCCTCCCTTCCACCCACTCTGGCTTCAGGAAGCTGCAGCTTCCGGGGTGGAATCCCCAAGGCGGGGAGCCCCCTGCCCTGCCAAGGTCCCAGCAGCACTGCTGTCTGAGTCCAAGTGGACCCCGGTTCCCAGCTCCTTCCCCATGGAAATCTGAGGTCTGAGGGAGGGCTGCTAGTGAGGTTCACGGCAGCTTAATTACCAAAGTGATTTTAATTTGTTTTTGTTAATTGAAATCTCATTAAGCAAGTAATTTACTCCAACACAGCTTAGGAGTCCACCGTTCCATGGGTGAGGAGGCGAAAGGGGTTTTTAGAACTTGCCTTCATCTGGGACTGTGCCTCTCACCTGATCCTGTGGCTTCAGTGTGTGTGTACCTGGGCATCCCACAGAGGGGCCCTCCCGGGGGTGGGGCAAAGAACATCCTTCTTTGCCCATGTTCCCCTGCCCCACCACCATAGGGCCCTAGACCTTCCCTGGCTTGCCCTGTTCCCTGGAGTGATGAGGAAAAATGGACCTGAGCTGTCTCTCTGCAGGGGATGTGTGTACCCAGATGTGTGGCACATGGTGCAGACACACACAGATACCGTTTCGTATTCACTTATTTTTCTGCCAAGCGCTGTTCTAGGCACCAAAGGTGCTGGGAGAAAAATGGGTCTTCACTTCCTATAGTAAATAGCTCCTTTGCCCCAGATGGGCCTTGGGGACAGAGTCAGTCCAGGAAAGAGGCAGTTTCTGGGCTGGGTTCTCCCCCATGTCAGCCTGTACAAGTGCCTTCCACCTCTCCAGAGCATGTCATAGCCACTTCTCCAAAGAGCGTTCGTTCCCCGTGTCCTCCCAGGTGCACTTCCTTTCTCCTCGATGTTTCCACGGAGTTGTCGGTCCTCCCTCTGGATTCATTTTCCTGTGTACCGGAGAGACGTGCTTCTCTTGCCGGCTGGACTGAAGCACCGTGAGGCAGAGACCTTGCTTCATTTTTCCAACCTGAGATGCAGAAGACAGAAATTCTTCCACACCTGTGCCTTACAGGCGCTGTTCGACTATTGCGCAGCAAATGAATGGATGAGCTGTGTCCTGTCCCTTCCTCAGAATGCAGCTGAAATGACCCTTTTGGGGTGGGGGGTGGCGGTGCACAGCTAAGATCTGTAAACCCTGTTTTTTAAATTGTGGTAGAATATACCTAAAATTTGCCATTTTCCACCATTTTGAAGTGTACAGTTAGTGGCATTAAGTACATTCACGTTGTTACACAACCATCACCACGGTCCATCTCCAGGACTTTCTCATCATCCCAAATTGAAACCCTGTACCTACTAAGCAAAACTCCCCATCTTCCCCCCTGCCCCCCAGCTTCTGGCAGCTAGCCTTTTACTTCTTTCTCCATGACTTTCACTCCTCTTGTACTTCATGAAGTGGAATCCTGCCACGTTAATCCTTTTGTGTCTAGCTT